>SJYX01007544.1:47077-187201 GCA_006410675.1 Oreotragus oreotragus
ACTCCAGTGTTCTTGCCTGGAGAATCCCAGGGACGGTGGAGCCTGATGGGCTGCCGTCTATGGGGTCGCACAAAGTCGGACATGACTGAAGCGACTTAGTAGCAGCAGCAGCAGCAGCAGCACTTTAAGGGCAGGCAAATAGCTGTGTTTATGACATTATTAATGTTCCTTTCTCTCCTTGCCATTACTGTTATTGTTTTGTTTCAAAGCAAAAGTGCCAGGTACAAAGGATGAAAAGACAAGGAAACCCAAATTGCCTCTCCCTCAGCATCAAGTTCCTTTTTATGGGGAACTTTAATCTTCTTTCTGTGGAGGGGATGTAACCACACACTGCCCTATAACCTTCTCCAGACAAGGTAATAGGTCACAGCTTGGAAGCATGTTTAATTAGAAATTAACCACTGTCTCCCAGAGGTTTTGAGATTGCTGCTGCTGTGTGTGTAGTTTTGGGTGGGGTTGAACAGAGGGCCCAGGGCCTTCACTTCCTGTGCCTGTGAGCTGTGATAAGCATTATTTGAACTTTTTCTTTGCCTTAAAAGACCACAATAAATAAAAATGGAGGGTAACCAAGCAAAGGAATGGGAAAATAAAATCTCCCCCTGTGACTACGAAGTTAGCACAGCTGCCCAGAGCTGAAGCTGCAGAGTGAGGGGCGACTGGAAGCAGAGCTTCCACCACTCCCAGCGTTTCCTCCTCTCTTTTCCCTGGAGATTTTCTGTGAGGCCCTGTGATCCTGTCTACAGAGACAAGACCCAGAAAAGCTGTGCCAGTCACTGCCAGGCTGTCACGGGCTCTAGGCACTGATGAACTCACACGTCACCTGCCTAGAGACCACTTATCTTCCTCAGCGAAGAGCCCAACCTCATTTCCCAAATTCCTTCTCTGGTTTTAATTACACAGACCTGGAACATGTTCCAAGGCATCAGGCAACAGTGGGGCTGTTAATTTTTTAAAAGGAGATGCTTTCCTGCCCCCGCACAATGTGCTTAGATTGAATAATGTTTTTTTTTTCCACCCACAAAATACTATTAATAGTGTTGTCATATATACTCCAAGATTCTCTCAATAAATTTTCAAACATTTATTTACTATCTAATATACTCCAGACAACAGAATAGATTATGAAAATGGTTAAAACAGTCATAACACTCTTAGGCAGCTCAAAGAGGGTGGGTAGGGGACATATAGATAAGTAAATAAACAGCCTCAAAATCTGACAAGGGTTAAAACAGAGGTATGGGTTTAAAACAGTGAGACTAGAAAGGAGGGTGTGAAGATCATCTCTAGTCACCTCCCTTCTTTCTTCCTTTCTCCCATCCCCTGATGGTTTCGGGAACCTGTGGCATAGGAGGTGCAGAGCGTCATTCTGCATTCAGTCCTACGTTACACGCGCCCTGCTACAGGCCTGGACATTAACACACACCCTGGCTTCCTCTGTCCACTGCTCTGAGAGCGTGCTATTGTGAGACAGCCTGACAGCAAGAGGTGAGGAGGGTAGGATGGGATTAGGAAAAACCAACCACTGCTCTCTGCCTGGAAATACTGGTAACACTGTTCTTATCTGCTTGAGTAGAAACAACCAGAATCCCTCCGCTTCTCACAGGGCCATAGAGGGAAGACACTTGCTGACTCAGGCTGGGCACTGCAGACAATAAGCACACAGCAGGAGCTCACACGGTTGTGTTAATTGTAGAAAAAGGAAAAACTGATCAAATTATAGGGACTTTTATTGAGCGCTACCAGATTTTTAACTACAAGTGATGAGCTCAGAGATTTTGGTACCAACATCCCTTTATTCCAGTGTAGTCAGGAGTCATGGCATGATCTTAGTCAGGCACAAATGATTGATCCTCTATTACATACACACCACCTCATGATGTTAGGCTAACAAATGCAAAATGATAGCAATCCCCATTCAGGGAAGCACACAGCTAGCTTCAGTTCTGAATGTGGTTCCAAATCCCCCCTGGACCACTAAATGTTCCTAGATACCAACTAGAGACCAGACAGATGAATGGAACTAAACTGAAAACCCCCCAAAGTTAACAAGTGAGTCTACAAAGGTAGTTTGGGGAAAGAATAGAAAGGAGGAATTTCAACAAATAGTACTGGGACAACCAGTTAAACATCTAGAAAAAAATGATGTATATCTGGACTTCATGCTGTCCACCTGTTACGCCCGCCTCCCTCTTGCCTTCCCTTCTTCCTTCACTGAACCTCACTGCTCTTCTTTTCATAGCTTTCTTGGCTCTCCTTTTGCCTTTGCTTGTCTCGACAGACTTTAGAATCACTTTGACCTCCACCCCAAACACATCTACAGCAGCAGGCCTGGCCTCTGCTGTTTCCTTTTAGAAGGGTGGGATCCCTGCTCCTGAGCTTCTGAGATGAAGTAGTGTGGTGGGGCAGAGATGTGTGTGCTCACCCAGAGCTGACCCTGGGTCAGCCGACCACATAGACCCTGACACCACTTTGGAGAGGCAGCACCTCTTTAAATGGTTCAAAGGGAGCAACAGCCCTAGGGGCCCTTCTGCCGATGGACATTTGCCAGGAGGACTCCTATCACTAGTTAAGGTTCACCAGGCATCCACCTGGGATGCAGAGTTGACTGTGTCTGGAGGGTGGCCTTGGGGAAGTCAGTCCTAACATGCAGCCAGGCCCACAGTGGCCACCTTCCTCAGACGGCCCATTTGGAAAACTAGCACTTTCATGCTTCTGTCTTTTTAATGACCCTGGTCCCATAATGCCCAAGCTAGAGAACCTGAATAACCAACAAAAACTCTTAACGTGGTCTCAAAATGTGGTTCGTTTCAAAGAAGGCCCAGTGCTCTGACCATATGAACTGGAGTTATTTTCCCTCTTGACTCTTGGCACTAGTTGGAGTCATGCATTATAAAAACAAATCCCTTCCTCTAGGTGACTGGCATTTCCCTTCTGAGCAGGAACACAGAGCACTCACTCAGCAGCTCTGTGCAAAGTGGACAAAGACACTCTTCCTTCAGGCAGATGTTCTGCATTTGGGTGCACGGCTGAGCCCAGCCAGGTGCCCTTGTGCAGTGACAAGCCTGTGCGACTGTACCTGGTGGCTCTGCTGCTGAGGCGCCCACATTCACAGACACATCTAGTTACACCTGTTATTCACCAGGTATCAAGAAGGCACCTGAGGGCAGTGGGGACTCTCACTTCCCGAGCACCAACTATGCACTTGAATGTCTTCTGTTAAATCTTCCAGGTGGACTTCATCATCGCTATTTCACAGATAAGGAGATTAAAAGCTTTGCCAAAGGCTCTGTGGTAGGTAAGTGATAGATACAGATTTAAAACAGGATGCTCAGGGCTGGTGCACTGGGATGATCCAGAGGGATGGCATGGGGAGGCAGGTGGGAGGGGGGTTCAGGATGGGGAACATGTGTATACCCGTGGCAGATTCATGTTGATGTATGGCAAAACCAATACAATATTGTAAAGTAATTAGCCTCCAATTAAAATAAATAAATTTATATTTTAAAAAAGGAAAAAAAAAAACAGAAAAAAAATAAAAGAAAACCCAGGACTTTCTGATGCCAAAGCCATGTTCTTCCCACCTTACTATCTTGGGAACACAGAGAAGCACAAGACAGGCTCCTTCTCTCAGGGGGCACAGTCTAAAGTGGGAGAAAGAAGATCCAGAAAATGTGAGATCATTTCTCCCCCTATTCATTAATTGCTGGGTCTGAGCTGACCATGTATCTGGGAGCCCATCTTCTTGGGAGGGATCTTCAGGGTTGATATTCTTCTATTGTCTAATGGTATTCCATATGATCATCACAGCTCCGCAAGGCTCAGCAAGGTGAAGGGCTTTGCTCTAGGTCTACAGCTCCTAAAAGTAAGGCCAAACGTCTTTTCATTATATGACATCACCCCCTTGATCCTTGCGTGAGATGACCCACGAGCTGGTTGCAGAAAAGCCACAGCCTCAAGACAGGGGAGTGTACCGTGGGCAGGAAGTCCAACATTTAGCCAGCTCTGGAAGGTGGTCAATGCAACCAGTTCCACATTTACCATGGCAGGGTGTTTGGTTTTATTTTTTATTATGGAAAAATTTAAGCATATACGGAACTAAAGAATAGTATAACAAACTGCTTCAATGGTGATCAACACATGGTCAGTCTTACTTATTTATGATCCCTCCAATACATCATTCTTTTTAAAAAAATTAATTATTTTAATTGGAGAATAATTACCTTACAATATTGTGATGGTTTTTGCCATACATCAACATGAATCGGCCATAGGTATACATGTGTTTTCCCCAATCTGAACCCCCCTCCCCACTCCCACCCTACTCTATCCCTCTGGGTTGTCCCAGAGCATTGGCTTTGAAACATGTTTATTACCATCTGAAAAACAGATGACCAGTGCAAGTTCAAATACATTACTCTAAAGTAAACTCAGGCATCATATCATTTCCTCTGGCAATATGTAAGCATGTGCCATTAAGTTTACTCATTTAAAAACATTACTCTTTTATCACACTTGAAAAAATAAAAATAATTATTCAATATTATCAAATACCCTGATAGTGTTCAAATTCCTGAATGTATGTCATTGATTTTAAATAGTTTATATGAATAAAGATCTAAATAAGGTCCAAGCTTTGAAACTCGTTGTCTCTTAAGTCACTTTTAATCTATAGGTTGTTCCCCACCCCTCCCCCCCGCCACTCTTTTCCCTGTATTAATCTGCTGAACAAACCAGGCAACTTGTCCTGTAGTATGACCCACATTCTGGGTTTTGCTGAGTGCATCTATATCTGGGAAAGGTTTTTAAGGGTGAAGAGTAAGGCGCTAGTAAGAACGTGGACAGATGGAGTGAAAAGTGACACACTCTGGACTCAGATAGATGTGGTTTAAATCCTCAAACTGGAATTAACTGTATGAATTTGAGCAAGTTACTTAATCTTTATTTTCCTATATAACCTTTATTTTCCTTAACCTTTATTTTCCTATTTTATAGCCTATAAAATGGGCTTAAAAAAATGACAGTGGTGAATGTTAAAGAGGCAACTGTACAAGTCTGTAATATCCTCAAAGTGTTAAACAGTTCTCCCCATTTCCCTCCCATCTGCCATCACTGGAGCGGGAGCACCAATGAGGCCACTAACGGGAGTGCCCCACTAGAGCAGAAGCTCCCTCTGGGTGAGGTGCGGCTTTGTTTTCCTGGCACAAAAGAACATGACTTGGTGAATCACTTTGCAAGGTTGAAATCCAACCTTTTTCTTAATTTCCCTTGTGTTGTATTTCAAAGTGCCACCACTGACCACAGCTGTGAGGTGACAATGATCCCAGTCTGGGTGTACCACTCAATCACTGGAGAAAAGGAGATCCAGGGAGTAAGGTGCCTGGCTGGAGTCCTCATCTCCACTCTGGAAACCAGTCCTTTCCAGAAATCAGGGCCTCTGGCACATTCTCCCCTTTCCAAGCTGAAGCACCCCCCTTCAACACGTCTACTCCCCTCTCAGGCCTTAGATTTCTTCGTTGCATGTATCCCCATCTAATGCACCACACGTTTTGCTCATTTACTCCTGTTTATTAACCTTCCCCCAATAGTGTCAGAATCACAAGGGCAGGAACTTGGGCTGTTTTGTTTGCTGTTGTGTCCCCAACTCCTAGAATGGTGTCTGGCACACAAAAGCCACTCAATTCAAACCTGCTAGTCATGTCTGACTCTGTGACCCCATGGACTGCAGAACCATGCTGAAAAAAAGCCTTTCAGTTGCTATTTGGGGGCATCCACACTGAATAACATTTCTAACCAAGAAGACATTAAAGGTTGTAAGCAGAGAATTTCCTAGTGGTCCAGTGGTTAGGAATCGGCATTCTCACTGCCAGGGGCCCAGGTTCGATCCCTGGTCAGGGAATTAAGATCCTGCAAGCTACGTGGTGTGGCCAATAAATAAATAGGCTTTAAAAAAAGGTTATGAGCAATTGCTGTTTGTTAATGCTCTTCAGGTTTCTATTGTGCTTATTTTCAAAGTTTGGCTTGGTGTTTATGTTCTTGCCTATAATTTATGTTCTGTTTCCAACCTCTTATTTATTAAGTCGTCTGGGCAATTTGTAAATCCATTACTCACAATTTGGAGAAACCAATTTCTTATAAAAATCATATTATTGGTATCTGCCAAGATCTTCAAGATTTGGCAAAAATCTTTACTCCCCTCTCTTTGAGATAATGTTTATTACTTCCTTTGGTTCAGTTCAGTTGCTCAGTCATGTCTGACTCTGGACTGCAGAGTGACCCCATGGACTGCAGAACGCAGGCTTCCCTGCCCATCACCAACTCCCAGAGCTTGCTCAAACTCATGTCCATTGAGTTGGGGATGCCATTCAACCATCTCATCTTCTGTTGTCCCCTTCTCCTTCTGTCTTCAATCTTTCCTAACATCAGGGCCTTTTCTAAGGAGTCAGTTCTTTGTATCATGTGGCCAAAGTATTGGAGTTTCAGCTTCAGCATCAGTCCTTCCAATGAATATTCAGGACTGATTTCCTTTAGGATTGACTGGTTTGATCTCCTTGCTGTCCAAGGGACTCGCAAGAGTCTTCCCCAACACTACAGTTCAAATGCATCACTTCTTTGGTGCTTGGTTTTCTTTACAGTCCAACTCTCACATCCATACATGACCACTGGAAAAACCATAGCCTTGACTAGATGGACCTTTGTTGGCAAAGTAATGTCTCTGATTTTTAATATACTGTCTAGGTTGGTGAGAGCTTTTCTATCAAGGAGCAAACATATTTTAATTTCATGGCTGCAGTCACCATCTGCAGTGATTTTGGAGCCCAAGAAAATCAAGTCTGTTACTGTTTCCATTGTTTCCCCATCTATTTGCCATGGAGTGATGGGACCAGATGCCATGATCTTAAGTTTTTTGAATGTTGAGTTTTAAGCCAACTTTTTCACTTTCCTCTTTCACTTTCATCAAGAGGCTCTTCAGTTTCTCTTTGCTTTCTGCCATAAGGATGGTGTCATCTGCATATTTGAGGTTATTGATATTTCTCCCGGCAATCTTGATTCCAGCTTGTGCTTCATCCAGCCCAGCATTTCACATGATGTACTCTGCATATAAGTTAAATAAGCAGGGTGACAATATACAGCCTTGACATACTCCTTTCCCAATTTGGAACCAGTTTGTTTTTTCATGTCTGGTTCTAAGTGTTGCTTCTTGACCGGCATATAGACTTCTCAGCAGGCAGGTATGGTGGGTCTGGTATTCCCATCTCTTTCAGAATTTTCCACAGTTTGTTATGATCCACAAGTCAAACGCTTTAGCATAACCAATAAAGCTGAAGTAGATGTTTTTCTGGAGCTCTCCTCATTTTTCTATGATCCAAGAGATGTTGGCAATTTGATCTCCGCTTCCTCAGCCTTTTCTAAATCCAGCTTGAACATCTGGAAGTTCTAGGTTCATGTACTGTTGAAGCCTGGTTTGGAGTGGCGGGCTATGGTCCATAGGGTCTCATAGAGTTGGACACAACTGAAGCGACTTAGCATGCACACACATAAGGGAAAAGAATCTGAAGAATAATATGTATGTGTATAACTGAATCACTGTGCTATACACCTAAACTTGCATAACATTGTAAATCAGCTATACTTCAATAAAACAAATAAACAAAAATCCAGTGGTAATTAAAAACCTGATGCTGGGTAGACTGAAGGCAGAAGGAGAAGAAGGCAACAGAGGATGAGATGATTGGATGGCATCACCAATGGACATGAATCTGGGCAAACTCCGGGAGATAGTGAAGGACAGGGGAGTCTGGAGTGCTGCAGTCCATGGGGTCATGAAGAGTTGGACACGATTTGGCAATTGACCAATACCAATAGCAAAAAGGTAACAGCAAGAACCAGAAGCCTATTTGGTTGCTTTCAAAAATGGTCCCTTTTGCCTGTCATCAGAGATCTGACTCAGATGAGGAACAGACTCACTCACTAGAAGCACAGAGCTCCAGAGGAACTGAGCAGCCAGCCAGGACAGTCTAGAAGCCTGGAAGAGGAAATTGGACCTTGAAGCATGGGATAGGACAGCTGGATGGATGTTCCAGCAGAGTTTGGCTCTGTAGACCCTGACTGCTAGAACTCCAGGATGTGACAACCTTCCCCACAAAGCCAGCACTTCCTCCATGCTGGGAGGTGTTGCTGAGCCCTCTCCCCCAAAAGATACCTACCTCCTTCAAGAGATGCTCCCACCTCCTCTCCTAGGTACCAGGTTGATGAAAGTTTTAGTCACTCAATCTTCCCAACCCAGGGATCGAACCCAGGTATCCCATGTTGCAGGCAGATTCTCTACCATCTGAGCCACCAGGAGAGCAGGCTGATAACTAGAGTTAAATCCTGGCATTATTCAGCTGGGAATACATGGAGCCTGATAAAGCAGGAAAGAGATTCTCTCTCGCAAGGACTGCAGCCATGAATTGCATGTAGCCGCAATTCAGCGGGAACGGGTGTTGAGGGTGATGATGCTCAGGAGGAAACTCATGGAAGCTAAACCTGTAAAATACCCCCCACTGTGATAGGACTTCAGGGTCACCTGTGGATAGACAGCATCCCTCAGCATCCAGAATGGACACAGCTCTTGGAGTGACTGAGAAACGATGTGCTAGAACTAGGGAATTTGAGTATTGACGACACTCAAATAGTCCAAGAAAAGTAGTCACAGTTGGCCTTTGGCATACATTCATGAGTGTGAAATAATTTCTTGTTTTTTCCTAAGAGTCTGGTCTTAGCAGAGAAAAAGCAAACCCAGAATTGGCTCCCTCAGGGTCACGCTGAGCCTCAAGTCAATCGAAACACAAAGTGAAGTTTAAGACACTGAGGTTAAACCTGTCCTCTCTCACAGCACTGTCCAAACTGGGGTCTTGTCTTTTCCTGAGAGCCACAGGTGATCATTCTTAAGAACAAAATCATTTGCTTAGACATGTTGCTCTGATTTTTAGTTTTGATCCCATGAAGGACATAAAATAGGTGCCTTGTGGCTAAGAGACCCACATCAGCAGCATCGCTCATCCTTCAGGGCTGTCAGAAATGAGAATCCCCAGCCCTACCTCACACCTATGGAATCAGAACCTGCATTTTAACAAGGGCCTCTAGACACATGGACACATTTAAGTTTGAGATGCCTGGCATAGCTCAGTACCCAGGCTAAGCATCTGGAAAACTGGCTTAGGTTTCTGACTCCACCACTTACTGGCTGACAAACTGCTCAGTATCCTTGTAATCTGACGTCCTCATCTGTTGGATGGAGGTACCGTCTGTTCTTTCTCTTATTTCAGGTCTTTGTTTTCCCCCCACCTTGTATTTCTCTAGTTATAATTTTTCATGTTTCTGATATGTAAGTGTTCGTTCCTCATTTGCATTTTTACTGAATGCCTTTGCTTAAGGAAGAGGGAATAGACACCCCCATACATCACTATGTAAGCATCCCACCCCAGCTCTGTTTAGGCCAATGAAATTGACATAAGCTTGTTTAATGAATATGACAATTATGTTATTACTTAAAAGCTTCCCCCTGCACTCCAAACAGTTTGAAGGTTTGGGGCCAATATCTGAATGAATACCCAATTTGTACAGAACTGGTCAATACAAAGTATGTCTTTCTAGCAGATTCTAACTATACTATGCTTTGCTTTTGTTTGAGAAGCTAATGTCAAAGAAAATGTATGACTGATGACATACAAACTATTGTCCTGGACTTTCCTGGTGGTACAGGTGGATAGGAATCTGCCTGTCAACATAGAGGACACAGGTTTGATCCCTGGTCCAGGAAGATTCCATGTGCTGCAGAGCAACTAATCCTGTGCGCCACAACTACTGAGTCTGTGCTCTAGAGCCCATGAGCCACAACTACTTAAGCCCGAGCACTCTGGGGTCCGTGTCCCACAACAACAGAAGCCACGGCAATGGGAAGCCCACACACTGCAACTAGAGAAAGCCAGCACAGCAGCAAAGACCAGCAGCAAAGCCACCAAAAATAAATAAATAAATAAATTTAAAAAAATGATTGGTCTTACATTAACCAAAATGTCATGCCTCAGTTTCCATATAATGAAGCCTTGTTCTAAATCATTTCGATGCCCTCTTCCAGCTCTAAAAGCCTATGATTCTAATTTGAGGATTGCTCAGATGGAAACTTTTGTGATTAAAGATTGAAAACCAGGGAAACAAGGTTTTATGTGTTCTCCACGAGACTTCAATTACGAGCATCCATCTGGAGCAGAGACTTGACCCAAAAGGCCTCCCAGATTTGGTTCATTTCATCTCAACAAAACTCAGGCTCTCAGAAGTTCAAGGACTATCTGGTCAAATGGTTTTAAGCAAGCTCTTTAAATTTTTAATCCCAAGCCTCCTTTCAACTCAATTATTTATCTCATTGCAAATTTCTAACATCCCTATCAATTTCCTAAAGATAAATATGCATGAGGTTTGGACCCCAAAATTATACTCCGGGATTTTGAGGTTGATTTTTAAATAAAGCTGGACGGCAATTCAGCTTCTAAAAAAAAATCTACGGGAGTGTGTAATGGAATCACTTAGCACTTCGTAAGGAGGAGAAAACCCTTTCTACAAATATTCCTTTTCCTGTAAGTGCCATGTGATTTTCTGACTATAAATCTTGATGGAGTTGGAAATTTAAATTCTGATGCACTGCTTCATCCTTAGTTAATCACACAAAATTACAAATTTTCAGAAGAATGAGTTCTTTAGAGAATGCATTACCAGCTCTTGAACAGAAATAAAAGCACTTCATGTCAGAAAATAGAAACATATGTCAATGTCTATCCAATCAGAACAACAGACATTTAACCCTCAAGGTGTCCAGCCATTTCTGAGAGAGAGTGAAGATTGATGACTGTGATAACAATAGATCATGTTTACATGTTAGCTACTGACTTTTCATTAGTTTCCTCTCTCTTAGCTATGGATTTACAAAACCTCAGAAGATTGACCTGCTCTGTGGATGAGAAAGGATGACCCACTTTGAATAAAATCACAGCAACAGTTGACCTTTACCAATTACTCAGGATGAACCAAAGGTGTCTTAAGAGCTTTCCTTCTGGTGGTACATTTCATCTTCACAACTGTCCTTTACAGATGAGGACATTCAGGTATGGAAAGATCATACAGGTGGTAACCAACAGAGTGATTATGTGAACCCAGACTGCCTGACCTCAGAGTCCATGTCCTTAATCTTGACCTTGACTTTAAACTTGATCTGCTGCTGCTGCTAAGTCGCTTCAGTCGTGTCCAACTCTGTGCGACCCCATAGACGGCAGCCCACCAGGCTCCCCGTCCCTGGGATTCTCCAGGCAAGAACACTGGAGTGGGTTGCCATTTCTTTCTCCAATGCATGAAAGTGAAAAGTGAAAGTGAAGTCACTCAGTTGTGTCTGACTCTTCGCGACCCCGTGGACCGCAGCCTACCAGGCTCCTCCGTCCATGGGATTTTCCAGGCAAGAGTACTGGAGTGGGGTGCCATCGCCTTCTCCGTAGATGAGGCTAGGTTATATCACAACATAGGCTTCCCAGGTGATACAGTAGTAAAGAATCTGCCTGCCAATGCAAGAGACGTAAGAGATGTAGGTTCAATCTCTGAGTCAGGAAGAGCCCCTGGAGTAGGAAAAGGCAACCCACTCCAGCTGTAGTATTCTTGTCTAGGAAATCCCACAGACAGAAGAACCCGGCTGCTACAGTCCACGGAGTTGCAGAGTTGGACACAACTGTGCCCATATGCATGTACGCATATCATAATATGCCGTATTCTACCCTGTATTAAGAATTTATGATGACATCATACTATATTATGCAATATTACATTTTCTATGATGGTGGTAGTAGGGTTTAGAAACAGTTATTCTAATTCAGGTTTATTAGGCTGAGGAACCCCTACTGTCTTCTCTAACATAACTTTAGCTGATCTATTGGGCTAATATCTTGAAATTAATTAATACCTAAAATAAAAAATAATTCAAACACCAGCAAACCCATTTGCTGTTCTTGCTTCATAATAAATGCCAGGGTCCTGGGGCCCCACTGTCCGTGTCCTTCTCCCTCAGGGGCTGAAGACTCACTGCCTGGAGGTGTAGAACCAGCTCTGAACAGTGGGCTCAGCCTGGAGGTATGGGAGGGGCTCGCCTGCACAGCACATGCCCGTCTGCAGGGCGCGCCACTCAGCACCACCCTGTGGCTGTGGTGGCCCTGAGGAAATGGTAGTCCAGTATCATCAGACCCTGTAACTTACCCAGAGAGGACAGAACTAACAAGTTATAAAATTTGACACTAAATTAAAAAACCCATGATAAAACCCTGGAAAGATGGAAGACTTCATGTGGGTAATATTCAGGGTCTATATGCCAGCTGGTCTTCAGTTTGTACCAGTTTTTCTGGTCTCTGCTTTCCTTGCAATGACCTCATCTGCCTCCTTGACCTCAAAGTCCATCTAACGCTTATGCTCTTTGCTTATGTGCTAAGTTGCTTCAGTCATATCCGACTCTGCGACCCCACGGACTGTAGCCTGCCAGGCTCCTCTGTCCATGGGATTTCCTAGGAAAGAATACTGGAGTGGGTTGCCATTTCCTTCTCTAGAGTGTCTTTCCCACCCAGGGATCAAACCCAAGTCTCTTGTGTCTCCTGCACCGGCAGGCAGATTCTTTACCACCAGCACCACCTGAAAAGCTCCTTAATGCTTATGACTCCCTTACTTATATCTGAACTTACACCTGAGCCCCAGATCCCAGTCTTTAATTAGCTCTCAGGCAGATTCTTTCCTGGAGGAACCTCATACAGGATGGATGAGTTAATGAGAATTTCCTCCCTTTGGAGTGGTAGCTACCTTGGTTCATGCAATCACTTCTAAGGAATCACCCAATGATCATCAGCTCTTCATTTTCTAACCACACAGATGTTGTTGGTAAGCAAATCCAATCTACCTCAAGATATTTTTGAAATCCTTCCAATAATTCCTATGTGCTGTTTAAGTTGGGAGTTTTTCATTTTTTAAGCTGCAAAATATTTTCTTTTAACAACATTTTACCCAACTCAAAGAATGCTCCAAAGCCCCCAAGTTTCAAGGAACCTTTGAGTGTCATCTCCTTAGAGGTTTACTTGTCAAAAGGGACCCAGCTGCATAGAAAGTTTAACTAATTTGAAGACAAAGAATTCTAGTGTACATGCTTAGCAACTTAAGGACAAATTAATTATTTACTTTTTTAAAAGAAACTGACAGTTTCACTCTGCAGAGAGTTTTCTGCTCTGCTCACAACTATTTGGGGATATACAACACATCCTAGAAATGAGCCTGAATTATTTCATTCCTTTGTTGGCCACACCCACAGACTGGCAACACTTTTCATGGAATGGTCACAACCCCCTAATTTGATTTTCATCCTCCCAGCAATCAGTATCTGAACTGTCAACTGGCCGGGGCCACCATTTTGTGTTTCTCTTTTCTCAAAACTTCAGCACCCTCTCCAACATCCCCACTCTTTGCTGATCACTTTGCCTTTTACTTTTTTACACTTATTAAGCATACTGAAGGAGTCAGAGGAAATCTCCCCAACTCTCCCAACATCACTGTTCCTCATCTTCCCAGTCTGTCCCATACACTCTACCTTAAATTCTATATCTCGTTTACCCCAGGACATCTTCCAGCAAATCTATCTCCTACATCACTCATGTTCCTGTTTCTACTACATCATTGTCATCAGCAAACACATGTATTTTTTCCTTGGAATTAAAAAATAAAACCTAAATAACTCCTATAGATCCTATTTCCTCTCTTATTTCTATCCCTCCCTCTTTGTTCAATTTTATTTTCATATAAATTGTATGAATCTTTGCTTCTCTGGTGCTTCCATGGTACTTGGCACAATATACTCCCTCCAAAGAAGTATTTTGGAAATACTAATTGTGTAGTTGTATAAAACGATCACTGTAAAGCTGATATAGTATTTAAGAAAAATGTATGTAATATTGTACTGAATTAAAAAGTCAGCAAATAAATATTACATATGCACTATTTATATAAAATGTGAACATATGTTGACAAAGAACAGAAGCTGTTACATAAAAATGATGAGACAGTTTTGTCATATTAGAAGGAGTAATGATGATTGATTGCCAGTCTACGAGAAGTTCTTCAATGTTTATTCACATATATAAAGTCAAGCAAAAGGAAACAAAGCCTCCATCACAGCCAGGCTTTGGAAGCAAACGCATTGGTCACTTAGTAGAACCATGTGCAAGGGGTGAGTCAAGCTACACAAATCCAGGCCAAACAGACACAACTCACAGCAGGCCTGTTTCTTGATTCAAGTGGTAGTTAACACGTATGTACACAAAACTCAAAACAATGTATACTGAAATCTGGCATTTCACTATAAAATTTTCCTCAGTTTTTAAAAAGTATTCTTTATATATATATATTCTTTCTTTGTATGTTGACTGACATTAAAATTCTAAGTCTCTGAGTACAATCCTCTCTCTTTATTTTTCATTCTCCAAATGAAAACAAAAGTCAACCACAAAAGGATTTTGAATCGTTTCTCTTCTTCCTTCCACCTCCCATGGGGCTGCTGTGCAAGAGTAAATGCAGTTTCCCCTAAGACACATCAACATGAATTCTATTTAACAGAGTGAAACTGCCCAAAGTGATACAAGAACAAAACGTGGACTGTACGCCTCACACTCTGATCCTTAAATCCATCTCGATCTTTTTGACACAAGCTATCCCGCTATATGAAAACTATTGTCATGATGATAAAGTAGAAGGGACAGAGTGAGATCAAATACTGAAGTTGTCACCCAGAGGAAAGGATGACTAGTGACTAGCAAATGAATGACAGATGGCTGAGAAGCTAATAAGACTAGAACACAATCTACAAAATATCAACCATGGAACTAGAGTTCATGAAGCCTCCACTGGAAAAATATTTTGGAGAACATTTTAACAAGTGGATACTGAAATTGTGGCAGTACAAGCTACAGATTACGAAGAAAGATAAAGCTTGTTTATTATATATATATTTTTTAAAGTTTAGCCATTTAAATTTTTAAATTTTTTCTGCCGCTATGTTCTTTCTCTATTGCTGTTGACACGTGATCCCAGATGTAGAGCCTTAACACACCAGAAACTTAACATCTTACAGTTCTATTAGGCTCACTGGACTAAGTCAAGATGTCACGGGCTGGTTCATTGCTGGCATTTCTAGAGGAGAACTGATATCCATGTTTTTTTCTAGATTCTAGTGGCCACGTGGATTCTCTGATGGGTGACACCCCTCTTTCACTTACAAATCCAGAGCCAAAAACTAAAGATCAACTCCTTCTTACTTAGCCATCTCTTTTATTTTTGCACTAGGAAAGTCCTTCACTTTTAAGAGTTTGTGATTTGGTTGAGTTCACCCGAGGTATCCAGAATAATCTCCTCTTTTCAAGATTCCGCACCTTAGTCACATCAGCAAAGTCCCTTTTCCTATGTAAAATAACATATTTACAGGTTCTGAGAAGCGGGGCATGGTCATCGCTGGGGGACATTATTTTTGCCTACAGCAATGGTTATCAAAGTATGCTTCATAGACAGGCACGATGCTCAACTGAGGTACTGAAAAATGGATAAAAAGGAGTTCTGCTTCTGAATATGATGGAGAGACTGAATTTACCCTTTTGGTAATAGCAACAACAAAAGTCAAAGAGGGAGAGGGTGGGATGATTTGGAAGAATAGCATTGAAATATGTATACTATCATGTAAGAAACGAATTGCCAGTCTATGTTCGATGCAGGATGCAGGATGCTTGGGGCTGGTGTATGGGGATGATCCGGAGGGATGATGTGGGGTGGGAGGTGGGAGAGGGTGTTCATGTTTGGGAGTTCATGTACACCCGTGATGGATTCATGTCAATGTATGCCAAAACCAATACAGTACTGTAAAGTAAAATAAAGTAAAAATAAAAATTAAAAAAATATATATATATATTGCTTGCAGGCATTTAATATCAGACATCACAGGGCCGTGATCTCAGCGCACGGAGATACGATGAACTTTAGATTGCTTCAGCTTGGTGCCTTTAAGAGAGATTCTAGGTTGAAGCTCAAGAAGTCCAGAGATCTTCCACAGTGGAAGGAAAAGAGATGGAAGTGGAGAAGCCAGGGCTCCCGTATATCACAGAGAAGGTGATCAGAAAGCAGAGAGCTACACAGAGAGAACGCAGAGACCTACCGCACCTCCAGAAGCCACCAACTGGGCACCGATCAGCACAGTACATGCGGAAATCACCTGAGATCCAGGAAGGATCCACCCAAAAGGATTAGAGAGAACAAACTCCAGAACTTCCACAAGGCTGAGGACATTTTAAAACAATGTCAATTATACTAGTATCAAAAATATAAAATACTTAGAGACAAATCTAATACCCTAACACACTGAAAGCTGTGAAACAGTACTGGGGGAAGGGAAGGAAGACTCAAATAAATGGAGAGACGCATCATACTCATATATCTCTTTATGTATGAAGACAGTATTTTAAGATGTTACTTCTCCTTCAAGTGATCTATAGATGTATTAAAATCCTAAAGGGAAACAGAGTCCCAACAGGCATTTTTTAGTAGAAATTGATTATATAGTTCTAAAATTGATATGTAAGAATAAAGTTAGATGATTTACACTATATTATTATAAGACTTCCTCTAAAGCTATTGTAATCAAGACAATGGAACAAAACAGTTTAGAAACAGACTGACACAGACATAGTCAACTGGAATTTTGACAAAGATGCAAGTGGAATTGAATAGAAAAAGATTATCATCTTTCAACAAATGGTGCTGGAACAACTGGATTGTCATATAAAGAGAAAAATGAACCTCGTGTGGGTCAGTTGCTCAGTCATGTCCGACTCTTTGTGAGCCCATGAACTATATAGCACGACAGGCTTCCCTGTCCTTCACTAAAGAATACTGAAGTGGGTAGCCGTTTCCTTCTCCACGGGATCTTCCCATCCCAGGGATCAAACCCCAGTCTCGTGCATTGCAGGCAGTGTCCTTACGGTCTCAGCTACCAGAGAAACCCCTTGACCCTCATCTAACACCACGTACAAATAATAAATCAAAACACATCAAAATAGATGGGAAGGTAAGGGATAGAACTATACAACTATTAGAAGAAAACATAGAAAAACATCTCAGTGACCTTAGGGTTGGCAAAATTTCTTAGATAAGATACAAGAAACATAAACTCTAAAGGAAAAAAAATCTGTATATTATATCTCATTGAGTGTTAAAAAATTGTTTTTTAAAAGCACTATTAAGAAAATGAAAAGGCAAACCACAGATGGAGGGAGATATTTACAAAACACCCAACAAAGAACTGTGTCTAGAATATATAAAAAAAAATAGGTCAATAATAAGAAACAACTCAAGAAGGGTCTAAAGATGAGAACAGACACTTTATCAAAAAAGACATACAGATAGCCAATAAGCACATAAATATAAATTCAACCTCAGTAGCCATTAGGGAAATGCAAATGAAAACCATAACATGATACCACTACACATCCGGTCAAAAGCCTAAAGCCAAACGCCAAGTGTTTTGTGAGACAGTGAAGTAACAATGTTTTGGCCCCCTGATGCAAAGAGCTGACTCACTCGAAAAGACCCTGATGTTGGGGAAGATTGAAGGCAGGAGGAGAAGGGCACAACAGAGGATGAGATGGTTACATGGCATATCGACTCAATAGACACGAGTTTGGGTCAACTCCGGGAGTTGGTGATGGACAGGGAGGCCTGGCGTGCTGTGGTTCATGGGGTCGCAAAGAGTCGGACACGACTGAGTGACTGAACTGAACTGAAGTAACAGGATCACACACTGGCATCTGTGGTGTATATACAACTATTTTTCAAGACTTCGGCAGTTTTCTAAAAAGTTGAACATACTCCTACTAAATGACCCAGATATTCCACTCTTAGATACTTAGCCAGAGTAATAAAATCATATGTCCACACAAGGATCTGAAAATGACTACTCAGTTTCATTTACAATAGCCCCAAACCGGAAACAATCCAAATGTCTTTCAGGAAATGAATAAACAAATCCCTGCATATCCATACAAAGGAATATTTTTAACCCTTTATTCCCTTTTATGATACTCAGTCTATTCCCTTTCATTCTGCTTTGTTTTTGTCTATCGTGACTTTTTACAGGCTTGTACATGAGTTGCATAATCAGAAGAACAATAAATGGGTGTACAATTATACACAGAAAAATTGAGAAATGGTTTTACATATTCTAAATACATCCATACTCATTGTAGAAAAAAATAATGAAATAAGAACCATGCATTATCAGCATAATATCACATCTAAAAGAAACTGTTCTTATTTGCATTTTACATGATTCATTCTTATTCAATTTTTATTTCTGCTATTGTATTTACTATTGAATTAAAAGAATTAAAATAATCTCCTAAGTATTTCCTTTATCCATGTACCACCCTTTCTTCATCTAGACACTGGCAAAAGCAATAGTAAGGAGGTGTTCTAATGTCTCATACAATTCTAGTGAAATTATCACTCCATTCCACACATACACTCTCTAACTCACTAAAACCAATCCAGCCCAGGAAGTGGACTACAAACAGAGGAATACCTTTCTATGAGAAAGCCTCTGGGCATCCCAGCACCTGCCCTGTGCCCCTTAGGAGGCAGGATGAGCATTCCTCACTTCTGGACACTTTCCCAGCCAACATGAACCTCTTTCCAGTTACTTCTGGCACCCGTAGTCTAACATCACCAAATCCCTCCATCTCCTCCTCCTCATCTCTGGATCTTTTCCAAATATCCTGCTTTAGCTCAGCCTACATTCACATCTGAAGACTTGACTTTTCTGTATCATTTTCAAACTGGGGATATTTTTTTCCTGCCCTATGCCACATGGTACTGGGTTCCCAGGGTTTGGGTTCATAGTCACATCTAGACCATTTTCCCCTCTTTGTTATGTGAAAAGAAAATACCATCTCCTTGGAGGCTTGGGCCAATAAGTCCTAGCCCTCCACCCCTCCACATTGACCAAGGAGACCCCACATACTATAATAAAGAAGCGGTGAAAGAAATGAAGTGAAAGGCGCTCAGTCGTGTCCGACTCTTTGCGACCCCATGGACTATACAGTCCATGGGGTTCTCCAGGCCCTGGGTTCTCCAGAATCCTGGAGTGGGTAGCCTTTCCCTTCTCCAGGGGATCTTCCCAACCCAGGGATCAAACCCAGGTCTCCCACAGTGCAGGAAGATTCTTTACCAGCTGAGCCACAAGGGAAGCCCAAGAATACTGGAGTGGGTACCTTATCCCTTCTCTAGCAGATATTCCTGACCCAGGAATCGAACCAGGATCTCCTGCATTGCAGGTGGACTGTCCACCAACTGAGCTATAAAGAAGGCTGAGTGCCAAAAAAAAAGATACTTTCAAATTGTGGTTCTGGATAAGACTCTTGAGAGTCCCTTGGACAGCAAGGAGATCAAACCAGTCAATCCTAAAGGAAATCAACTCTGAATATTCATTGGAAGGACTGATGTTGAAGTTGAAGCTCCAATACTTTGGCCACCTGAGGCAAACCAGCCAACTCACTGGAAAAGACCCTGATAATCTGGGAAAGATTGAGGGCAGGAGAAGGGGGTGACAGAGGATGAGATAGTTGAATTGCATCATCAACTCAATGGACATGAATTTGAGCAAACTCTGGGATATAGTGAAGGACAGGGAAGCCTGGTGTGCTGCCGTCCATGGGTTCACAGAGTCGGACATGACTGAGTGACTGAACAATGACAACACGGAGCCTGGCCAGTGTATCTGTTCTTCAACTGTCAATGTACATTGAAAGTGAAAGGGAAAGTCGCTCAGTTGTGTCCAACTCTTGGCACCCATGGACTACACGGTTCATGGCATTCTCCAGGCCAGAATACTGGAGTGGGTAGCATTTCCCTTCTCCAGGGGATCTTTCCAACCCAGGGATTGAACCCAGGTCTCCTGCATTTCAGACACAAGGAAAGTCACTGTTACATTGCTACTCTCCAAAACACCTATTTAACACCTCTTCCCTGTCAATCCTAAAGGAAATCAACTCTGAATATTCATTGGAAGGACTGATGTTGAAGTTGAAGCTCCAATACTTTGGCCACCTGATGCAAACCAGCCAACTCATTGGAAAAGACCCTGATAATCTGGGAAAGATTGAGGGCAGGAGAAGGGGGTGACAGAGGATGAGATAGTTGAATTGCATCATCAACTCAATGGACATGAATTTGAGCAAACTCTGGGATATAGTGAAGGACAGGGAAGCCTGGTGTGCTGCCGTCCATGGGTTCACAGAGTCGGACATGACTGAGTGACTGAACAATGACAACACAGAGCCTGGCCAGTGTATCTGTTCTTCAACTGTCAATGTACATTGAAAGTGAAAGGGAAAGTCGCTCAGTTGTGTCCAACTCTTGGCACCCATGGACTACACGGTTCATGGCATTCTCCAGGCCAGAATACTGGAGTGGGTAGCATTTCCCTTCTCCAGGGGATCTTTCCAACCCAGGGATTGAACCCAGGTCTCCTGCATTTCAGACACAAGGGAAGTCACTGTTACATTGCTACTCTCCAAAACACCTATTTAACACCTCTTCCCAAATCTATTGGGCTTCCCTGGTGGCTCAGACGGTAAAGCTTCTGCCTGCAAAGCGGGAGACCCGGGTTCGATCCCTGGGTCAGGCAGATCCCCTGGAGAAGGGAATGGCAACCCACTCCAGTACTCTTGCCTGGAAAACTGCACGGACAGAGGAGCCTGGTAAGCTACTGTCCATGGGGCTGCAGAGTCAGACAAGACTGAGCGAATATCTACAGCACCACTTCCCTCTCCAGAGCTAAGCTGATGACCTCATTTCTTATTTTTCTCAGAAGGAAAGAGAAACAATCACAGGAAATAGATACCCTTTTTCCATAATAAAATTTACCAAGCATATGGGTGCCTTTCCTTCTGTTATAATAGGTTAACCGTCCAGGACCCAATCTAAGGTCAACCCCTAGGCTATGCCCATCTCTTTTCACCTACTCAAGGACATCACTATTGCAATTAACCTCTCTTTCTAAAAATATCAGNTGGAAAAGACCCTGATAATCTGGGAAAGATTGAGGGCAGGAGAAGGGGGTGACAGAGGATGAGATAGTTGAATTGCATCATCAACTCAATGGACATGAATTTGAGCAAACTCTGGGATATAGTGAAGGACAGGGAAGCCTGGTGTGCTGCCGTCCATGGGTTCACAGAGTCGGACATGACTGAGTGACTGAACAATGACAACACAGAGCCTGGCCAGTGTATCTGTTCTTCAACTGTCAATGTACATTGAAAGTGAAAGGGAAAGTCGCTCAGTTGTGTCCAACTCTTGGCACCCATGGACTACACGGTTCATGGCATTCTCCAGGCCAGAATACTGGAGTGGGTAGCATTTCCCTTCTCCAGGGGATCTTTCCAACCCAGGGATTGAACCCAGGTCTCCTGCATTTCAGACACAAGGAAAGTCACTGTTACATTGCTACTCTCCAAAACACCTATTTAACACCTCTTCCCAAATCTATTGGGCTTCCCTGGTGGCTCAGACGGTAAAGCTTCTGCCTGCAAAGCGGGAGACCCGGGTTCGATCCCTGGGTCAGGCAGATCCCCTGGAGAAGGGAATGGCAACCCACTCCAGTACTCTTGCCTGGAAAACTGCACGGACAGAGGAGCCTGGTAAGCTACTGTCCATGGGGCTGCAGAGTCAGACAAGACTGAGCGAATATCTACAGCACCACTTCCCTCTCCAGAGCTAAGCTGATGACCTCATTTCTTATTTTTCTCAGAAGGAAAGAGAAACAATCACAGGAAATAGATACCCTTTTTCCATAATAAAATTTACCAAGCATATGGGTGCCTTTCCTTCTGTTATAATAGGTTAACCGTCCAGGACCCAATCTAAGGTCAACCCCTAGGCTATGCCCATCTCTTTTCACCTACTCAAGGACATCACTATTGCAATTAACCTCTCTTTCTAAAAATATCAATGCCTCCCTACAGCAATCCCATTAATGAACGTACTGCAATGTCTTTTTTTTTTTAAACAAATGGACAAAAACTCATATTTGACTTATCATTACCTTCCACCCAGTGCTCCCTTATAACAAATTTAAATTTGTTTTCTCCAATTTTTCAGCCTGTCTTTCTTCCCCAAACCACTGCAAGCAGGTTTTGTAATCAACATTCTCAATGAACCAGATCTTTATATCGCCAAGTTCAAGACTTAATCCATATTTTACTGAACTTCTCAACAACATTTAACTGGTGGGTCACGCACTCCTCCTTGAAATGTTTTCTTTGCCTGACTTCCTGGACTCCACTCTGACCTCTCACCTCCCCAGCTGCAGCTTCCCTGACTCTTTTTCCGGTTCCTGTCACCACCCTGGCCTCCTGACACTGAAGTTCCCGGGGTCAGCTTTGAACCTCTTCTTTATCTCTCTCACTCTCTGCTTCACTGTATTCAATGCCTCAGGATGCATATACCATTCTGATGGCTCCTACGTATTTGATCTTGAATTCTGAACTTGTGCCTCAGCTCCAAATTCACATATGAATCTGAAAATGAACATCCAATGATTGATCTTTGTTTTCAATATAAATCACAAATAAACACTACTGAAATTATTTAATGTGTAATTTTTCTGTCATGTGTAACTCTAGCATTCTCACGTCCATTCTTAATTGGAGGATTTATTCAGTTTCTAAATTTTCTACAATAAATAAGATTGTACTCCAATTCTCTCTATGAGCCAGGTGGCCAAGGACTTACTCATATTCTTACTTTTATTACTTCATCTCTTCTTAAGCCTCAGAAGCTTTATCTGTATGATGGGGAGAACCCAACCTCTCTCATGTGGGAGGACCACAGACTACGTAGAACAGTGTAGAGAACTTTCCATCCATCCAACATTACTATTAACTCTATCTTTGTGCCTGAATCCTTCAGCACATTCCAGATTCTTACCTTGCTATGAATTCCTAGAGTCTAATTACACTGTCAGTGTACAGGAACACTTTCCTTGCTCTCAATAGACATTGACAAGGGACTTTTCAGAAAGATTGTACCTATTCATCCTTCTGCCAGTTTATGTGAGTGCCTGTTATAAGAACTATTACCTCTGTGTATAAATTTAATTAGCAGCTTAATATAAACACACACTTCTTTTATCAGACGTAATCCTAGTTATGGGCTTCCCTGGTGACTCAAATGGTAAAGAATCCGCCTGCCATGCAGGGGACCCAGGTTCAATCCCTGGGTCAGGAAGATCCCTTGGAGAAGGGAATGGCAACTCACTCCAGCATCCTTGCCTGGAGAATTCCATGGACAAAGGAGCCTGGCAGGCAGAGTCCACGGGGTCTCAAAGAGTTGAACAAGACTGAGCAACTGAGCTACTTAGATATAATCCTAGTTACGGTGCCAGCTTGTCATATGACTTAATCTAACCTTGCCTCAGTTTCTCCATCTGTGAAATGGGGACAAGTTTGTGGTTGGAAAGGGAGATATATAATTGGTCTAATCAAGAAGCACAGTGCTTTTGCAAAGATAGGGTACTCAGGGCATGTGATTTTACCACATGGTATATTCAGAATATCCCAATCAAAATCAAGTGTGCATTGAAAGACAATTCTGAGCATAATTCTGCTGATGAAGGCTGCCAGGAAGGCAGCCTTGTTTCTTTGGGAGCAGCTGGCTTGTCTGAATTGCTTGTGCTGTACAGTAGCCTTGCAATTACGATGTATGGGCCAATGCGCTTTCTCCTCACAAAATCATCTCCACGTTCATCTGCCTTGTCATTAAGTTTTATGGCGGAAGTTGAATGCCTAATGAAACTGCAGATTAGAACTGCTTTATGGCCTCCAAGAAAATCTCATTACCATGGAGTAGCTGTGAGAAGATGTGAATGACAGATGCAAGTGTACGGTTTTATTATAAATGGGAGAGAGAAATTAGCTCCAAGAGCAAGAAAACTGGTATCATTTTCACCATTTCCTCCTCCACTTGATCTTCCACCCTTTCATCTTTTGTTCACTCATTCATTCATCCATAGACAGAGTGTTATTATTTAGTCACTCAATGGACACGCGTTTGGGTAACCTCCAGGAGTTGGTGATGGACAGGGAGGCCTGACATGCTGTGATTCATGGGGTCGCAAAGAGTCAGACATGACTGAGTGACTGAACTGAACTGAAGTTGTGACTGACTCTTTGTGACCCCATGGATTGTAGTCCACCAGGCTCCTCTGTCCATGTGATTTCCCAGCCAAGAATATTGGCGCAGGTTGCCATTTCCTTCTCCGGGGGATCTTCCTGAGCCAGGAATTGAGCCCACATCTCCCGCATTGGTGGGCAGATTCTTTACCGCTGAGCTGCTTGGGAAGCCCTCACTTTATTGTAGCTATACTATAAAAGAGAATATCTTGTGTTAAGATTGTGGACTTTCCATCTCCCATATCCCTACCCCCATTGTGTCTTTTTAAATGAGGTCAACATCATTCATCAAATAACAAATATTTATTGTTCTATAAAGGCACCACTCTGCAAGATTGGGGTCTAAAAATAGTACATGATTCTATTTCTCATTGTATTTAGATAGATTGGAAAAGACACACAGTAAAGTAAGTTCTTACAATGCAACATAAATGCTGGACGATAAGATGCCTGAGGTCCAGGGGAGTTGGGAAGGGAAGGCAAGGGGTCACCAGTCATGGAAAAGGCCAAGTCAGTTTGGAGATAAGAATAGAAGCACAGAAACAGCAGACAGAGAAAAATGTCCCCCTGTGTTCAAGTAGTGTCCCACTCTGCAATGCCATGGACTGTAGCCTGCCAGGCTTCTCTGTCCATGGAATTTTCCAGGCCAGAATACTGGAGTGGGTTGCCATTTCCTACTCCAGGGGATCTTCCCAACCCAGGGATGGAACCTGCATCTCCTGCATTGGCAGGCAGGTTCTTTTCCACTAGCATCACCCGGGAAATGTGGTACCCCCCAAGAAAATCAGAACTCCTCCACCAACCTAAAAGCACAGATTCCATCGGATCAACAATGAGTCCAGAGCAGCTCCAGCTTTGTTGGAAGAGGTAACAGAAGATGAGGCTGGGAGAGAACAGGGTTTAACCCTCAGGGTCCTGCGTGCTGTGTTAAAGAGTTCAGACTTTATCTGAGTTCTCCTCTGCCTTCTAAGGAATAGCACCCATCCAGAGGAAGAGGAATTTGCAACATGATCTTTTTCAGTTTTTTGGGGTTTTTTTTTTTAATTTGAAATGATGGTTTTCGATGCGGAAGGGGATGCACAGCTTGGGATGGAACCTGGATATTCTGAATTCCAGGAGGTCAACACCTGGGTTAACATAGTTTCCATGCTGGCCCCCACTTCTAAGGGAAGCATCTTCTGTTTCAAGGCCAAAGGGACTTGACTCAGTGAGACTATATGAGGAGAAAAATCATCCCGGACAAGGACACTCAGGGGACATGTTGCTTCAGACTTCACCCCCTGGAACAGACTCTAGAGCAACGGGGCGGAGCTGTCTGCCAGGCAGGAAGTTTGGAGCATACTTGCAGAGGCCACGTGAGGAAGAACACAGCTGTGAACACTTGTATTGCCAGCAAAGCAGCGACAGAGCCAATGCTCTTCCTGACGCTGAGAATGATCCCTGATTGCTTGAGGAACAGAGGCAGAAGAACACGCCATGGATATTTTAGGCCCTTGGCCTTTGAGGAATTATCCTATGCTCTGCTAGGTTATTCTTGGGGAAAGCTAAGCTTGCATCCTAGGAGCTGAATATGCCCCTCACTTAGAAGGATGGGAAGGGGATGGGGGTGGGGTGCGNGGAAAGAGAAACAATCACAGGAAATAGATACCCTTTTTCCATAATAAAATTTACCAAGCATATGGGTGCCTTTCCTTCTGTTATAATAGGTTAACCGTCCAGGACCCAATCTAAGGTCAACCCCTAGGCTATGCCCATCTCTTTTCACCTACTCAAGGACATCACTATTGCAATTAACCTCTCTTTCTAAAAATATCAATGCCTCCCTACAGCAATCCCATTAATGAACGTACTGCAATGTCTTTTTTTTTTTAAACAAATGGACAAAAACTCATATTTGACTTATCATTACCTTCCACCCAGTGCTCCCTTATAACAAATTTAAATTTGTTTTCTCCAGTTTTTCAGCCTGTCTTTCTTCCCCAAACCACTGCAAGCAGGTTTTGTAATCAACATTCTCAATGAACCAGATCTTTATATCGCCAAGTTCAAGACTTAATCCATATTTTACTGAACTTCTCAACAACATTTAACTGGTGGGTCACGCACTCCTCCTTGAAATGTTTTCTTTGCCTGACTTCCTGGACTCCACTCTGACCTCTCACCTCCCCAGCTGCAGCTTCCCTGACTCTTTTTCCGGTTCCTGTCACCACCCTGGCCTCCTGACACTGAAGTTCCCGGGGTCAGCTTTGAACCTCTTCTTTATCTCTCTCACTCTCTGCTTCACTGTATTCAATGCCTCAGGATGCATATACCATTCTGATGGCTCCTACGTATTTGATCTTGAATTCTGAACTCGTGCCTCAGCTCCAAATTCACATATGAATCTGAAAATGAACATCCAATGATTGATCTTTGTTTTCAATATAAATCACAAATAAACACTACTGAAATTATTTAATGTGTAATTTTTCTGTCATGTGTAACTCTAGCATTCTCACGTCCATTCTTAATTGGAGGATTTATTCAGTTTCTAAATTTTCTACAATAAATAAGATTGTACTCCAATTCTCTCTATGAGCCAGGTGGCCAAGGACTTACTCATATTCTTACTTTTATTACTTCATCTCTTCTTAAGCCTCAGAAGCTTTATCTGTATGATGGGGAGAACCCAACCTCTCTCATGTGGGAGGACCACAGACTACGTAGAACAGTGTAGAGAACTTTCCATCCATCCAACATTACTATTAACTCTATCTTTGTGCCTGAATCCTTCAGCACATTCCAGATTCTTACCTTGCTATGAATTCCTAGAGTCTAATTACACTGTCAGTGTACAGGAACACTTTCCTTGCTCTCAATAGACATTGACAAGGGACTTTTCAGAAAGATTGTACCTATTCATCCTTCTGCCAGTTTATGTGAGTGCCTGTTATAAGAACTATTACCTCTGTGTATAAATTTAATTAGCAGCTTAATATAAACACACACTTCTTTTATCAGACGTAATCCTAGTTATGGGCTTCCCTGGTGACTCAAATGGTAAAGAATCCGCCTGCCATGCAGGGGACCCAGGTTCAATCCCTGGGTCAGGAAGATCCCTTGGAGAAGGGAATGGCAACTCACTCCAGCATCCTTGCCTGGAGAATTCCATGGACAAAGGAGCCTGGCAGGCAGAGTCCACGGGGTCTCAAAGAGTTGAACAAGACTGAGCAACTGAGCTACTTAGATATAATCCTAGTTACGGTGCCAGCTTGTCATATGACTTAATCTAACCTTGCCTCAGTTTCTCCATCTGTGAAATGGGGACAAGTTTGTGGTTGGAAAGGGAGATATATAATTGGTCTAATCAAGAAGCACAGTGCTTTTGCAAAGATAGGGTACTCAGGGCATGTGATTTTACCACATGGTATATTCAGAATATCCCAATCAAAATCAAGTGTGCATTGAAAGACAATTCTGAGCATAATTCTGCTGATGAAGGCTGCCAGGAAGGCAGCCTTGTTTCTTTGGGAGCAGCTGGCTTGTCTGAATTGCTTGTGCTGTACAGTAGCCTTGCAATTACGATGTATGGGCCAATGCGCTTTCTCCTCACAAAATCATCTCCACGTTCATCTGCCTTGTCATTAAGTTTTATGGCGGAAGTTGAATGCCTAATGAAACTGCAGATTAGAACTGCTTTATGGCCTCCAAGAAAATCTCATTACCATGGAGTAGCTGTGAGAAGATGTGAATGACAGATGCAAGTGTACGGTTTTATTATAAATGGGAGAGAGAAATTAGCTCCAAGAGCAAGAAAACTGGTATCATTTTCACCATTTCCTCCTCCACTTGATCTTCCACCCTTTCATCTTTTGTTCACTCATTCATTCATCCATAGACAGAGTGTTATTATTTAGTCACTCAATGGACATGCGTTTGGGTAACCTCCAGGAGTTGGTGATGGACAGGGAGGCCTGACATGCTGTGATTCATGGGGTCGCAAAGAGTCAGACATGACTGAGTGACTGAACTGAACTGAAGTTGTGACTGACTCTTTGTGACCCCATGGATTGTAGTCCACCAGGCTCCTCTGTCCATGTGATTTCCCAGCCAAGAATATTGGCGCAGGTTGCCATTTCCTTCTCCGGGGGATCTTCCTGAGCCAGGAATTGAGCCCACATCTCCCGCATTGGTGGGCAGATTCTTTACCGCTGAGCTGCTTGGGAAGCCCTCACTTTATTGTAGCTATACTATAAAAGAGAATATCTTGTGTTAAGATTGTGGACTTTCCATCTCCCATATCCCTACCCCCATTGTGTCTTTTTAAATGAGGTCAACATCATTCATCAAATAACAAATATTTATTGTTCTATAAAGGCACCACTCTGCAAGATTGGGGTCTAAAAATAGTACATGATTCTATTTCTCATTGTATTTAGATAGATTGGAAAAGACACACAGTAAAGTAAGTTCTTACAATGCAACATAAATGCTGGACGATAAGATGCCTGAGGTCCAGGGGAGTTGGGAAGGGAAGGCAAGGGGTCACCAGTCATGGAAAAGGCCAAGTCAGTTTGGAGATAAGAATAGAAGCACAGAAACAGCAGACAGAGAAAAATGTCCCCCTGTGTTCAAGTAGTGTCCCACTCTGCAATGCCATGGACTGTAGCCTGCCAGGCTTCTCTGTCCATGGAATTTTCCAGGCCAGAATACTGGAGTGGGTTGCCATTTCCTACTCCAGGGGATCTTCCCAACCCAGGGATGGAACCTGCATCACCTGCATTGGCAGGCAGGTTCTTTTCCACTAGCATCACCCGGGAAATGTGGTACCCCCCAAGAAAATCAGAACTCCTCCACCAACCTAAAAGCACAGATTCCATCGGATCAACAATGAGTCCAGAGCAGCTCCAGCTTTGTTGGAAGAGGTAACAGAAGATGAGGCTGGGAGAGAACAGGGTTTAACCCTCAGGGTCCTGCGTGCTGTGTTAAAGAGTTCAGACTTTATCTGAGTTCTCCTCTGCCTTCTAAGGAATAGCACCCATCCAGAGGAAGAGGAATTTGCAACATGATCTTTTTCAGTTTTTTTCACTTGGCATGCTGTCTCTTATACACATCTAGATGTGTATAAGAGACAGGCCATGGACTGTAGCCTGCCAGGCTTCTCTGTCCATGGAATTTTCCAGGCCAGAATACTGGAGTGGGTTGCCATTTCCTACTCCAGGGGATCTTCCCAACCCAGGGATGGAACCTGCATCTCCTGCATTGGCAGGCAGGTTCTTTTCCACTAGCATCACCCGGGAAATGTGGTACCCCCCGAGAAAATCAGAACTCCTCCACCAACCTAAAAGCACAGATTCCATCGGATCAACAATGAGTCCAGAGCAGCTCCAGCTTTGTTGGAAGAGGTAACAGAAGATGAAGCTGGGAGAGAACAGGGTTTAACCCTCAGGGTCCTGCGTGCTGTGTTAAAGAGTTCAGACTTTATCTGAGTTCTCCTCTGCCTTCTAAGGAATAGCACCCATCCAGAGGAAGAGGAATTTGCAACATGATCTTTTTCAGTTTTTTGGGGTTTTTTTTTTTAATTTGAAATGATGGTTTTCGATGCGGAAGGGGATGCACAGCTTGGGATGGAACCTGGATATTCTGAATTCCAGGAGGTCAACACCTGGGTTAACATAGTTTCCATGCTGGCCCCCACTTCTAAGGGAAGCATCTTCTGTTTCAAGGCCAAAGGGACTTGACTCAGTGAGACTATATGAGGAGAAAAATCATCCCAGACAAGGACACTCAGGGGACATGTTGCTTCAGACTTCACCCCCTGGAACAGACTCTAGAGCAACGGGGCGGAGCTGTCTGCCAGGCAGGAAGTTTGGAGCATACTTGCAGAGGCCACGTGAGGAAGAACACAGCTGTGAACACTTGTATTGCCAGCAAAGCAGCGACAGAGCCAATGCTCTTCCTGACGCTGAGAATGATCCCTGATTGCTTGAGGAACAGAGGCAGAAGAACACGCCATGGATATTTTAGGCCCTTGGCCTTTGAGGAATTATCCTATGCTCTGCTAGGTTATTCTTGGGGAAAGCTAAGCTTGCATCCTAGGAGCTGAATATGCCCCTCACTTAGAAGGATGGGAAGGGGATGGGGGTGGGGTGCGTAGATCGGGTCCAAAGACTTGCTCTGGACAGTAGCTCCTTGGATTTTTAGGTCTTTCTTTCTCCTCCCTCCCTCCCCCACCTTTTTCTTTTGTAGCATCAAAACTAGGGGGAAGGAAGAGGTGAGAAAGAAGAAAAGTGCATTCCTTATTAGGATAAGCTTCAATAAAGTGAGTCAGATTTTGTTTTAATTATTTTGAAGTGGGGGAAAATTCTTTACAATGTTGTGTTGGTTTCTGCCATACAACAATGTAAATTAGCCATAATTATACATACCCCCTCCCTCTTGAAGGGCTTCCTGGGTAGCTCTGATGCGCAAGAATCTGCCTGCAATGCAACAGACTTCGGGTTGACCCCTAGGTTGGGAAGATGCCCTGGAGACGAGAATGACAATGCATTCCACTATTCTTGCCTGGAGAAGCCCATGGACAGAGGACTCTGGTGGGCTACAGTCCACGGGGTTGCAAAGAGTTGGACACAACTGAGCGATTAAGCACGCCTTCCTCCCCTCCCCCCTTCCCACGCCTCCAGGTCATCACAGAGCACCAGGCTGGGCTCCCTGTGGTCTACAGCAACTTCTCTCCAGCTGTCTGTTTTACACATGGCAGTGTACCTATGTCAATGCTACTTTCTCCATTAGTCCCATTTCCTCCTGCCCCCACTGTATCCACAAGTCCATCTCCATATCTGAGCCTCCATTCCCTCCCTGCAAATAGGTTCATCAGTATTACTTTTCTATCCATACATGTGTGTTAATATATGATATTTGTTTTTCTCTTTCTGACATAGTTCACTCTCTATATCAGGCTCTAGGTTCATCCACTTCATTAGAACTAAGGGAGCCAGATTTTTTGGAACCTAACTTCATTCTGGATTGTGCTCTGTGCTTTGAACAGTAAAGAGTAGAACCCCCTGCTTCCATGTGCTGTTTGCATCTTCCTGGGGTTTGAGAGACAACGAGATCAAAATTTACACAGCTGTCCAGGTCTGCAAAGCTGGTCTGAGACAGAAGCCCCAGTTATTTCCAGGCACTCAAGAAAATTAGAGAGCTGGGCGCCTGATGTCTATTCATAGAGTCCTTGCAAACATTAAGTACTGCCTCCACTTTCATAAGAATATTTTCCCATGTCATGTTCTAGCCCTTCTCCCCTTGATTGCTCAGAGATTTCTGACATCACTTCAGCCTTCTGATTTATTAGTTTTCTCCTAACATCAGTGATATTAGTCAGGCAAACAGTCATGGATGCATTCAGAATAGTTAAGTGAGAGCTGCTGTGCTTTCTTCACCCACCTGGGTTCTCCACTGGTCCCCTCCACGTCTGCCCCATTTCAGTTTGAAGATCTTTGCCCTTCGCAGTGTTTCTGTAAGGAGAGAAACAAAAGAAAAGAGATTTCTGTTTCTCTTCATTGGCTCCAAACCTCTGGCCTGTCCCTGGTACTAGGCTGTAAGCCACCTAGATGCGGACAGGGAAAGTGACTTTCTCGTCTGGGGTCCGACGCTGTACCTGGAGCATCCTGTGTGCTTGGTAAATGTTCTCTAAACAGAACCAGGTCTCTCTCTGGCAAACACATCCCAGGTGATCCCCCAGTACATCACATCCTTGTGGAATCCTGTCTCCTGAGAGTCAGTGGGAAATGACCCACTTCTAACCAATAGAATATGCCAGAAATGATGGGGTGTTGCTCACGTGCTGTGTTACCTCCTGCGGCAAAACATAAGGGGCTTTTCAGATGTAACTTCAAGGCCCCTAATCAGTTGACTTTGAGTTCATCAAAAGAAAGATTACCCAGGAAGGGTGTGACCTAATCCACGGAGTCTTTAATGAGAAGGTTTATAAGAGGGTCTTCCTTAAGCTCAGAGATTCAAACAGCAGACTCTCTCTCTCTCTCCCCTTCCCCTCTCTCTTATTCTCTCATTGGCCCTGAACAAGCAAGTCATCATGGGGTCCACAGCTGCAAGGAAGTGGACTCTGCCAACAACCACATGAGTTTCAAAGAGAACCCCAGCCTCACATGAGATCACAACCCAGACAACATGCTGATTGCAGCTCTGTGAGACCCTGAGTGCAGGACCCAGCTAGGCTGTGCCAAGACCCTAACCCATGGAAACTGTGAGATTATAAATGAGGGTTTGAAGTACATTTTTATGTAATCGTAGAAAACAAATACAATGAACACAAATAAAATTGCCCTTTGTGGTTGTTACTGGACTTCTTTGCAAACCTTAACTGTTTTGCTACAGATTCTTCCTGACATAATTTTTGAAAGTTCTGTCAGGTTATTTTGCTTCCTTTTTCCTATTATACATATGATTTTTAAAATTGTGTTCTTTGGGGAACTCCTTGACTTCACCAGGCCAGGTAGATTCTTTAGGACCTGGGGTTTTCTTCCTTGTTGAAGTCAAAAACAGGGACACAAGCAGAATTTCATTTCTGAAAGATGACTCTCTTCAGCTCTCTTCTCCCTTGGGAATTTTGTGGCATAAATTCAAGGAGCTTTTGAAACTTTGAAAAACCTATCACATAGGGTTGTTGTGAAGGCAAACCAAAATATAGAGCGTCAGAATGCCTGCTATCACTTTGCTGAGTTTCACATTTTATAAAGCTCCTTTGAAAATAGAATTAGAGCCTCTAAATGATCCCATGAGGTGGGAAGATTAAGTATCCTGGGGCTGTTTCTGAAGAAGTCTTTGATTTATAGATGAAGAAATAGAACTCTTATGGGTTAAGGATGATTTCCAAGGCAGCAGAGCTTAGCGACTAAAGAATCAGTTCAGTTCAATTCAGTCGCTCAGTAGTGTCTGACTCTTTGTGACCCCATGAATCGCAGCATGCCAGGCCTCCCTGCAACTCCCGGAGTTCACCAAAACTCATGTCCATCAAGTCGGTGATGCCATCCCGCCATCTCATCCTCTGTCGTCCCCTTCTCCTCCTGATCCCAATCCCTCCCAGCATCAGGGTCCTTTCCAATGAGTCAACTCCTCGCATGAGGTGGCCAAAGTATTGGAGTTTCAGCTTCAGCATCAGTCCTTCCAATGAACACCCAGGACTGATCTCCTTTAGGATGGACTGGCTGGATCTCCTTGCAGTCCAAGGGACTCTGAAGAGTCTTCTCCAACACCACAGTTCAAAAGCATCAATTCTTCAGTGCTCAGCTATCTTCACAGTCCAACTCTCACATTCACACATGACCACTTGAAAAAGCATAGCCTTGACTAGATGGACCTTAGTCGGCAAAGTAATGTCTCTGCTTTTGAATATGCTATCTAGGTTGGTCATAACTTTCCTTCCAAGGAGTAAGCACATTTTAATTCCATGAATAGCAGCTAGTAACTGAGGCTGATGAGCCCAAGAGAGCCAACCCCAAATGTCACCTTCTTTAGCCTCCCCCCAGGCTCTAGCAAGTGATTCTTATACAAGTGCTCAGTCACTCAGTCATGTCCAGTTTTTTTGCGACCCCATGGACTGCAGCCCACCCGGCTCCTCCGTCCATGGAATTTTCCAGGCAAGAATACTGGAGTGGGTTGCCATTCCCTTCTCCAGGGAATCTTCTCAGCCCAGAAATCTAACCTGAGTCTCTTGGGTCTGAGGCACTGCAGGTGGATTCTTTACCACTAAGCCACCTGGGAAGCCCTCTTATACTACATACTCAAAGTCAAAGTGGACCCTTCTGATCACCAGCCTGGTGTGCTTGGTGTTGCAGAATCTGAGACTTCACTTCAGACCCCAGGGATCCCTGGCAGGAGTAAATCAGTAATGTGCATTCTACCAAACTGCCTCTTCTCTCCTCCTAAAGATGGAGCCTCACTGTGCTAAGATAACGGCTATGTTTCCTCAGGTTTTCAACTTTTTAAAGAGTTTATGTTTTAATTATTATTATTGCTCGTGCTGGTCTTTTTCTCTCATTGCAGAGTGCAGAGGCCACTCTTCCCCGTGAGCATGGGCTTCTCATTGCATGGGCTTCTCTTGTTATGCAGCACAGGCCTCAGTAGCTGTGGTACATGGGCTTAGTGGCCCTGTCGCATGTGGGATCTTCCCAGATCAGGGACCTAACCCGTGTCCCCCTTCACGGGCAGGCAGATTCTAAACCACTGGACCAGGGCAGTCCTCACGTTTCCATCTTATCTTTCTCCTTCTCAAGCCAGTTCCTTCTTGGGATCAAAAGTATGCCCCAGGTCATGTCTTAGTTGTCTCTCCTTCATCTGTTGGGAGATGTGACTGTCAGCAAGCTGGGCCAGTGACAAAGTCACCTATGACTGAGAAAGCCTTAGCAGATGTCTGGTGATGGAGGTTGTCTAACTCCACTATCACCTCCAAAACAATGCAGAAATCCATATCAGAACTGAAACTCCCTTTTTTCTTCTTGGTTTGGAACATGGTGATGAAATAAAGAATTTTCTTCTATGAAGGACTTAAGAGAAAGGTGAGCTGGTGGGAGGTGGATGCCAAAGCACACAAACATCTCTTAAACTTTGCCATGTAAGGATGACTGGGCCACACTGGAATAAGGGAAGACGTTCATCAGTTTGGTTGAATGATGAGTCAATGAATCTAGAGTCAAAGGCATGGGTTTATGGGTCAGCTGCTATTTATCAGCCAATCATTTTATGTTCCTTCCTGCCTGCAGCCTTATTTTTTCCGTCTGGAAAGCTGGAATTTGCCCAATCTACCTAATTGGAGTGCTGTGAGGAAAAACTAATGTGGATCCTATATTAAAAAAAGGGGGGACTACCATCCACGTGTGGCAGGGACATGTCTATTTTTCCAGGGCTGTATAGGGGAACCTGGCAGAGCTGAGACATAAACAAGGTGCATTTTTTTTTTTTCTTTTTGGTTTCTGGGTTGACTGATTGAAAATACGTAATTCTGGAAGTGTGCAAATATTACTCAGGGAGATTCTTTGTGTATGGCTAGCCTTGGAGACGGAGAAGGCAATGGCAACCCACCCCCGTACTCTTGCCTGGAAAATCCAATGGACAGAGGAGCCTCGTGGGCTGCAGTCCATGGGGTCACTAAGAGTTGGACATGACTGAGCAACTTCACTTTCACTTTTTACTTTCATGCATTGGGGAAGGAAATGGCAACCCACTTCAGTGTTCTTGCCTGGAGAATCCCAGGGACAGGGGAGCCTGGTAGGCTGTTGGTTATTGGGTCGCACAGAGTCGGACACGACTGAAGTGACTTAGTAGCAGCAGCAGCAGCAGCAGCCCTGAAGAATGAAATCCTAAGAGAATGTTTTATGGTTCAGAGACAAGTGCATGGAAAAAATGGTCATAGGAATCCAGAGTTGCTCTGCCCTTGAATAAGAGTGTGGCTTTGGAAGGACAGAGGGGGTACAGTGTTCATGGCCTTGGGAAGAAAGCTCAGGGAAGGAAGGAGCAGGGGAATGCTGGGGGACGGGGTGCCACTGGAAGCTTGTGCATCCCTTCACTCATCCACTCACCCATCCACTCATTTATTAACTCGACAAACACTGACTGAACAATTACCATGTACCAGGGATTGAGTGAGCTGCTGGGAATAGAAAGATGAAAATATGGTTTCTAGCCTCAAGGAAGTTTCTACTGTAAGGAGACAGATTCATTTCACATATTTAGTATAGAGCAAAGGAGGTGCTGGAGTAGAAATACACAGACAGCTATCAGGGCATGGAGGAGGGTCCTTTAACTCAGTTTGGGAAACAAAGAATGTTTCTCAGAGGAAGTGATACTTAGGAGGAATCTTGAAGGACAAGTAAGAATTACCTAGGGAAGGAAGCAGGTAAAAGTGAACTAGGAAGAATGCACAAAGAATAAAATTGTAACATGAAATGAGAGATAAAAGGATCATTTGTGGATAATCCAAGTAAAGACAGGCATATGACCAGACAGAAGGATGTGTAAGAGAAGGTGATGATCAAACAAGTTGGAGAGATGGGTCCATGACACATCGTGAATGACCCTATATGACACACAGAAGAGGTTAGATTTTATCCTAAAGGCACTGGGAGTCACTGAAAAAATCTAAGTGGGATACTGTCATAATCAAATTTCTTACAAAATTAATTCTTTTTTTAAACTATGTTTTCATAATTTATTTTCAAATCATACTCAGTTTGAGTTTAAATACCTCAAAAATCAATACTGTATTCCAAGATGCTTACATTTATTAAACAACCCAATTAAAAAATCTANCCTAAAGGCACTGGGAGTCACTGAAAAAATCTAAGTGGGATACTGTCATAATCAAATTTCTTACAAAATTAATTCTTTTTTTAAACTATGTTTTCATAATTTATTTTCAAATCATACTCAGTTTGAGTTTAAATACCTCAAAAATCAATACTGTATTCCAAGATGCTTACATTTATTAAACAACCCAATTAAAAAATCTAAATCACACTTTAAATTTATAATGTTGGTAAAATTAAAAACTATTATAAATACTTAATAATGCTTTATATTTTGCTTTTATATTACAGTACACTACTAAGGACACATAAAAGTAGAATTATCTAATTAAAACATTTTCCCTAAGTGTATTTCTAATTTTAAAAGCTATTAAAAAAAAAGTTATAGAACATAATTAAAAAAAATAAAACTAACATATCCTGCTATCAACCTTATGGAAAAATGACTGGTACCAGCTCTGGAATGTTAGGAACTTTGGAAAAATAGATTTGGAATCATAAGTTGGTTATTTGAGTATAAAAATACAAATGGGCTAAGTTCTCATTATAACAGCTTCAGATTTCTGTATCAACTGCTTATGTTCCCAAATATTCAATCTGGGTGGGAAAGTGAGAAAGAAAATCTGTTCTAAAAAGAGACATAATTAAATTATTTTATACTTAAAGATTCTGACCACTAATCAACCTTTATACTATTCACAGTGGGGAGGGCTGTGACCTAGGAAAAAAATGGAAAAATGGGTTCATAGTGAAGTCAGAGGTGGAAACTCAGAGTCATACAGGATAATCTTACATCAGCCCAACCAAAATGAATACAGTAACTGTAGTTACACTTAGGCTTGGGGAACCATCTGCTTACTGAACCTTCCCACCTTTAAAAGCACCTAGGATATAGTACGGTCTTAATAACTTCTTGAACAGTAGATGAATGAGTATCTGTTTGAGCTTATCGTAGTGTTTCTAGCTGGATTGTTTCATTACAATATTCCTAAATGTGCCTCAGTGACAATGACAGATGAAACAATAGGCTGGACCGTGGGATGTGGGCAGCAGAGCATCCTGTTGCTAACTGGCATTATTCAATGTCTGGCTGCCACAACTCCACAAATTCATAGGTGAATCTTTGGGAAACAACTTGTACAAAATGTTCTGAAATAGAAAACAACCAAAGAAATGAGAAAACGGCCAAAGAAATACTCTCCAAAGAGATAGAGAAAACATTTGCTACAAAACAAGAATGCAATAGAAAGCATTATTAGAGTTGTATTTCTAGGAGACACATTAACATTAAAAGAATTAATCTTGAAAAGCCAAAGAGGCCCTTCCAGGAATTCCAGCAAGTACAGACAGCAAGAAACATCCCACTGAAGCCAAGTCGCTTTGTAATTACAATAGCTCCGTGTTTTCCTCTAGAGCCGTGACTTTGAGCACCTGTCCGTCTTCCCCAACAGCCATGAGACAGTTCTATCATGCTGTATCCCACATGGCCAGCACTGATCTTTTGCTTTCCCTCCACCAATACCTACAGATCTTCCTATGATCTTCCTTTCATTTGTTCACCATCAACCAGTCATCCAATCCGGAAACTCTGTAGTTAAACTCTTTTCTCCTCTTGATACTCAAAACTAGTCACCAGTCCATAACATTCTGATTTCTAAGCAGTTTTCAAATTTATTGCTTCTTCTGTTTTCTTGTAGTCCCTGCCTCAGATGAGGTCCTTAGCAACTTTCATCTAGGGAACTAACTGCCTTAGTCAATTACGGGATCTCTCTGCCTCCACAGTCTCTCCCTTCCTCATTATCTGCCACACTGCCACCAAAAATGACCTTTAAAAATGAAAGTATGTATATACCACTGTCCAATCTTAAGATCATTCAGCAGTTCTCCATCACATGAGCCTGGTATAGAAGGAGGGTGACCATCTCACCCTGTTTGTTCAGTGTTGACCACTGTTGCAACATCTGTTATTTACTTATTTGGTTTTGGCTGTGCTGGGTCTTCACTCTTGCATGGGCTTTCTCTAGTTGCTGTGAGTGGGGGCCACTCTGTCATTGCAGGGCTCAGGTTCTCATTGCGGGGGCTTCTCTTGTTTCAGAGCCTGGGCCCTGCAGTAGGTGAGCTTCAGTAGGTGCCACTCATGGGCTCTGTAGCTGTGGCTTTTTACAGCACAGGCTCATTTGCTGTGGCACACAGGCTTAGCTGCCTCCTGGCGTGTGGGATCTTCCTGGACCAGGGATCAAACTTATGTTCCCTGCACTTGCAGGTGGATTCTTATCCACTGGACCACCAGGGAAGTGCCCCAGCATCATTATTAAATAACTCTCTTTCAATATCAAAAGTTCCCCTATTTGAACAATACATGACTAAGCAACTTAAGGATGTTCTTCATGATCTAGTCTCCACCCACTTTTTGGCTATCTGACTAGCAGATTGCTTTTCATCCTAAGTCACTTGTTTCACTATGATTACCTATTCTCTGACAGCAAAGTCAGAGCCTCTTCTAACCTTCCCCAGGATTCTGTTATTATACATGGATGTCTTGTATAACTTATGATAGGAGGTAGACAGAGACCAATCAGTTATTTCTGCAAAATGAGAACCTAGTAAAGGATCAGATATGCCAGTGCATCCATAGAGACAGATGGAACGCTGTTTTGGCAGCACTTGAAAACACCATATTTCCCAACATCAAATCAGTCACCAAGATCTATGTACAAAATAAATGATTAAAATATGCTTTACAAAAACCGCCTATGTTTTTAAATGTTTTAACACCTACAACTAACCTGACATCTAACCTTAGAAGACTAACCTAACCTAGGAAAAATGGAGTAGCCATCATGGTCAACAAAAGAGTCTGAAATGCAGTACGTGGATGCAATCTCAAAAACAACAGAATGATCTCTGTTTGTCTCCAAGGCAAACCATTCAATATCACAGTTATCCAAGTCTATGCCTCAACCAGTAATGCCGAAGAAGCTGAAGTTGAACGGTTCTATGAGGACCTACAAGACCTTTCAGAAATAACACCCCAAAAAGATGTCTTTTTCATTATAGGGGACTGGAATGCAGAAGTAGGAAGTCAAGAAACACCTAGTGTAACAAGCAAATTTGGCCTTGGAATATGGAATGAAGCAGGGCAAAGGCTAATAGAGTTTTGCCAAGAGAATGCACTGGTCTTAGTACACCCTCTTCCAACAACACATGAGAAGACTCTACACATGGACATCACCAGATGGCCAACACTGAAATCAGATTGATTAAGACCATCCCCATGGAAAAGAAATGCAAAAAAGCAAAATGGCTGTCTGGAGAAGCCTTACAAATAGCACTGAAAAGAAGAGAGGCGAAAAGCAAAGGAGAAAAGAAAAGATATAAGCATCTGAATGCAGAGTTCCAAAGAATAGCAAGAAGAGATAAGAAAGCCTTCTTCAGCAATCAATGCAAAGAGATAGAGGAAAACAACAGAATGGGAAAGACTAGAGATCTCTTCAAGAGAATTGGAGATACCAAGGGAACATTTCATGCAAAGATGGGCTCGATAAAGGATAGAAATGGTATGGACCTAACAGAAGCAGAAGATATTAAGAAGAGGTGGCAAGAATACACAGAAGAACTGTACAGAAAAGATCTTCACGACCCAGATAATCATGAGGATGTGATCACTAATCTAGAGCCAGACATCTTGGAATGTGAAGTCAAGTGGGCCTTAGAAAGCATCACTAAGAACAAAGCTAGTGGAGGTGATGGAATTCCAGTTGAGCTGTTTCAAATCCTGAAAGATGATGCTGTGAAAGTGCTGCACTCAATATGCCAGCAAATTTGGAAAACTCAGCAGTGGCCACAGGACTGGAAAAGGTCAGTTTTCATTCCAATTCCAAAGAAAGGCAATGCCAAAGAATGCTCAAACTACCGCACAATTGCACTCATCTCACACGCTAGTAAAGTAATGCTCAAAATTCTCCAAGCCAGGCTTCAGCAATATGTGAACCGTGAACTCCCTGATGTTCAAGCTGGTTTTAGAAAAGGCAGAGGAACCAGAGATCAAATTGCCAACATCCGCTGGATCATGGAAAAAGCAAGAGAGTTCCAGAAAAACATCTATTTCTGCTTTATTGACTATGCCAAAGCCTTTGACTGTGTGGATCACAATAAACTGTGGAAAATTCTGAAAGAGATGGGAATACCAGACCACCTGACCTGCCTCTTGAGAAATCTGTATGCAGGTCAGGAAGCAACAGTTAGAACTGGACATGGAACAACAGACTGGTTCCAAATAGGAAAAGGAGTACGTCAAGGCTGTATATTGTCACCCTGCTTATTTAACTTATATGCAGAGTACATCATGAGAAACGCTGGGCTGGAAGAAGCACAAGCTGGAATCAAGATTGCCGGGAGAAATATCAATAACCTCAGATATGCAGATGACACCACCCTTATGGCAGAAAGTGAAGAGGAACTAAAAAGCCTCTTGATGAAAGTGAAAGAGGAGAGTGAAAAAGTTGGCTTAAAGCTCAACATTCAGAAAACGAAGATCATGGCATCTGGTCCCATCACTTCATGGGAAATAGATGGGGAAACAGTGGAAACAGTGTCAGACTTTATTTTGGGGGGCTCCAAAATCACTGCAGATGGTGATTGCAGCCATGAAATTAAAAGACGCTTACTCCTTGGAAGGAAAGTTATGACCAACCTAGATAGCATATTCAAAAGCAGAGACATTACCTTGCCAACGAAGGTCCATCTAGTCAAGGCTATGGTTTTTCCAGTGGTCATGTATGGATGTGAGAGTTGGACTGTGAAGAAAGTTAAGCACTGAAGAACTGATGCTTTTGAACTGTGGTGTTGGAGAAGACTCTTGAGAATCCCTTGGACTGCAAGGAGATCCAACCAGTCAATTCTGAAGGAGATCAGTCCTGGGTGTTCATTGGAATGACTGATGTTAAAGCTGAAACTCCAATACTTTGGCCACCTCATGAGAAGAGTTGACTCATTGGAAAAGACTCTGATGCTGGGAGGGATTGGGGGCAAGAAGAGAAGGGGATGACCAAGGATGAGATGGCTGGATGGCATCACCGACTTGATGCACATGAGTTTGGGTGAACTCCGGGAGTTGGTGATGGACAGGGAGGCCTGGGGTGCAGCCATCCGTGGGGTCGCAAAGAGTCGGACATGACTGAGTGACTGAACTGAACTGAACCTGACATCATACAAGCTATTTTATTTATTCCTTGTTACTAATAATAGTAAAAACAATGCCAATAATTATTCCTTAAGTTTAGCAAATATAAAGATGTACTGGTCATCAGTTAAAAATCATTTCTTTTTGTGGACTATACATCTCTATTCAGGTCAGAGACTGTGTTTTTCCTACAGTCTATAAGGTGCCTTACAGGCTGTCAACACTGTTACAGAGTGTAAAATAGCAGTGATAATTAGGCTTTCACATTTGTGCTCATTATCCAGAACAAAGGGTGAACATGGTACTAAGGCACAATGACTTCTCTCATTTGAATATTTACAGTTCTGCCAACTTGAAAAGAATATTATGTAGCATTAATCAAAGGAAGAGTTTTCTATTCTTCTCACAAGCAAAGGATACCGTTTTTAGGTAAAAATTAGAATCTACAAACATTTGACCTGCAGAAAAAATAATTCCACTGAAATCAAGGACACCTGAATATGGGAGGCAACACACAGCACAAATTTGTTGAAGCCTTTATTTTTCATGAATATTAAGTCTTAGAAGAAGCCAGAGCAAGTCCAATAGTTTGTAGGCTCTATTTGGGTGGTCTCTAACTTAGGTTTTGTTTTCTTCTTTCCCTTCAAATAGCATTCCTTGCAGTCACTGAAGAGGACTTTCCTCCACTCATGGGGTCTCCCTAGATTATGACACCAATGCTACTGTTAGGACCAGCAGAACACACATCTTCAGTCTTCAAGGAGCAACAATTAAGGTGGATATTACCTCATTCTGATCCATGTTCATATTGCAAAGGCAGTGTCTTCATGCTCTCCCTGTAGAACTAAGATCAATGCTCAGAATCTGGGGGATTTTAAAGGCCCACTTAATTGGGGACCTCAGAAGGCCGATAATTATCATTCATAGCAACTAAGGCTTTTCATGAGAAGAGGATAGGTAAGCATAGCAATGATATAGTCTGTTATGAAAATAATACTGGACTTGAAATTCAAAACCCTTAAGCTATAGGTCTAGGTATGATGATAATTGTAATAATAACAATAACAGCAACAATAATAATAACAACTATTGTGCTCAGTCGCTTCAGTCATGTCTAACCCTTTGCAACATAATGGACTATAGCCTGCCAGGCTCCTCTCTCCATAGGATTCTCTAGGCAAGAATACTGGAGCGGGGTAGCCATTCCCTTCTCCAGATCTTCCCGATCCAGGGATGGAACTTACCTCTCTTGCGTCTTCTGCATTTCAGGCAGATTCTTTACCTACTGAGCCATTATCGAACACCAGATTTATAGCAAATGCTATTAAGAGGCCACACGGGGGACAGCTAGTCAGTGGGGATGAGAGAGAAGGGGCCAGCGAAGACTTCTTAAAAGAGTTCCAGTAGAAATTGACATCCTGTGAGTGAGTAAAAGTTAGTGAGATGAACTTAAGAGAGAAAAGGGAAAGATGTTCTTGGAAGAAAGATGCAACTGTGAAAGTATGTGCCAGTCCATCTGATGCATTTATAGGGTTTTCGATCATTCAGTTTGTTTGAAACACAGAATTTTAGGATAAGGGAATAAAAACTTTTTATCCCAGAAAATGAAGCAGAGGCAAGATTATGAAGGGCCTTGAATAGATCCGTAAAGTAATACAGAATAGTTTAAAACCTTTAAACAGGGAGAGAACTTCAAAGAGGATAATGAAATCTTGAACACTGAGGGAGAAAGTGCTTTAAACAGGAGGGGCTGCTTATGAAGACACATGTTTCAAAGAAGTTTAACAAAGTAAAGACTTGGAAGTGTCTTAGATGATCTTGACAAAAATTGCTTCCATACAGACTGTAGCTCAGTCATCAGATGACAGTGGGTTGAAGAGTTAATTTAAAGTAAAGCAAGAAACAGGATTCTTCTGATAAGCTTGATGGTGAAGGGAAGGGAAGAACATGGCCTGCCAGTCATGTCCACCCAGAACACTGATCTAGGGAGGGTTGCTTTGTTATGAGGGGAAAATCAAATGCAATTGAGTGTCACAACAAAGATGCCATAAAAAGGGAACTCAGAATGAAGAGAGTGGATTATTAATGGACTAAGTATTAAGGAAATGAAAGTGGATGGGATTCAGAACAACAAAAGGAGGATTAAGCTTGAAGGAGTTGTGGGGAGTCCTTATCTCACAGTGAGAGCAAAGGTGGAAGGATGTATGGAAATGCTGACAAATTTAAGCTTAGGGAAAGTCGCTCAGTCGCGTCTGACTCTTTGTGACCCCATGGACTGGAGCCCATGGAACTCTCAGCCAGAATACTGGAATAGGTAGCCTTTCCCTTTTCCAGGGGATCTTCTCAACCCAGGGTTCAAACCCAGGTCTCCCGTATTTCAGGCGTATTCTTTACCAGCTAAGCCACAAGGGAAGCTTAAGCTTAAGGAGAGGGCTATAAAAGAATCCACATTATACTGTTCCCTTCCCCTTTTCTCTCCTTCCTCAGTATTTGTGCTAAGCTGCTTCAGTCATGTCTGACTCTTTGCTATCCCATGGATTATAGCCCACCAGGCTCCTCTGTCCATAGGGATTCTCCAGGCAAGAACACTGGTGGGTTGCCATGCCCTCCTCCAGGGGATCTTCCCAATGCAGGGATCAAACCCAGCTCTCCCACATTGCAGGTGGATTCTTTACCACTTGAGCCACTAGGGAAGCCCTCAATACAGTAAGGGTCAAAACCATTTGCTGAGAGTCGAGATTCAGTCACAGCAGAGTGGGCTTGGAAAAAATTAGATTAAAAGCAGCATGAACAGATAAAGGAGACAATGGATTAGAAAAAAGATGGTTTGCCAGGCAGATCAAAGGTCCCAGCTTTGGTTGAAGAGCATGAAAGCATAAACAGAGAGGCACCAAAATATGAGTTTTCAAGTCTTCTCTAGGGGGTTTCCTCAGTGAGGTGGAGATGGTGAGAGATCAGATTTTTGGACTGACCTCAAACCAGACATTGACGAGCAGGTATATTGAAAGGGTACTGAGTAGAGAGAGATGACGTAGTACCTTGTTTCATTGACTCCTCCTCACATTTTAATTTCAAAATATTAATAATACAGCAAAAGTTCTCGTTACCCTCATTTTTACAGAGGATGGAACTATCATTCATTGAGGGTTATGCACACCCAGTGTCAACCAGCTACACAGACTGAGTGGAGGGTCAGCTAGGCCATTTGGATCAAGTCTTTGCTCTTCCATTACACCCCACCGCCTCTCTGTGCGCTTCATGTTACTAACCTCAACAGAAAATAAAGAGGGACACGCTTGCTCTGTTCCCATCCTAGGGCAATTCTGCTCCCTCTGTTCTGTAACATAAAGCCAGGTTGTACATACAAGGCATTTTAGCCCCTCTAGGAAAAGCATTCTGCTAATTTAGAGGACAGATAAATGGCCTCCCCAATTGCTCAGAGCGATGTTCATATGGTCATAAGCTCGTTTACGATATAGGATGATGAAAACCCCGTCTATGTTTTTCTTTTTGGTTCCAACTGATTTTCAATTGCCTTAGCAGCAGCTGCTCTATGCTGGGAAGAAGAAAAACGATCTACAGAGAGAGCCCTGTAAGGCTTTACGGCAAAAGACATAAACCTAAGTCACACACTCATCCAAGCCTAGCCTTCACTCCTTCATCCCATCCATGGTGATTTATGACCTTGGACTGAAGCTACTCTCAAAAACATGGGATCATATTTTATGCTCAGGTATGCAATTGTAGCTGAGGAATGTGAAATGTTTTAACAAGGCTGTTTCAATTCCCACTTTATAAATAGGGAACTCAACATAGACAGACAGCTCCTTGCCTTTGGGTTCTGAGGCTCTGGGTAAAATTCTCAGCTGCCCCCAGAGAGCTCAACTAGCTGAAAAGACAGTGGGTGCTGTGTGCTCAGTCTTGTCTGACTCCTTGCGACTCCATGGACTGTAGCCCACCAGGCTACTCCATCCGCGGGATTTCCCAGGAAAGAATACTGGAGTGAGGTGGCATTTCCTCCTCCAGGGGATCTTCCTGACCCAGGGATCAAACCTGGGTCTCCCACACTGCAGGCACTGATCCTTTCCCATCTGCACCATCAGGAAAGCCCAGAATGGATGCATTTTGCTGGCTGGACTGTTTGAGAGAGGGGACCTATGTGAGTCCAATAAATGCATTGATTTTGTTAAGAGAATGTATGGTTATCTTTTTCAGAGCCCCCAAATATGGCCTGATCCTAGAGGTTCAGGAGAAATGACGCAGCAAGCTGGTGCCTACCTGAGCACTAAGGTTGTGCTGAAGTGCAGGTTGTTCAGTCAGGTCCTCCTCTTTGCGACTGCATGGACTATACAGTTTATGGAATTCTCCAGGCCAGAATACTGGAGTGGGTAGCCTATCCCTTCTCCAAGGGATCTTCCTCACCCAGGAATTGAACCAGGGTCTTCTGCATTGCAGACGGATTCTTTACCAGCTGAGCTATCAGGGAAGCCCTGAGACCTCCTTTTCCTAGTGCTTCTTCTTCACCTTCCTTCCTACCTTTGCAGAGGAATAGCCAGTCAGAGGCCCTGAAGATGTTCTGTACATCCCACCCAGGGGCACGGACACCCACAAGAAAGGCAGCTTGATGGAGCCTGATAAGCCAACCCAGTCAGGACAGGCTCAAGGAATGGGAAGGGCTCCATTCCGTTCAGTTCCTTATCAGATCTACTGGGAAGCAGTACTATGCAGGAACTCAGTTACCTCTGGTCTGGCCCCATGATAAATGTCAAATACAGAATTCAAAACTGCTATGAAACTGCTTCAGTTCAGTTCAGTTGCTCAGTCGTGTCCGACTCTTTGCGACCCCATGAATTGCAGCACACCAGGCCTCCCTGTCCATCANGTTACCTCTGGTCTGGCCCCATGATAAATGTCAAATACAGAATTCAAAACTGCTATGAAACTGCTTCAGTTCAGTTCAGTTGCTCAGTCGTGTCCGACTCTTTGCGACCCCATGAATTGCAGCACACCAGGCCTCCCTGTCCATCACCATCTCCCAGAGTTCACTCAAACTGCTTATTATACCATTAAATGATGAATGTATACATTGAAAAAAAAAAAACAAAAACAGAGTCAAATGTATTTTAAAAGGCAATATGCAGGGCTCCCCTGGTGGCTCAGGGGTAAAGAATCTGCCTACCAGTGCAGGAGACACAGGTTCAATCCCTGATATAGAAAGATCCCACATGCCGCAAAGCAACCAAGTCCATGAGCCGCAACTACTGAGCCTGTGCTCTGGAGCCCATGAGACGCAACTACTGAGCCGACATGTTGCAAGTGTGGAAGCCCGAGTTCCCTAGAGCCCATGCTCCTCAATCAGAGAAGCCACTGCAGTTCGAGGCCCATACACCACAACTAAGAACAGCCCCACAGCGGCAAAGACAGCACAGCCAAAAATAATTGCTCTTTAAAAAAATTTTAAACGGGTAATATACAATTTATCCATTACTTTTATTGGAAGAATCTTTCAAGCTATTAGATTACAAGTTTTGTGTTTTCTCTTATACAGATCACGAGGAACCTGCTACAGTCTTTACAATACAAGTCGAACAGAATTAGCATCTGTTCTGGATGGAACTTTGTACCTTGGTAACATTGCTAGGCTCGTGATTACTTGTTGCATAGAAGCCCATTATTCTACATTAAGTGTATACAACAGACACTTATAATGAGACAATCATGGGACATGAATGTTTGAATTCCTCTATCTCGTGTCATCATACTTTAAAGTTCCTCAAACTTCCTAATGCCTGGAAGAACAATCTGCATTATCTAAGACAGTCCTCCTGGATTTCTGCTCTTTCTCCACTGGACTATTGGAAACAAAGTATTTTCCTAACCGAGTATTTCTAGTTGGCACATAGGATTCTGTCTTATCTAAAAGATTAGTTAGAAAGAAGCAGTTGTTTCACAAGTAAAGAAAATGTTACTTTCTATTAACTTAGTGACGAAGCTGATGTTCTGCACCATCTGATGTGCACCATCTGATGTGATGTGAGAAGTCCAGAACCAGCTCTGGATGATTGTTTCTGAAAATATTCATGCTGAAGGCAATCAGATCTTAGTCCTGCACTGCCTAGGAAGGCAGCTTTCAGCTACACATATCCACTGAGCTCTCAGGTGTGACCCATCCAAAGTGAGATGTATAAACATAAAATACACGGAATTCAGAAGAATGGTATAGAGGAACCTATTTGCAGGGCAGGAATAGAGATGCAGACGTGAGAAGAGACATGCGGACATGGGGATGAGGGCAAAGGGGAGTGAATGGGGGGGGGGAGTGTTGCATTGACATATATATATTACCATGTGTGAAATATATTGCTAGTAAGAAGCTGCTGCATAGCACAGGGAGCCCAGCTTGGTGCTCGGTGGTGACCTAGATGGGTGGGGGGTCGGTGTGAGGAGGGAGGTCCAAGAGGGAGAGGATATATGTATACATACTGCTGATTCACTTCATTGTACAGCAGAAACTATCACAATATTGTGAACAGTTATATGAAACTTAAAAAAAAATACACACTGGAGTTCAAGTACAGAATAAAAATAAAAAGTAAAATAGCTCATCAATAATTATTATACTGATTGCAAGAGTGAACGTCGACATTCAACAAATCAGCAAACTAAAATGGACTGGAATGGGTGAATTTAACTCAGATAACCATTATATCTACTATTGCAGGCAGGAATCCCTCAGAAGAAATGGAGTAGCCATCATGGTCAACAAAAGAGTCCGAAATGCAGTACTTGGATGCAATCTCAAAAACAACAGAATGATCTCTGTTCGTTTCCAAGGCAAACCATTCAATATCGCGGTAATCCAAGTCTATGCCCCAGCCAGTAATGCTGAAGAAGCTGAAGTTGAACAGTTCTATGAAGACCTACATGACCTTTTAGAACTAACACCAAAAAAGATGTCCTTTTCATTATAGGGGACAGGCATGCAAAAGTAGGAAGTCAAGAAATACCAGGAGTAACAGGCAAATTTGGCCTTGGAATGCAAAATGAAGCAGGGCAAAGACTAATAGAGTTTTGCCAAGAAAATATCAACATGCAACATGCAAGGAGACCGGAAGACAGCAGAGCCAGCCCTCACCCCACGCCTAGCACCCAGCCCCAGTTCTGCATCAGTCCTTTCAGGAAGGAAAATAAGGAAGACTAATCAGATCTGACAGGAAGGGGATGAAATTTAAAATTACCAAGAAGACTATCTCAAATATGGGTTTATAGACATTCACATTAATGACGATTCCTGCCATGAACATATATGTGGTCTTGAGATATTTGCTTATAGTATGAAGCCATCATGATTATCAAGATATCTTAATAGTTTATTTTCTTCATTATATATTAACTTCTATGTCCTCATCTCTCTCTCTCTTACACATGCATATACACACATATATGATACATAAATAAATATTTATACACAAAGTATGTGCCCCCAAATTGTCTTACGATGCCTGTTCAAGAATGTTACAGAGTGGCTGTAGGACAACCACTCTGTAGCCAACCAGAGTGGCTTGTAGATGAACAAACCTTGGTGATGCTTCTCTTTGTGCCCAGGTTCACCTTCTCTCTCTAGCCTTTTTGTTTTCAGGACTCCCATCTATTGATGCAGAGCTTGTGTGACGCAGAGACTTCTTTTTGGCTCCTCTAGAACATGTTCCCAACTGTTGCAGACTAGAGCAGGTATAGGACTTAGAATCTCTTTTGTCTGTTTGTTTTCCTTGGTGCTCACTTTGTCCTCCAGCAAAAAGCAGTATCCTTTGGCAGACTGAGTAAAGCTGAAAGAAAGAGGTGGGAGCAGGATAACCCAGAGGCTGTGGACCTGGAGGCTGGAGCCTACAAAGAGAGTACTAAGATGGTAGCTATCTAGGCCCTGATTATTTTTTTCTAACACAAATTCTCTTTATTTTTACCATCTGGGTCCCCTGCTTTTCATTCCTCCTTGCTCATAATTGGCTCCCAAGGAGGAGCAACGTCTTGCTCAACCTCAGAGCCATGGAAGTCCTTGGTAGCCCACTTGTTTGGACTCTGGCCAGCTGTCCTCCTCACCCGTTCAGAGTCCACTTCCCTGGCCCAGCATAAGAGTTGTACTGTGTGGAACCTAGATGCTCCTTGGGGACAAGGTGACACATGAACTGTAGATAAAAATACTCCACACCTTCATTCTATGACTCAGAGGAAGTTGGTCAGGTTTCCTCCAGGATTGCTGAGACTATCTTATAGACTTTTGTTGTCAAGCTCACTTGTGACTCTGAACACTTGGCTTTCCAGAATAAATTTAGGTTGAGGTTTTCCTTCACTCCATAAGGTACTCTTGTGTCCCCTGGTGGCTCAGATGGTAAAGAATCTGCCTGCAATGCAGGAGACCCAGGTTTGATCCCTGGGTCAGGAAGATCCCCTGGAGAAGGGAATGGCTACCCACTCCAGTATTCTTGCCTGGAGAATTTCACGGACAGAGGAGTCTGGAGGGTTGCAGTCCATGGGGTCCCAAAGAGTCTGACAGGACTGAGCAGCTAACACTCCCACTTTTCAAAAGGTACTAAGTTTCCTCAATTATGGAAACCAGACCCTCTTGTGTTTTCTTTTCCATATCACACACATCCAGTTTATAAGATCTTTGTGTGCACAGCAGGTTGTACAAAGAATTTGGACAAATGGAGTCTTTCATGTCTTAGCAAAATGGACCAATTTAAATATTAAACAACTGGTATTCTTCTTCTGCAAATCCTTTCAGCCATCCCACCACTGGGGCTTTCCCACTGACTATGTAACCTCACAGAATACCTCCATCTCCTCTCTACCTTCCTCTTCTTTGATTCAAGCTCCAAAGGATACTGCTTTTTGCTGGAGGACAAAGTGGGCACTGAGGGAAATAGGAGAAATAACCAAATTTCTCCTAGTTTTGATTGACACCAGTTTGACACTCATTAGCATCTAAATTCCACCTCCAACCTTAGCTCCTTTTAAATATTGAAACTGTGAAGCTTTTAAGAACTGCTTGCAAGATCAGATCAGAAGTCTTCCGTTCTCTGTCTTTGGCTGTACAACATGGTGTGTGGGATCTTAGTTCCCCGACCAGGGGTCAAGGCAGTGTCCCCTGCAGTAGAAGTACAGAATCCTAGGCACTGGACCACTAGAGAAGTCCTGGGTCCGAAATCTCAAGTCAGAGAGCAAAGTCTTAAATCAAGTCTTCATCTTCAGACTGACACTTAGGTGTAGAGTTGGGTTAAGATTTCTCAAGTTTCAAGGACACACCCAAATTCTGCATTTGGAATTGTGTGGAATAAAATACACTTACTGAGCCAAGGCCATTCCTAGGCAAGGGGGCTGAGTAAAGAGTGTCCATGAATCACTATTGCACTCCCCCAACTAGAAAAGCAACTCCAAGTTCATGATGGATGATAGCATCATCTTAAACATGAAGGTCTGACACAAGATCTTATTCAAAGGGCAGCATATCGTCAGGGGAAAAATGGAGGAGAGTTATGCAAACACGCCCACACTGTCTATAATGGGAAGCTTTGTTCATCCCCCAATGCTGTATTTCATTGATCCTAAGATGTAAAGTTTTCACCTTTTTAACTGTGATGCATCTTGCAATCACCATTAATCAGGTCACGATTGTGACATAATTGCTCAGCCTATGCATTGTTATACTTTGTCACAGCTGTTCATGTGACTGTCATTTCCTAGAGTTATGTACATAGGTGATGCTAAAAAAGGGGGGTGAATTTAATTGTTTTTTTCAAATGTCTTCAAAAAGATTATACCATGAATTGGCATGGAAGTTTTATCATACACATAGGAAGACAGAGAAACAGAAAAGTATAATATATAATACAATCTTTACTTAAAATGAGTCTCAGCTTAGTTTTCAACAATATATAAATGTTGAGTGATAAGAAAAAAGTGTGTCACTTTAATTAATGGCATTTTTTTCTCTTTAATGGAACATAAAATAATGATTTAACTTAAATTTAGTGGAATATAGCAGTAATCCTGCATATGTCCTTTCACTCACCTTTTATGTGAAGGAAGTAAGCAACAAAAATCTATACCAATTTTTCACAGAAATTGTCTTGAAGTCCTTAAAAACTTTGAGGGAAAAAATAACCTCAACATCCTATTACTGCTTCTTTCAGATCAAAGCACTACATGTTGTATATCCCAGAAAAATATCCTCTCTCATCAGGTAGCTTGAGGTCTCCTGTTCCCCTAGAACCCTCCTCATGGTGTGTCCAACAGTCTTGTGGATGTAAGCGATATAATAAGAAAAGCATGTTTCAGGGGAAATTAGAGTTGACAGCTGACATGCCACCCAGTTCCCACTAAATGATAGTGGTTATTTGCTAAAGCCCTAGGGATTAAGTCCTTTTATATCAGCTTTAATAAACACAGCCAACAAATCACAAACAGACCTCAAACAAATTATTATGATGCCCTCGAGTGTTGCAAACATGATTCATCCAAAGTTCAAGTTCATCAAAAGGTGAGGAAAAGCTTGGTGCTGGTGATACGTTAAAACATGCCCACCTCCAGACCACCATCCTTTTCCTTCTGGATTAAGATTGTGCCACTTTTAAGTGGGTGAGGATTAGACTGTCCAACTTAGTGGGAGTGATTAGTGGTATAATAAAAAGCTGGGTACCACTTGGTTGAAGGAATTAAAACGTTACTGCTGCTTTTTAGGATCAAGGCCAAGGCTGGACAGCTTTGTGGATTAGCATCTACTAGATGTTTCCTCCTTGGAGCTTACACTGTAGAGCAACACACCAACTCTTACCATATAGAGATTCCACCTACGTATTCTCACTGCACTTTAGTGTTACTTCTGTTTCTACCCATAAGAGTGGGAAAAAGCACCAATTTTGAGATCATATCTGATCTTTAACCCTTGCCTTCCTACTTTTTCCTTCCATGAGTTGTTAATGAAATGGCTGAACACTTACTTTGCTTGTTCAAATATGACTCTTTTTTCCCTAACAAGTTTTCCCATAAGCCTTATCTCTTTCTAGCCAGTCCCAGAGAGGGGCTCTGTGTATGACAGATCAACCCTGTCCTCTGAATTTCTTAGGTTTTTATTGATAGTGCTCGCCTAGTAAGATTATATGTTGACATTTCTGCAGGGCTAAAATATCTCTTTTCTCCTTGGCTAAAGGTAGAAGCAAACTAGTAGCAATAACTCTATCGCCAAATAAATCAGAATCATTGATTCAATGGCTTAGTTCTTTTCCTCCCTATATTTTCCCTCCTCCAGCCCTTTGTCCAAAGAAAGTTTGGCTGCTCTTAGCAATTGTGCCTACTGTTTTGGGCTCTTCCCATCTTTTGTAAACACCTAAAATCCAAAATCACTGCAGATGGTGATTGCAGCCATGAAATTAAAAGACACTTACTCCTTGGAAGGAAAGTTATGACCAACCTAGATAGCATATTGAAAAGCANTCCGGTCCCATCACTTCATGGGAAATAGATGGGGAAACAGTGGAAACAGTGTCAGACTATTTTGGGGGGCTCCAAAATCACTGCAGATGGTGATTGCAGCCATGAAATTAAAAGACACTTACTCCTTGGAAGGAAAGTTATGACCAACCTAGATAGCATATTCAAAAGCAGAGACATTACTTTGCCGACTAAGGTCCGTCTAGTCAAGGCTATGGTTTTTCCTGTGGTCATGTATGGATGTGAGAGTTGGACTGTGAAGAAGGCTGAGCACCTAAGAATTGATGCTTTTGAACTGTGGTGCTGGAAAGACTCTTGAGAGTCCCTTGGACTGCAAGGAGATCCAACCAGTCCATTCTGAAGATCAGCCCTGGGATTTCTTTGGAAGGAATGATGCTAAAGCTAAAACTCCAGTACTTCGGCCACCTCATGCGAAGAGTTGACCCATTGGAAAAGACTCTGATGCTGGGAGGGATTGGGGGCAGGAGGAGAAGGGGACGACCGAGGATGAGATGGCTGGATGGCATCACCGACTCAATGGATGTGAGTCTGAGTGAACTCCGGGAGATGGTGATGGACAGGGAGGACTGGAGGGCTGCGACTCATGGGGTCGCAAAGAGTCGGAAATGACTGAACGACTGAACTGAACTGAACTTGGGGTCTATTCAGTTAAGTAAAATATATTATTAAAATGAACTTCGCCTTTTTCTTTTTACCTATTTAATGCAGCAACTAGGAAATTTAAAATCACAAATGTGGTTCTCCTTTGGGCTCTCATTACATTTCTATTGCAGAATGCTGCCTTCCACTCAACTTCAGGTTATAGGAAATACTAAACAAAGAATTTAAAAGACACTAAGAGGAAACAATTAGCCAAAATCAGAATGAGGAGGAAGGCTTCCCACGTGGTGCTAGTGGTAAAGAGCCTGCCTGCCAGTGAGGAGGAGGAGGAGCAGGCTACAGCAAACGAAGGGACACACTAGAGCAGAGCTCCACAGAGTGGATCACAGGCTGCTGTGGTTCCTAATGTTTGTTATCAGACCGCAAGCCTGGGAGCGTGCATAAGAATCTAAAGCAGCCACGTCACCTCCCACACCTGCTGTAGGTTCAGATGACATCATTTTCAGAGCAATACTGGATTATCACAGAAAACTTCTCCCTTCACATTGAGGAGAGGAGAGGACATGTAAAACATCTGGGGACAAACGGGGGAATATGACAAGCAGCAGCTTAAATGTGCCTTCTCACTTCAGGCTGTTCTTTTGAATGAACTTCCTGAGGCAGAGTTTGAGAGAGAAGCCAGTGAACTCTTCCTGGGCTGGACTGTAGACTCAGAGACAAAGAGGCACCTAACAAGATATTGTACCTTATTACCAGCTTGTGGAGTGCAAGAGCAGAAGCAGATTAAAACGTAATTTTTTAATGGCAGCATACTGCCCAAGAGATCCCAAGCCTGGCCAGCAACCCTACCCGTTTTCTAAATCTCTTGTAGAGGAAAAAAAACTTTTCCTTCCCCCTCTTCTAGGCTCTTTGGTGGATCTAATAATTAAATCGACATAAGAGAGACACAGAGAACAAGCATATGGACAGCAAGGGGGAAAGGGTATCAATCCCGATAACACATACACATTACTGATACCATGTATAAAATAGATAACTAATGAGAACCTATGATTTTTCCGGAAGTCATGTAGGGATGTGAGAGTTGGACCATAAAGAAGGCTGAGTGCCAAAGAATTAATGTTTTTGAACTGTGGTGCTGGAGAAGACTTGGGAGTCCCTTGGACTGCATGGAGGTCAAACCAGTCAATCATAAAGGAAATAAACTCTGAATATGCATTGGAAGGACTGATGCCGAAGCTCCAATGAAATTGGCCACCTGATGAGCTCTGACTCATTGGAAAAGACCCGGATGCTGGGAAAGACTGAGGGTAGGAAGAGAAGGAGGTGATAGAGGATTAGATGGTTGGATGGCATCAACGATTCAATGGACATGGGCAAACTCTAGGAGACAGTGAAGGACAGGCAAGCCTGGTGTGGTGCAGTCCATGGGGTTGCAAAGAGTCAGACACAACTTAGCAACTGAACAACAACTGTATAGCTCAGGGAACTCTACTCAGTGCTCTGTGGTGACAAAGAGGGAATATGTGTATACTTGAGACTGATTCACTTTGATGTACAGCAAAAACAATACAATTTTGTAAAGCAACTACACTCCAATAAAAATTAATTTTTAAAAAGACAGATTATACAGATGTGTAGAGCAGACTTATGGACTCTGAGGGAGAAGGAGAGGGAGAGGGAGAGGGAAGGATGATTTGGGAGAATAGCATTGAAATATGTATACTATCATGTAAGAACTGAATTGCCAGTCTATGTTCAATGCAGGATGCAGGATGCTTGGGGCTGGTGTATGGGGATGATCTGGAGGGAAGATGTGGGGTGGGAGGTGGGAGGGGGGTTCATGTTTGGGAGTTCGTGTAAAAAAAAAAAAAAAGACAGATTAATAGGAGAAAAACAAATTTAATTTCATACATACTTAATTCCCAGAAACACACAAAAGTCTCCTGGCAGCCAGGTAATTGAAGCTTATACACCATGAGCTTCAACTGAGCAAAGGAGAAGGGGCTACATGTCTGGGGTCTCGAATGGAAGGAAGATAAAACCCAGGAAGATAAGAGCCAGTGTTTGGTAGATACATGTTTGCCAGGCAGTGCAGAGAAATTTCTCTGATATAAAAAGTTACTTTGGTATAAGCTCTCTGCTGGTACAGGCCCTTCATCTAAATTATTTTAAAGGCAGGTAAGAAGGAGGTGAAAACCTCTCCTTGAGTCTATAGGACTTTGACTTTGCTCAGAATAATCCACAAGCCAAAGTGGCAGCTTCTGGTGTCACATGTCTTGCTCCCTGTCACCCTAAAGCAATGTCTAGACTCGGAACCCATATCAACACAAAGTGAGTCACTTTAAAACACAGCTCCCAAAAGGGTCATCTTCTAGCTGATTCATCCCAGATGACCATAGAGGGTAACAGACAAGACAGATTCTCCCGACTTCAGCACCTAGAAGAGCCAGGCGTTTGACTCCCTAGTCAAAAGATCCATCCTTCTTCAAGGCCAGAAGTCCTTTCTAATTTTGTCCCGTGTGTTCTTAGTGTATGTGCCCACACTCTCCCTTGCCAGTGTGAGATGATTTGTTTTCATCTTCATTGTGAAAATTTTTAAACACGTACAAAAGTAGAAGAAATCCTATAATGAACAGTTAATTACGCAACAATAACCAACATTTTGACAATCTTTTCCTATCTCTGATCTCCCGTTTTCTTTGCTGCAGCATTTTAAAGCCAATACTGGTGATCATACTACATCATGCAAAGATTAAGTGGGAGTTTCTAACTTTTTCTACTGCATCTGTACAATAGATATTTTTCTACAGTTGCTCAGTCATGTCCGACTCTTTGTGACCCCATGGACTGAAGCCTGCCAGGCTCCTCTGTCCATGGGATTCTTTTAGTGTATGTGCCCACACTCTCCCTTGCCAGTGTGAGATGATTTGTTTTCATCTTCATTGTGAAAATTTTTAAACACGTACAAAAGTAGAAGAAATCCTATAATGAACAGTTAATTACGCAACAATAACCAACATTTTGACAATCTTTTCCTATCTCTGATCTCCCGTTTTCTTTGCTGCAGCATTTTAAAGCCAATACTGGTGATCATACTACATCATGCAAAGATTAAGTGGGAGTTTCTAACTTTTTCTACTGCATCTGTACAATAGATATTTTTCTACAGTTGCTCAGTCATGTCCGACTCTTTGTGACCCCATGGACTGAAGCCTGCCAGGCTCCTCTGTCCATGGGATTCTCCAGGCGAGATTATTGAAGTGGGTTGCCATGGTCTCCTCCAGGGGATCTTCCTGCTCGTCTTTTTCTGTCTACCATTATATTGAATTGCCTACAGTGATAAGCTTTTTACTGTACACATGCAACCACATTAGAAGCTACATGCCTTCAGCATAAGACACAGAGGTCCTAAAACCTGCAGCTGAGCACAACTGCAGGGCCCCTCTTTGTTAAAGAGGCAAGTATGTTTCCAGTTACACATGGTTAGGGATTTTTGAAGGTGTATAATCATCTGTGAAAACGATATGAAGATCACATTGCTCTCCCTGGGTTTCAAACCCCCATATTTCTTTGGTAAGAAGCGTCTTTCCAAGTCAAATATAAAATTCAAGTGATTCCAAAACTAATCATGCCTTGTGCTTGCTTAGGGCTCAAAATGCACTTTCACGGGAGAAGCCTTTTTTTTTTTTAAGATGCAAAGGGTTCTGAATAATTCAAAGGCTTTGAAACCTAAATCTAAATCAAGTAGTCAAGTCATCGTAGGCTCTGAACCAGATAAAATGCAGGATCTTTTTCTATGTCAAACTCAGGGGAGGAAAAAAAGTTTGATTTGCATTCTCCTCAAGAAATTTAAATGAAAATGGAGGTGTTAGAGGAGGTGTGTATGAAAGACTTTGGCACTAGGTGGAGGAAGGAGGGCAGAGATCGCTGAAGGTAACAGCTAAAGTGGCGCAGCGACTTCCTCTGCATTCTCACTTCAGTGGGCAGGCTTCTTCTGGGGATGAGCTAAAGAGGCTACATGCTGCCAGCCACAATCCTGATGATGCTAAGATCTCACGCAATTTTAAAATTCCATTTACTGGCCACGGGGAAGCAGGGAATGTTCCAAAGGTTTCTTCCAGATTGAGCCGTCCAGGTTTTCTTGCTTTTTGGTCACATAGTACAGCATTTGTCACGGCTGCAGACGGCTAAAATAAGTCGTCCTCCTCTCTGTGAAGAGGCAGTTCACACCTGGTAAAAACTACTTACTCATTTTAGAAGAGCCTCAGGGAGAAATGGCCGTGACATTGAAGAGATGATGTCCTAGGATATTTCAGGGAGATAAAAATGGGTTTTCCTTTAAGAACTTCTTTGAGATCATTATTTTCTGGGTAAATATTTGTTTTGGTTGCTTTTCTTTCTTTTTTTTTTTTTACTTTTTGGAAGCACCATGTGGCACACAGGGTCTTAGTTCCCTGACCAGGGATTGAACTCCAGGCCCCATGCAGTCAAAGCACTGAGTCCTAATCACTGCACTGCCAGTGAAGTCCCCTGGGATCCTTTTATTGCATTATTTTTTTCTCTTAATTAAAAAAAAAATTTATTGAGATAGAATTGATGTACAATGCTGTGTTAATTTTAGATGTACAGTAGAAGTGATGTACAATGCTGTGTTAATTTAAATGTACAGCAAAGTAATTCAGTTATATGTATATATTCTTTTTCAGATTTCTTTCCATTATAGGTTATTACAAGATACTGAATAATTAGTTCCCTTTGCAATATAATAAGACCTTGTTGTTTATCTATTTTATATAGTATCTGTTAATCCCATAGTTCTAATTTATCTCTCCCTTTGTTCCCCTTTGGTAACCATAAATTTGTTTTCAGTGTCTGAGTTTGTTTTGCAGTAAGCTCATTTATATAATTTTTTAAGATTCTACATATAAGTGATATCATATGATATTTGGCTCGCTCGGATTTTCTTCAGACATTTAGAATGCTTCCATGTCTTGGCTATTGTACATAGTACTGCTGTGAACATTGAGGTGCATGTATCTTTCTGAGTTCGAGTTTCCGTCTTTTCTGGATATATGCCCAGAAGTGGGATCATTCGATCATATGACAACTCTAGTTGTAGTTTTTTGAGGACTGTTCTCCACAGTGGCTTCAGCAATTTATAGTTCCATCAACAATGTAGAGGGGTCTTTTTTTTTCTCCACATCCTCTCCAGCATTTATTATTAATATTTGTAGACTTTCAAATAATGGCCATTCTGAACAGGGTGAGGTTCTGTTTTATTAATTTTTTTAAATGAACAAACTTTTAGCTGAAATGTTTTACATACTTTGTTATCTATATGAAGCAAATGAGCTTATCATTGCATTCATCATTTTAATCATGACCCTGAAAATGTACCTCAACAGCATAAGGAGAAAAGTAAAATGATATTCAGAGTTCTGTACATAATTGTAAGAGACTGCATTCACAAATGGACAGTGACTACCCCACACGAGACAATAGAACTCAGACCCACCACCTGTAGCAACAGGCCCAGGCAATCAGTACTTGATCAAAGACTGACAGCTTCCCTATGTTATGTCCCTGCTTCCAACTCAGAACCAACCAGAAAGAGGCAACTACACACTTCAAACCAATCTCAGAAGAAGCCCATTTCTAGTTAGCATCCCCTCAGCTCACATGGGCTTCCCAGGTGGTGCTAGTGGTAAAGAATCTGCCTGCCAATGAAAGAGACACGACAGCTGTGTTTTGTAGACTTTCAAATAATGGCCATTCTGAACAGGGTGAGGTTCTGTTTTATTAATTTTTTAAAATGAACAAACTTTTAGTTGAAATGTTTTACATACTTCGTTATCTATATGAAGCAAATGAGCTTATCATTGCATTCATCATTTTAATCATGACCCTGAAAATGTACCTCAACAGCATAAGGAGAAAAGTAAAATGATATTCAGAGTTCTGTACATAATTGTAAGAGACTGCATTCACAAATGGACAGTGACTACCCCACACGAGACAATAGAACTCAGACCCACCACCTGTAGCAACAGGCCCAGGCAATCAGTACTTGATCAAAGACTGACAGCTTCCCTATGTTATGTCCCTGCTTCCAACTCAGAACCAACCAGAAAGAGGCAACTACACACTTCAAACCAATCTCAGAAGAAGCCCATTTCTAGTTAGCATCCCCTCAGCTCACATGGGCTTCCCAGGTGGTGCTAGTGGTAAAGAATCTGCCTGCCAATGAAAGAGACACGACAGCTGTGAATTTTTACTCCTGGGTCAGGAAGATTCCCTGGAGAAGGAAATGGAAACCCACTCTTGTATTCTTGCTTGGAGAATTCCATGGACAGAGGAGCCTGGCAAAGTGCAGTCTATAGGATTGTAAAGAGTCAGACACAACTGAGCAAATGAACACACACACAGCTTTCCCAACCAAAAACCTCCAATTGTTACTGAGTCCAAGTTCACACTGCTGCTGGACAATAGGCCACTAAATTGAGAGATGAGTTATTTGGACAAAGAATAGCAACTTTATTCAGAAAGACAGTAGATTGACAAAAGACTATATTATGGTATAAGCACAAATATAAAACATTAAATTTTGGCTACATTAGGTATTAGGCTCTGCTGAGCAAATAAAAATTTGAAGGCAATATTTGTTTCATGTTATTGACAGTAGCCTGTGAATTGCATAGGAAGATGGGGAGCCTGAATTTGATTCCTGGATTTGGAAATAGCTCGGTAATTACGTATTTTGTCTCCTGGAGATTTAGCTTTCCAATCTATAAAATTTTTTGCATTCACACCTTACTGTTTTCAAAATAGGTCAGAAACTCTTTGAGTGCTTAGGGAAAAGTGAGCCCAGTTCTCTGCTTTAAGTTTACAACAGTGAAATACACTTTCCCAGCAATTCTCCTTTCCTGAGATTTATCAAGAAACTGTCGCTGCCTTATAAACACTCCTGGTGGTTCTGTGGACCTGAGAAAGCCACAAGTCTATTTTCACTGAAATAACAATGCTTTTAGTGGTTTTCTCTTCTTTTATTCTTTCTAAAATAGGCTAAGCAGCCCTGGGAACATAGATATATAAGTGATGAAACTGAAATGATTTCTCATTTCAGCCCAGATTAGTGCAAATACCTGTCCTTTTGACGAAGAGCCCAGAGCAAAACTCATTATTTCTTCAGCTGTTACTTCTCTTTTGCAACAAACAGAGGAGTTTTTGTTTTTGTTTTGAGCTAACAATGTTCTTGATCAAGGTTCTTTTGAGGAAATGCAAAAGAATTCTACATGAATTGTGACAACAAAACCCTTATGACCTAAGAAGTGATCAAATAAAAGTAACAAAGTTTGCTAAAACCCAAGGCAGGATGTCGAAAGTGTATTAAGGAAGAACAAATCTGACTCCATATTGGATATGTTTCTTTTACTTTAACCTTTGTACTCTATTGCTTTTGCTAAGAGTTAAGAATGCTGCCTATAGCCTGAAATATACAAAGTATCCCATTCTTCAAGTTTCTNAAGGTGTCCTAGAGGAAATAATAAAATGAAAATAGTTGAAAGCTTGATCTGATGGCCATTTGTAGGGTGGTAGAGGTAAGTGGTTCTGAGATTTGACTGTATGATAGGATCATCTGAAGAGCTTTGAAAAATCCAGATTATCCCTCAATATACAAACTCTTTACCAGAAATCTCTCTCCCAAATCTTCCCTGCTTGTCTTCTCCTCTCTCATATGCACTGCCCCTTCAGCCCCAGTTTTCTCACCTCTTCCATTTCCATTGTGGTTATTTTTTATTTTGCCTACTCACCCTATCAGACTAGCTCTTTTAAAAATGTGATCCCAGTATGCCCATTCCTCTTGTGGCAAATCTACTGAGTACTGACCATCTCTTCATTAGTATTACCAGATTCAGAAGAATCAAGTCATTGACCTCTTTAAATTTTCTCCCAGTTCCTAAGCAAATGCGGAGTCAGTGTCTGTCTTTCTGTCCATCTGTACATCTGTCGACCTCTTTCTTTCCTTCTATCCATCTATCCATCCACTCAACTTTGGCACTTGTAGGGTAGGGTAACTCTGGTAAAGATTATAAATATTTAATCCTCTCCTTTTAATTAATTGATGTCTCTGCATAGTTATCCTATCTCCTGCTATAGACTTCTTTTTGTTTGTCCGCCTATTTTTGCTTATTTTGCTGACTGAATCCTGCAAGTGGTAAGAGCCATGCCTGTTTTATTTATCTAAACAACAGCTAGCACAAAGCAGCTTCATAGCAGTAGATATCAATAGCCCTTTCTGAAAAGAAGGGTTAAGAGCTTGCGTAGCCCAGCTGAGTATATTAACTCTAGCTTCAGTGTGAATTTTAAATTAAGATGGAAAACACAGCTGGCAGGGTGAGAGCTTGTGTTTTCTTCTGCCCACCAAGGCAGGACATGACCAGATGCTCTGTGATTGCAGGAGGAGCAGGTGTACATGGGGAGGCTCAGAGAATCTTTTGATCTGGCTTGCAGTACAATGATTCTGCCTGAATGATTCATCTTCACTCTATTTTCCTATAGGCAATACAATCAATCCTCTTAAACAGTGGTTCTCAGATTCTTTACCCCAGGAGTTCATACAGGCTGAACATATAACCAGGTTCAAGAAAAGTTTAGATAAATGAAAGAAAGGCAGGTCCATTGATTTGTGTTTCTGAAGGGAAAGGGAAGTTAGAGATGTGAATTAGCCCTACCTCTGACATTTTCATTCAGAATAGCCCTCTCTCTGAGCCCTGTTCTCAGACTTGCCAGACTTAATTTCCTATATGTTGGGAGTACAGACATCTAGTGAGGTCACTGATTCTACATATATCTGGGACAGTTTCAGTCTGAGACCCTTCTGTGTGAGTAAATGATGCTGTCATTCATGTCATCACAAAATCTCTAACAAGGAATGGAGATTTTAAAGTCCTGGAGATGTTTTCTAATAGTTCTTAACTTTTTGTTTTGTTTTTGGCATAAAAAATAGAAATGTACCCTCTCGTAGTCTTGGAGGCCAGAAGTCTGAAATCATTTTCCCTGGGCTGAAATCAAGGTGTGATCAGGGACACTCTACCTCGGGCATGGCTAGGGCAGAAAGTGCCTATCTTGTCTAGCTTCTGGTGAGATCCAGCATTCCTTAGCTTGTAGTTACCTCACTTCAATCTTTGTTCCTGTCTTCATATCAACTTCTCCCCAGTGTGTCTAATTTCCTTCTGCTTCTCTCTTATAAGCACTTGATGGCAATTAAGATTCACCCAGATAATTTAGAATAACCTCATCTCAAGACCCTTAACTTAATCATACCTGCAGAATCTTTGTCACCTATGGTAACATTCATTAGGACCAAGGATTGAGACATCTTAATGTGGGGATGATGATAGACTTTTATTTCTTTCATGAGAGAAATCTGGAGTTAAGCAACCAAAGATAGCTGTGCAGGGTCAGCAGAGTGTTGCCTGTGTGTGCTTAGTCTCTCAGTCATGTCTGATTCTTTGCAACCTCAAGGACTGTAGCCTGCCAGGCTTCTCTGTCCATGGAATTCTCCAGGCAAGAATACTGGATGGGTTGCCGTTCCCTTTACCAGAGGATCTTCCTGACCCAGGGATCAAAGCCAGGTTTCCTGCATCATAGACAGATTCTTTACCATCTGAGTCACTAGAGTGGCTAGTTCTTAAATAATTGGCCAAATGCATTATGAGATAAATTTCAAGTCATATTGTACTAATAACTAACAAACTACTGAGCAAGCAATCCATGGTTGATTCTATTAATACTAATGAGAAAATCATACAGGAGAACCTAACGGAACCTAAAGGAACCTAAAAGAACCTAAAGATGTCCAAGTTTGGGCTAATCAACCCATCCAAAAAGATTCTTAAAAGTGGAAACATTAGTTTACCATCAGCTCACTTCAGTAACTCCCTTTCTGGTAAAATGGAGAGGACAATGTAAAGTTTCTTTTAAAAAGTGTTGACTGTAGGCCTCATTATTTTANCGTTATCTATATGAAGCAAATGAGCTTATCATTGCATTCATCATTTTAATCATGACCCTGAAAATGTACCTCAACAGCATAAGGAGAAAAGTAAAATGATATTCAGAGTTCTGTACATAATTGTAAGAGACTGCATTCACAAATGGACAGTGACTACCCCACACGAGACAATAGAACTCAGACCCACCACCTGTAGCAACAGGCCCAGGCAATCAGTACTTGATCAAAGACTGACAGCTTCCCTATGTTATGTCCCTGCTTCCAACTCAGAACCAACCAGAAAGAGGCAACTACACACTTCAAACCAATCTCAGAAGAAGCCCATTTCTAGTTAGCATCCCCTCAGCTCACATGGGCTTCCCAGGTGGTGCTAGTGGTAAAGAATCTGCCTGCCAATGAAAGAGACACGACAGCTGTGGGTTTTTATTCCTGGGTCAGGAAGATTCCCTGGAGAAGGAAATGGAAACCCACTCTTGTATTCTTGCTTGGAGAATTCCATGGACAGAGGAGCCTGGCAAAGTGCAGTCTATAGGATTGTAAAGAGTCAGACACAACTGAGCAAATGAACACACACACAGCTTTCCCAACCAAAAACCTCCAATTGTTACTGAGTCCAAGTTCACACTGCTGCTGGACAATAGGCCACTAAATTGAGAGATGAGTTATTTGGACAAAGAATAGCAACTTTATTCAGAAAGACAGTAGATTGACAAAAGACTATATTATGGTATAAGCACAAATATAAAACATTAAATTTTGGCTACATTAGGTATTAGGCTCTGCTGAGCAAATAAAAATTTGAAGGCAATATTTGTTTCATGTTATTGACAGTAGCCTGTGAATTGCATAGGAAGATGGGGAGCCTGAATTTGATTCCTGGATTTGGAAATAGCTCGGTAATTACGTATTTTGTCTCCTGGAGATTTAGCTTCCCAATCTATAAAATTTTTTGCATTCACACCTTACTGTTTTCAAAATAGGTCAGAAACTCTTTGAGTGCTTAGGGAAAAGTGAGCCCAGTTCTCTGCTTTAAGTTTACAACAGTGAAATACACTTTCCCAGCAATTCTCCTTTCCTGAGATTTATCAAGAAACTGTCGCTGCCTTATAAACACTCCTGGTGGTTCTGTGGACCTGAGAAAGCCACAAGTCTATTTTCACTGAAATAACAATGCTCTTAGTGGTTTTCTCTTCTTTTATTCTTTCTAAAATAGGCTAAGCAGCCCTGGGAACATAGATATATAAGTGATGAAACTGAAATGATTTCTCATTTCAGCCCAGATTAGTGCAAATACCTGTCCTTTTGACGAAGAGCCCAGAGCAAAACTCATTATTTCTTCAGCTGTTACTTCTCTTTTGCAACAAACAGAGGAGTTTTTGTTTTTGTTTTGAGCTAACAATGTTCTTGATCAAGGTTCTTTTGAGGAAATGCAAAAGAATTCTACATGAATTGTGACAACAAAACCCTTATGACCTAAGAAGTGATCAAATAAAAGTAAAAAAGTTTGCTAAAACCCAAGGCAGGATGTCGAAAGTGTATTAAGGAAGAACAAATCTGACTCCATATTGGATATGTTTCTTTTACTTTAACCTTTGTACTCTATTGCTTTTGCTAAGAGTTAAGAATGCTGCCTATAGCCTGAAATATACAAAGTATCCCATTCTTCAAGTTTCTGATCTTTAATGGTACAACACTTTTCCATTTATACAGAGATAAGAAGTTCAGAACAGAGAATAATATTTGCCTTGTTTGAGGTTTAAAGGAATATCATGGTCTGTGGACATACTGGACAACTGCAAGAACAAAGGATTCCTACACCAAGAAGTCTGTAATAAACAGCTACACCTCTTCCTCTTTGAGTAGAAAAGAAGCCTGGATTCTAACTCTGGTAAGATGGTTCTCTGGGACACTAGTCCCATCTTCTTGGCCTGCTGGCTTTCTGAATGAGTGGATGAATGAAGTGAAAGTCGTTAGTCATGTCCAGCTCTTTGTGACCCCATGGACTATACAGTCCATGGAATTCTCCAGGTCAGAATACTGGAGTGGGTAGCCTTTCCCTTCTCCAGGGGATCTTCTCAACCCAAGGATCAAACTCAGGTCTTCCTCACTGTAGGCGGATTCTTTACCACCTGAGCCACAAGGGAAGCCCAAGAATACTGGCATGGGTAGCCTATCCCTTCTCCAGCAGATCTTCCGGACCCAGGAATCGAACCGGAGTCTCCTGCATTGCAGGTGGATTCTTTACCAACTGAGCTATCAGGGAAGCCTGGCTTTCTGAATAACCACTCAAATATGAAAGAAAAAATCTGACTCCATGTTAGATCTTTCCCTTTTCCCTTTAACCTTTGTGCTTTTTTGTCTGTGCTTAGTCACGCTGACTCTGACCATTCCTGTGACTCCAGCCTGACCTCACCTAGCCTGGGGTCTGCACTTTTTGTAAAAGAATGTTGCCTATGGCCTGAAATATCCAGGACAGCCCATTCTCAAGGCTCTCACCTTTAAAGGTATAATACTTTCCATTCATAAGAAGATAACAAGGTACAGAACAGAGAATAACATTTGTTCTGTGGAGGTTTACAGGAACATTGTGACCTGACCTACATGGACAGCTGCTAGAACAAAGAATACATTACCAAAAAGTTTGCAACAACTAACCAGCTCTTCCCTTATCATACCTTGAAAAATGCTTTGCTGAAAGCCTTCAGGGAGTCGGGAGTTTTTCTTGGGCATAAGCCACCTGTCTCTTTGCATGGGTCTGCAATAACCTTTCTCTGTTTCAGACTCTGTTTTGGTAATGTTCGCCTGCACTGTGTGTCTAGCACATGGACTTACATCCAGAAACATTGGTATCGCTTGCCCCAAACCTCAACTCTTGATGTATTGACCTGTTGTGCAGTGACCATTATGAGCTTAGACTCAATAACAAGAGGGAAATGATAAGCAAACACTTGTAGATATTTAGAGAGGGAGAGAGACCATCAAGTGTACATCAGGGAAGATTTACGCAGTGTTTGAAATGGGCCTGGATAGGCGGGTAGCATTGCCAGAGGCTCACAGGACACATTCCCTCTCTGAGATTGTTGTCATCACTATTGATCGTAGAGGGAAATCAGTGAGCAGTCCTGAAGAGAGATCTTAAGTTCCTTGCCCAGGAATTGAACCTGGGTATATTCAAAACCAGAGACATTACTTTGCCAACTAAGGTCCATCTATCAAGGCTATGGTTTTTCCTGTGGTCATGTATGGATGTGAGAGTTGGACTGTGAAGAAGGCTGAGCGCCGAAGAATTGATGCTTTTGAACTGTGGTGTTGGAGAAGACTCTTGAGAGTCCCTTGGACTGCAAGGAGATCCAACCAGTCCATTCTGAAGGAGACCAACCCTGAGATTTCTTTGGAAGGAATGATGCTAAAGCTGAAACTCCAGTACTTTGGCCACCTCACGCGAAGAGTTGACTCATTGGAAAAGATTCTGATGCTGGGAGGGATTGGGGGCAGGAGGAGAAGGGGACGACCGAGGATGAGATGGCTGGATGGCATCACAGACTCGATGGACGTGAGTCTGAGTGAACTCCAGGAGATGGTGATGAACAAGGAGGGCTGGCATGCTGCGATTCATGGGGTCGCAAGGAGAGGGACATGACTGAGCGACTGAACTGAACTGAACCTGAATGAAACGGAGAAGGCGATGGCACCCCACTCCAGTACTCTTGCCTGGAAAATCCCATGGACAGAGGAGCCTGGTAGGCTGCGGTCCATGGGGTCACGAACAGTCGGACACGAGTGAGTGACTTCCCTTTCACTTTTCACTTTCATGCATTGGAGAAGGAAATGGCAACCCACTCCAGTGTTCTTGCCTGGAGAATCCCAGGGACGGGGGAGCCTGATGGGCTCACGTCTATGGGGTCACACAGAGTCGGACACGACTGAAGCGACTTAGCAGCAACAACCTGAATGAAAACCAAGAATCTTAGTCACTAGACCACCAGGGGCTAGAAGAAAGAAGCAAAATGGTGCTGGTTCTCTCTCCTTTTTGAAAGCAAGAGGGATCCAGGATGCAAAAAGGGGTACAAAGTTTATTACTATAGACACAACACAATGTATGGGAGAGTACACAGAAAAAGTTTATTTATGACAGAAGTAAGACAGAACTACACACCCCACACCCAGAGAGAAAGGGTATGGGCATCCTGAGTGAGGAGAACAGTTAGTCAGAAGCTAGGCAGAGACACACATCTGGAAAGGAGTGTGGCTGTCCTAAATGAGGAGGAGCACAGTAGAGAAGTGATCTAGATCACCGTACAGGACAGTTCTGCTTGCCAATTATCTTCTTTCTTTCTTCATACCTGACTGGTCCATGGACTCTCCCCAAGATGCATGCGTAAATCTTTCTAAGATGGATCCCATCACAGAGGACTATGGATGCACGTCCATACTTACTCTGGAGTGGGGCCCCTTTTTGACCCCCAAGGAGGCTTCCTGAGCACATGCCGATAGAGAAGTCTTCCTTGACCTCAGGAGTGGACACCTTATCTCTTTGCTCTAGCAGAGCTCTGCTTTTACCACTAGCTTTGTCCTTGAGTGTCTGGGTGAGAACAAAGCTTGAATTTTATTCCACTTGACAAAGTCCAGAGGCCCACTATCTCCTACCTCACTAGGACACAGCAAAGTCCCTGAAGAGGGTGGATCCCAGGGAGATATTATTCAGACCTGGGAAGTGAGTTTGGGACTGTCCGAGCAGGAAACACCAGGTTCCTGGTGCCCCTAATGTGGTGTAGAAGGGAGGGAGGGAAGCCTATAGGTGGAAGCAAGCCTTGGCCCTGTGGACTCCTTGCCCCATGAGGAGGGTTATAGCTGATGATGAGCCAGAGCGGGGTCCACTAAAGCCAGAGTTCAAAGAACTTGGCTCTTGTGCCAGGTCTGAGGATGACGCTAAAATGTGCAGTCATCTTGGCTCTCCATAGGACTTAAAGAAACTTTATTCCCAGACACCAACCCCTTCCTTCCTAATCACTTCCTGTCAAAAGAATGAGCGCTCTTGGTTGCGTGGGTTTTCCTGTTTAACATGCAGAAAATACAAAATAAACTTGGCAACAGGCAGAACTTGCCCTTCTGTTCTTGTGATATTTCTAGCATCACTTGGGCGGAAGCTATGTGGCAGATCAGCATGTTAGCCAGATGCCTCATCCCAAGGGCAGTTCACTGTGTCCACCTTCCCAGATACTCTGAGCCCCTGACACAGTCCTGGATGCAAGAAAAGATGAAGATCCAAGAAAATCCTCAGACCCCAAAAGGATAATGTAGACCAAGGCATTCCCATCCTGGACTGAAAATCCCAGTAGGACTGATGTGTGGCCTTAAGCAACAGTCTCCTAATTTATTCCTTAGTCCATTAGGGCATTTAGTGAGCAGCACATCTGGCCCAGTATCGTGTGTCAAACACCACGTAAAATCACCCCATGAGCATTCCTATAACTATATGCTAGCATTACTTCCAGGGCTTCCCTGGTAGCTCAGGTGGTGAAGAATTTGCCTGCAGGAGACCTAGGTTCAACCACTGGATCAGGAAGATCTCCTGGAGGAGGGCATGGCAAACCCACTTCAGTTTTCTTGCCTGGAGAATTCCATGGACAGGGGAGCTTGCAGGCCACAGTCCACGGAGTCACAAAGAGTTGGACATGACTGAGCAACTAACACATACATACACACACACACACACACACACACACACACACACAGCATTATTGATCCTGCTTTAAGATCACTTTCTACTAATTACCATGATTATCACTGTAAAATTATTGTATAAGGACACTATGTTATCATTTCTTTTATGGTTTAGAGATTCACAAATGCCCATTTTGGACTCTTTTGCCATCATTTCATTTTAAATGATACAGAGATGTCAAACAAATAAACTTCTTCCTACAGCTAACGTACCAAGGTCACATCGCTTATTATTCTCCTGGCAAAAAAGCAATAGTTAAACATAACCCATTATACTATGGATTGAATGCATTTCTTGATGACTCTTCTAGTTGTTTGGTTTTTGGCACAGTTTTAGAACAACAGTTCAGAAAGCAAAAAGAGGCAATAGCTATATTAAGTGCTTTCTAATCTACTTTGCAAAGTACTTAGAAAAAAGAGGGGTGTTTTGAATGGAGACTAAACAAAATGAGTCAAATAGCAAGACCCAGTCTTTGTGCTTTGACACCAGCAACACTGATGGCTGACATAGATCTTGATTTCAAGTCTCTTTGTTAAGTTTAAACCTAAGAAGGTGAGGCCACGACACTGAATTCTAACACCAGCCCACTGCTGAGAGCTATGTTAGTTTATAGTGGTCTATTCTCCTGTAAAGAGGAGCATGCAGGGAAAAGTCAAGCACACCTTCTAATGTACCTGGCAGTACTCTTTCTCACTTTTAATTCATTAGATTGAGGTGCTTCTTTCTATTCCAGACTCAGTATGTTTTGATAGAGTGAGTCTGGCGAGCTGTATCAGAAACAAGCCTGAATGTTCTCATTTTCAGATTGTAAACCATGATGACCAAGACACTCACATGTGAACTTGAACTCTAATGCCCCTAGCAAGAGAAGACCNATTAGATTGAGGTGCTTCTTTCTATTCCAGACTCAGTATGTTTTGATAGAGTGAGTCTGGCGAGCTGTATCAGAAACAAGCCTGAATGTTCTCATTTTCAGATTGTAAACCATGATGACCAAGACACTCACATGTGAACTTGAACTCTAATGCCCCTAGCAAGAGAAGACCCAATAAAGTCTTAACAGGAAACGTGTATTGATATGCAATGTGGCGGTGGTATAGTCGCTAAGTCCTGCCCAACTCTTGCAACCCCATGGACTATAGCCTGCCAGGCTCCTCTGTCCATGGGATTTCCCAGGCAAGCACACTAGAGTGGGTTGCCATTTCCTCCTTCAAGGGATCTTCGCAACCTCAGGATGGAACCCACATCTCTTGCATCTCCTGCATTGCAGGTGGATTCTTCACCACTGAGGCGCCAGGGAAGCCCTGATACTCAGTGTAGGTGAGTTCTAGGCCACTTCCTGACTGCTCAGTCAAATAATGTGCATAGACTGTGCCTCCTCTGACCGTATGCTGACCCCACACAGGCGCATCCCTTTGGAAGGACCTCCCTGGATATTCTGATGTCTGTCTCTATATCGCTCCTGCTTCAAACTTCAGCCTTGCTACGGGGTGACCAAACAGCTTATTGAACTTTGATTTTCATTTTGTTCTTTAGTGGTTTTTTTTTTTTTAAGTGCATTTCTTTTGAGAGTAGGCTCCAGAATTTAAATTCTAACCCCACATCTAAAAGAAGCATATCACATTTTTTGGTGCTAGGGATGGATGTTTTTTGAATGACTCTGGTCCCAAAAAAAAGAAAAGAAAAAACAGAGGAGGAGGTTATAAAAACTCTCTCTGAGTACCATGAATTCCAATGATGTCAGAAAAGTTGGCCACAGGAGGCTTCTCCCATGCAAAATGTCAGGAAGACACATCACAGTATCACAAAGCAAAAAGGCAGAGATGTAGCTTGTACAGTAGTAGAAAATGAATGAACATTGGCACTACTTATTCACCACTTATTAGATAAAGTCCCAAAATCCTGCCTTGAGTTTATAGGGATCAGGCTCACCAGAATTTTGGAAGTAACAGATTGTTCTTACTATGATAGTGGTAGGCTGCCAATGTAAGATTGTGCAGAGAATCCAATCTTCTTTTTCCTCCTGAAAGTTGAAGTTGAAGCAGCAGTGGTAAAAATACGAAACTAAAATCAGCACTAGTGTCTGTGAGTGTTTAAACACTCAGTGAGATTACTTTGGATTTTACTCTAAAACTCGAGAGTTCCTGTCACTCATGAAAGCACACACAGATAACCATTTGAGGTTATTTGGATCAGAAGACATGGGACCATCCCACTCAGATCCCCCTCTAAGATACAAGCCTTTTTCCTCCAGCTTCTGGCCTTCTTGATAAACAAGCATCTGACACCTGCTCTAGGAATGACGTTGGGACATACGGAGCACTCAAGATGGTGTCCCTTCAGGACTGGCCCATGGGAGCTACCTCCATCAGGGTCATGGACCTTCCCATGGGCAGCTGCCAAGGACTGCTCCACTTCAGGGTATAAAGAACCCCTCCCTCCCTCACCTCATTGACAGCTCTGCAGAGGATCAACTGACGCCTTTGGTGCAACCACATCTCAGCTTAGCCTCTTCCTCTGCCTAGTCCTGCTTCCCAGCCTCCTCTGTCCATGATCATGGCAAGGACACTCCCCGATAAACCTGTGCATCCTTAAGAGCAGGCAGTTCTGCAGGTAAGGGCTCCAGGCCAGGAGGGAACATCTGTGCTCTAGCATCTCTGCCCAGGAAGTGATCCTACTTTACTCTGCTCAGGCTGCCATAACAAAATACTGAGACTCGGCAATTGAGCAAGGTTCCAGAGGCTAGAAGGCCTCAACCAAGAGGGAGAATGGTCAGGTTCTGGTGGGAAGCTTGCCAGGGGGCCACCTTCTTACCGTGTCCTTCCTGGCTGGGAAAGATCCCCTGGAGAAGGAAATGGCAACCCACCCCAGTATTCTTGCCTGGAGAAGCCCATGGATACAGGGTCCCAGTGTCATACAGAAAAGGAAGAGGGGTAAATTAGGGGTTTGAGATTGAGATATACACCTTACTATATGCAAAATAGATAACCAACAAGGACCTTTGTATAGCACAGGGAACTATACTCAGTATCTTGTAAAAATCGGTAATGGAAGAGAATGAAAAAAAAAATGATTCATTTGCCATATACCTGACACTAACACAGCATTGTAAATCAACTGTATTTCAATTAAAATTTTAAAATTCAATATATATAATTATGATTGTCACAGTGTCCTGTGTTTGGGTGTTCAACTTTTAAGGCATGGGCTTCCCTGGTGACTCAGGGGTAAAGAATCCGCCTGCCAATGCAGAAGACATGGATTCCACCCCTGATCCGGGAAGAGCCCACATACCCCGGAACAACTAAGCCCGTGCACCACAACTATTGAACCTGTGCTCTAGAGCCCAGGAGCTGCAACTATGAAACCCACTCACCCTAGAGCCTGCGCTTTGCAGCAGGAGAAGCCGCCGCAGTGAGCGCCCCCCGCACTGCAACTAGAGTCGCCCCGGCTCGCCGCAATGAGAGAAAGGCCTGTGCAGCGACAAAGAACCCGCACAGCCAAAAGCAGATAAATACTGATTATTTTTTTAATTTAGGGCATGCGCTGAAGTGTTCCTGCCATGTCCTTCCTGCCCTCATTGGGCTGCTTCTGGGGTGGAAAACAAGTGTTTCACAGTCTGCGTCCTCTCTCCCTGGGGCCACGCCTGACATGGAGTGAGCATTCAGACCCTGTGGAACTGATTCGTGAAAGCTGGGGCAACTTAGCGGAAATGAAGGCGGTGAATGGATTTTAGGATTTTTGCTGAAGGACTAACTAAACAAGCAGTAAAGCGTGATAGGCCATTGCTTAGGAATGACTGACGTACGTTTTTTTGCTCATTGATTTCCATAAGCTAACATTTCTTTTATTCGTAACCCATTTACATTAGAGGTCTGTTTTGTTGATATGCAAACCCTTTAGAATCTGGGCATCCTGGAAAAAAAATGTTGTTCCAACATGAGTAACGTACACCATGTTACCAACAACAGAAATCATGAAAGCTAATCAGTTTTAATGACATGTTTTAGGTGAAAAGATCACAAAGTTCCATGAGAGCTATTACAGCAGTCATAGCACAAATGGGAACACGGGGATTTGGAAACACGGTTTGTCATGAGTCCCCTCCTACACTCACTTCCGGCCTCCACTGTCTGTTCTGCCTTCTGGTCTGAAACTTTCCAAACTTTCCTCTCACTGTCAGACGTTTCTGTGACTTGAATGTCATCACGGTCAATATCTTTTCAGGCCATCTACCCCAGTCTCTGTACTTAGGCCTGGCCCATGGGTGCTCTAGGTGCCATCGGCTATGAGTGGACCTCAGGGAACTTTATGTCACACTTTGAATAAATAGGCAGTAAAATCAACTGAAGCATTTTTAACCTCACATTTGAGTATCTGTCATTTGTAAAGGCAAAGTCATGCAAAATTCCCTCACCCACTGTTAGCATTTTGCTATGCTTCCCTCTAGACAATATCAGATAAAGGTCTTCTGTTTGTAGCAGCAGCCACAATCCTCACTGATACGAACAAAACCCCGGACCTAGTAGATGGATGCTGGCATCACTCAGAGAATCAAAGGAAACGCCAAGATGCCAGGCTTCAGGGAAGTGGGAATCCACACAGAACACCCGGCAGTCAGAGAATTTGGAATCTCCAGGGGCCACTGTGGATGTGACTCAATTCCAGTGACTGCCGGGCTGCGGGCTGGCTTTCAGTTTCTGGGAGAGAGAGTTTGATCAGCCCGGTACAGCCAGATGCTCTTCCCTGGGTGAATCAGCTCAGGCTGGGAAGGCAGAGTGATAAAAAAAAATCCTGGAGGACAAGGGCAGGGGCAGGGTCACAGACCCACCACTGGGGTGGTGGATCAAGAGTGCCAGTGGGGCATTCTGTTTGCGGTGCCTCCCCACTGCCCTGCTTAGAGCTGCAAAGTAAAGTGGGGGATGGGAAGCCCAGGGCATGTTCCCTAGTGGAAAAAGGAATCTTGGGGAATAAAAAAAGAAATACTTAGAATCCTCATTTTGTTACAAGTGTATGTAATTCTAAAGATGTCCATATATATATATATATATATATATAAAACAAAAGTATTACACACAGTTGGAGAACCTGCCTTTTTTCACTGGGTGTTATAATGTGAACCTATTTTCACTTATAAGAAGCATGCATGTCATGCTCAGTCATATCCAACTTTTCTGCAAACCTGTGGACTGTAGCCCACCAGGCTCCTCTGTCCATGGAATTTCCTAGGCAAGAATACTGGAGGGGGTTTCCATTTCCTTCTCCAGGGTCTTCCCAACCCAGGGATCAAACCTGCATCTCTTATGTCTACCTGCATTGGCTGCTGCTGCTAAGTCACTTCAGTCATGTCCAACTCTGTGAGACCCCATAGACGGCAACTCACCAGGCTCCGCCGTCCCTGGGATTCTCCAGGCAAGAACACTGGAGTGGGTTGCCATTTCCTTCTCCAATGCATGAGAGTGAAAAGTGAAAGTGAGGTCACGCAGTCGTGTCCGACTCTGTGCGACCCCATAGGCGGCCTCCTACCAGGCTAGCCGTCCCTGGGATTCTCCAGGCAAGAACACTGGAGTGGGTTGCCATTTCCTTCTCCAATGCATGAAAGTGAAAAGTGAAAGGGAAGTCGCANGAAAGTGAGGTCACGCAGTCGTGTCCGACTCTGTGCGACCCCATAGGCGGCCTCCTACCAGGCTCCCCGTCCCTGGGATTCTCCAGGCAAGAACACTGGAGTGGGTTGCCATTTCCTTCTCCAATGCATGAAAGTGAAAAGTGAAAGGGAAGTCGCAGGTGGGTTCTTTACCACTGAGCCACTAGGGAAGACATTTTCATTTACAGCCAAATGATTCAAAGTGTGGTCTCTGGAGCCAGGCTTCCTGGATTAAAATCCAGTCTCTGCCATTCAATGTCTTGGGCAAGACACTTCATTGCTCTATGCCTCAGTTTCCCCACCTATAAAAGAGAGACCATATCTCTCTCGTGGAAAAGCTATGCTGGCAAAATGAACTCATGTATGTAAAGTGATTGGAATAATGTCTGGTATCCAGTAAGGACTCTAAAAAGTGAGCAGCTCTTAGTGAACAGTCATGTAGATACACACATCCTTAGACTATTTTTTTTCTGATAATTTTGTTAAAGCAAATGTTTGAAAGTGAAGTTTTTAGGTCAAAGACTGAATATATCTTTAAGATTTTAATAGGAAACCTATGTGAAATCATGGCTCTTCTTTGCTAAAAAAAAAAAAAAAAAAAATGGTTCAGTGTCTTCTGACATCTTTCAGAAAAAGTAGAATTTTCTCATCCTTGTCAATGATTCCCCACACAGCCTGGCCGCTGACACGTCTGTGACATCACCTCCTCCTGTTCCCCCTCACTGCCTGAACTTCCTTGAGGAAGGTCCTCCCTTTCCTCCCCAGAACTCCTGCCCTCTTCTCTCCTTGGAATATTCCTCCCCCAGAATCCCGCCTGGCCTGCTATTCACCTCCGCTCAAAAGCAGCTGCTCCAGAATGGCTGTGCTCGCCCACCCCACCTAAAATGGCAACCTCCACACTGCATGGCCATCTCCACACTTTTCAAAAATTTAATTTCACGGGAATATAGTTGCTTTACAATGTTGTGTTAGTTTCTGTACAGCAAAGTGAATCGGCTATATGCAGATTTCCTGTGTATTCCCTGGTGGCTCGGAGGGTGAAGCATCTGCCTGTAACTCAGGAGACCTGGGTTCGATCCCTGGGTTGGGAAGATCCCCTGGAGAAGGAAATGGCAACCCACTCCGGTANTTTCTGTACAGCAAAGTGAATCGGCTATATGCAGATTTCCTGTGTATTCCCTGGTGGCTCGGAGGGTGAAGCATCTGCCTGTAACTCAGGAGACCTGGGTTCGATCCCTGGGTTGGGAAGATCCCCTGGAGAAGGAAATGGCAACCCACTCCGGTACTGTTGCCTGGAAAATCCCATGGACAGAGAATCCTGGTAGGCTATAGTCCATGGGGTTGCAAAGAGTTGGACATGACTGAGCGACTTCACTTTTACTTTCTTTCTTTTAGGTCACGGCAGAGGACTGAGTAAAGATTAAAGTATTAAGCAGCAGGTTCTCATTAGTTATCTATTTTATACATACTATCAATAATGTACAGATGCCAATCCCAAATCTCCTAATTCATCCCACTCCCCACTTTCCCCCTTGGTAACCACACCTTTCTTCTCTTAGTCTGCCTTATTTCTGATTTGAAAATTTGCTGTTGTTCAGTTGCTCAGTTGTGTCCGACTCTTTGGACCCCACAGACTGCACCATGCAAAGCTTACCTGTCTCACGGAGTTTGCCCAAACTCATGTCCATTGAGTCAATGATGCTTTGCAAATAAGATCATCTAAACCATTTTTCCAGATTCAATATACATATGTTAAAATACAATATTTTTCTGACTTCACTTCGTTTGACAGTCTCTAGGTCTATCCCCACTTGTCTTTCTTATGAGTTCTTGTCACTAATATCCCTGACATACAATATATTCATATCATGTTTATTTCCTGTCCCCTTTTATAAAATAAGATAGGGATTGAACATAGTTTGCCGGATTCCCCTTCAAGAAGGCTCCACCATGTAAACCCCAGCAGTGGGTGTGTGTTAATCTCTGCACTGTGGCGATTACCAATATTTTAAGGCTTTGCCAGTCTCATAGGCAAAGCATCTCTAATTGTTTTTGCTACAGCACTTCTGACAGAAGTCATCTAGTTTCTGCTGATGCTTCCAGCCACAGAGAGCTCTTTCCACCCATTAAGGGACAAGTCCCACAGTTGGAAAGTCAAGCCCCGCTTATGGTGAGCCAAAATCAGCCTGACAGACGTCCCTGTGAAATCCCACTCTAAATCAACTTGTCCTTTTGCCACTCTCACAGTCAGGATTCCTGCAGGGATGGGGCTCTTTCATACACAGTGTGGGGTCCATGGCAAATAGAAGGGGAAAATGGAAGCAGTGACAGACTTTATTTTCTCGGGCTCCAAGATCACTGTGGATGGTGACTGCACCCATGAAATTAAAGAAACCAGAATAGAAAGAGACACATGTACCCCAATGTTCATCGCAGCACTGTTTATAATAGCCAGGACATGGAAACAACCTAGATGTCCATCAGCAGATGAATGGATAAGAAAGCTGTGGTACATATACACAATGGAGTATTACTCAGCCATTAAAAAGAATACATTTGAATCAGTTCTAATAAGATGGATGAAACTGGAACCAATTATACAGAGTGAAGTAAGCCAGAAAGAAAAACACCAATACAGTATACTAACACATATATATGGAATTTAGAAAGATGGTAATGAGGACCCTGCATGCAAGACAGCAAAAAAGATACAGATGTGTAGAGCGGACTTATGGACTCTGAGGGAGAAGGAGAGGGAGAGGGAGAGGGAGGGATGATTTGGGAGAATAGCATTGAAATATGTATACTATCATGTAAGAAACGAATCGCCAGTCTATGTTCGATGCAGGATGCAGGATGCTTGGGGCTGGTGTATGGGGATGATCCGGAGGGATGATGTGGGGTGGGAGGTGGGGGGGGGTTCATGTTTGGGAGTTCATGTACACCCATGATGGATTCATGTCAATGTATGCCAAAACCAATACAGTACTGTAAAGTAAAATAAAGTAAAAATTAAAAAAAAAAGAACGTTTGCTCCTTGGAAGGGAAGATATGATAAATCTAGACTGTATTAAAAAGCAGAGACATTATTTTGCCGACAAATGTTCATATAGTCAAAGCTATAGTTTTTCCAGTTGTCATGTACGGATGTGAGGGTTGGACCATGAAGAAGGCTGAGTACTGTAGAACTGATGCTTTTGAATTGTGTTGTTGGAGAAGACTCTTGAGAGTTCCTTCTACTTAAAAGAGGAGAAAACAGTCTATCCTAAAGGAAATCAACACTGAATACTCAGTGGAAAGACTGATGCTGAAGTTCCAATACTTTGGCCACCTGATGTGAAGAACCAACTCATTGGAAAAGACCCTGATGCTGGGAAAGGTTGAAGGCAGGAGGAAAAGGGGGTGACAGAGGATGAAATGATTGGATGGCATCATCAAGTCAATGGACATGAGTTTGAGAAAAATCCAGGAGATGGTGAAGGACAGGGAAGCCTGGCATGGTGCAGTCCATAGGGTCAGAGAGTCAGACATGACTTAGCGACTGAACAATAACTGGTTCCATGATGTTAAAGAGGGCTGGGATAACAAGCAGCAAGTGAGGTTTCATGAACCTTGGAGCCCAGAGAACAGGCTCCATGCTTACCATAGACGAGATTATCAGAAGTTGTACCAGCACCTCTCAGGGGAATGAGTGAGGCTGTTTCTGATGGTGTCAAAACCAAATGGCTGCCAGAGTCAACTGGTACTGTTGGAGTGATGCCAAAAGGCACCAGAAAAACCAGGAGGGAAACCCATTCTCCCTTCCTGCCACCTTCCAATTTCCCCTCTGCTGGCCAAGATGTGAGTCAACCAGCAAGGAAGTCTGGGAAACAGGGTTTGCAGAGGCCCAACCTCAGCATCACAGAGAAGAGAAGATGATAACAGTGAAAAGACATAAGAGCGAAAAGCAAGCACACCCATTCTACAGTAAATGTCGGAAAGGGAGTAGAGAAGAGGGAACCCTCGGATACCATGGATAGGAATGTACATTGCTTCGGCCTCCATGGAAAACAGAGTGGAGGTTTCTCAAAAAACTAAATATGGAACTACCCCAGGACCCAGCAATTCCACTCCTGGGTACGTATCTGACAAAAATCAAAACCAGTCATTTTAAAAGATACGTGCACCCCAAGTCCATAGTAGCATTATTTACAATTGCCAGCCATGCAAACAAGCCATGTGTCCATCAGTGGATGAACGGATAAAGAGGCTATCGTATATATGTGCACAATGGAATACTATTTGGCCATAAAAAATAATGGAATTTTGCCATCTGTAGCAACAAGGATGGACTTAGAGGGCATTATGCTAAGTGAAATAAGTCAGAGAAAGACAAATACTCTGTTATACCACTTATATGTGAAATCTAAAAAATACAACAAACTAGTGAATTTAAAAAAAAAAGAGGAAGCAGACTCACAGATCTAGAGAACAAACCAGCGGTCGCCAGTGAGGAGGAGGAGCAATGTAGAAGGGAAGGGGAGGGGCAACGTAGAGGTGAGGGGGTAGGAGGTACAAACTATTAGGTGTAAGATGGGCTCAAGGACACACTGTACAACACGGGGAGCATAGCCAATATTTTGCAATAACTGTAAATGGAGAGTAGCTTTTAAAAATTACATACAAAATTAAAAATAAGCACACCCACCATTCTTCCTGCCTTCCTTAAAACTGTTCCAGAATTACTGGGAATAACTTAGCCCTGCTATTTTCATTATCATTATAGAGTGATGACAGATTATGAACCGTAAGATACAAAAGCAAGCAAAATGAAAGTGTCTTTTGCCCTTAGTTCTCCAGTCATAAGGCTCAAAGATCAATTTTATCCACACACGACATCCCACATAGGAGGTGTACTGAGGTGCAGAAAACTCAGGTGCTGTGGGCAGGTATTTCACTATAGACTCTCCTCCTTGTAATATCACGTGCTTCCTCTGCAACTCAGCCAGTTGAGGAGATAGTTGATTGGCTCAGATGCATTGAAATAGTTTGGCAGACTTTTAAACCCTAAAGAACAAGCCTCTCTCTCCTCTGTTAGATCTACTCCTTATCCTTCTGTATAGTTTCTCTCTTAATAAAAAAAAAAAAAAAAAACAGAATTGATACTAAGTACAGAGGGAATATACCACATTATTGCAACAGCCTGCTGACCTGACTGTCTTCAAGAAAGTTTTAAAAAGGAAGGACACCAAAAGCTCAACTTCTAGAGGCCTGATCTTAGAAATGATTTAATATTTAAGCTATATGTATGTATGTGTGCGTGTCAGTCACTCAGTCATGTCTGACTCTTTGTGACCCCATGGACTGTAGCCCACCAGGATCCTCTGTCCATGGAATTCTCCAGGCAAGAATGCTGGAGTGGGGAGCCGGTTCCCTTCTCCAGGGCATCTTCCCAACTGAGAGATTGAATCCAGGTCTCCCGCATTGCAGGCAGATTCTTTACCGCCTGAGCTACCAGGAAAGTCATCCTCAGTAATACTGACTTTGAGACCTCAGTTTTTCCATCCATCACTAGGGCAGTATTTTTCTAGAAAAGTCCTTTGAGAATGTGGGAGAAAATCAAGTAAGTCCAAAGAGTTCATCACTGATGTGTGTTTAAAATATTCCAGCTGACAAGTGGTGGCAATACAGCCTGCTTTAGTCACCCTGGTGCCTGTCAATTCTATCTCCGTTTTTGGTACATATCAAAAGAGTCTAATGCCAAGCGATGGAGAGCATTCTTCCTGCATCACCACCATCTGTTTCCTTGGCACCCACTTCAGCCAGCTGTGTTGCCAGCTTTCAAGCTGTTTATTGTTATATCACACAGAGAAGTTACGGACGCACGGACTGGATCCCCTGAAAATTGAGCACTTTTGTTTCTGAAATGTTTTCTCAATTTCTTATCATTCTTACAGAATGTCCAACAAGCACTTCCTGAATGACTCCAGCTGACCCTGGCAACAAGGTAGACTTATAATTGTGAACAAGTTCATTTCAGTTCATTCCAGTCGCTCAGTCATCTCCAACTCTTTGTGATCCCGTGGACTGCAGCACACCAGGCTTCCCTGTCCACCACCAACTCCTGAAGCTTGCTCAAGCTCATATCCATTGAATCGTTGATGCCATCCAACCATTTCATCCTCTGTCATCCCCTTCTCCTCTTGCCTTCAGTCTTGCCCAGCATCAGGGTCTTTTCCAAGGAGTCAGTTCTTCGCATGAGGTGGCCAAATTATTGGAGTTTCAGCTTCAGCATCAGTCCTTCCAATGAATATTCAGGACTAATTTTCTTCAGAATATACTGGTTGGATCTCTTTGCAGTCCAGGGGACTCTCAAGAGTCTTCTCCAACATCACAGTTCAAAAGCATCAATTCTTCAATTCTTCAGTGCTCAGCTTTCTTTAGAGTCCAGCTCTCATATCCATACATGACTACCAGAAAAACCATAGCTTTGACTAGATGGACCTTTGTCAGCAAAGTAATGTCTCTGCTTTTGAATATGCTGTCTAGGTTGGTCATAGCTTTTCTTCCAAGGAGCAAGCGTCTTTTAATTTCATGGCTGCAGTCACCATCTGCAGTGATTTTGAAGCCCCAAAAAATAAAGTCTCTCACTGAACAAGTTACACTGTAAAAAAAATTACACAAGTGTTAACTCTCAGGCAAGCTATAGAGGGAAATAGGAAAAAAAAGAAAACAGAAAAAGCGAAAAGAAATGGTCAAGTGGGAAGAAGCCTCATTCTGTAAGCAGAATGAGAAATTCTGCATGCAAGTGTGCAGTGCTAGAGGGAATTTTCTGGTGGTCCAGTGGCTAAGACTCCATGCTCCCAATGCAAGGGGTACAGGTTTGGTCCCTGTTCAGGGAACTAAGACCCCACATGCCAGATGACATGGCCAAAATTTTTAAAAAATTAAAAATAAGACTGTGCAGTGGTGGAGACAAAGAGACAACTAAAATGTTCATTACAATGATCTGTGTGAAAGAGCAGTTCTGGGATTCTGGGCCCTGCTCATTAAGTGGAGAGAGAAGGCTGGATAAATGTAGAATAAATAGTCTGTCTTTGAATAATAGTAATAAGGCTAAGATTTCTGTCACCTAAAATATCTTTTTAAAAAGCTAGAAAATGAATCTCAAATAATACATATAAATTAATACACGAAAGTGAAGTGAAAGTGTTAGTCGCTCAGTCGTGTGTGACTCTTCATGACCCCAAGGACTGTAGCCCACCAGGCTCCTCTGTCCATGGAATTCTCCAGGCAAGAATACTGGAGTGGGGAGCCATTCCCTTCTCCAGGGGATCTTCCAGACCCAGGGATCAAAACTAAGTCTCCTGCATTGCCGGCAGATTCTTCCCTGGTCTGAGCCACCCAGGAAGCCCATATTAATATATATGTATGACTGAAGTGATTTAGCAGCAGCAGCAGCAGCAGCCTACATATATACATGTTACATATATGTGATTTTATTTTTTTAAGAGAAGAGAAACCCAAGCCATTTGGGAAAAATTTCTTTCACAAAAGGCCCTTCAAGTTCACTATGCTGCTGCTGCTGCTGCTGCTGCTAAGTCACTTCAATTGTGTCTGACTCTGTGTGACCCCATAGACGGCAGCCCACCAGGCTCCCCCATCCCTGGGATTCTCCAGGCAAGAATACTGGAGTGGGTTGCCATTTCCTTCTCCAATGCATGAAAGAGAAAAGTGAAAGTGAAGTCGCTCAGTCTGTCCGACTGTTAGCGACCCCATGGACTGCAGCCCNCATAGACGGCAGCCCACCAGGCTCCCCCATCCCTGGGATTCTCCAGGCAAGAATACTGGAGTGGGTTGCCATTTCCTTCTCCAATGCATGAAAGAGAAAAGTGAAAGTGAAGTCGCTCAGTCTGTCCGACTGTTAGCGACCCCATGGACTGCAGCCCACCAGGCTACTCTGTCCATTGGATTTTCCAGGCAAGAGTACTGGGGTGGGGTGCCATTGCCTTCCCTGCAAGTTCACTACAACAGGTAGCATAGCACAGGCTGTCTAGGTTGGTCATAGCTTTTCTTCCAAGGAGCAAGTGTCTTTCAATTTCATGGCTGGAGTCACCATTTGCAGTGATTTTGGAGCCCAAGAAAATAAAGTTGTCACTGTTTCCATTGTTTCTCCATCTATTTGCCATGGAGTGATGGGATTGGATGCCATGATCTTAGATTTTTGAATATTGAGTTTTAAGCCAGCTTTTTCATTCTCCTCTTTCACGTTCATCAAGAGTCTCTTTACAGACACAGATGTGTAGAGCGGACTTTTGGACACTGAGGGAGAGGGAGAGGGTGGGATGATTTGGGAGAATAGCATTGAAATATGTATACTATCATGTAAGAAACGAATTGCCAGTCTATGTTCTATGCAGGATGCAGGATGCTTGGGGCTGGTGCATGGGGATGATCCAGAGGGATTATGTGGGGTGGGAGCTGGGAGGGGGGTTCATGTTTGGGAGTTCATGTACACCCGTGGCAGATTCATGTCAATGTATGCCAAATCCAATACAGTACTGTAAAGTAAAATAAAGTAAAAATAAAAATTAAAAAAAATAATAAAATGACTTCCCCGGTGGCAAAAAAAAAAAAAAAAAAGAGTCTCTTTACTTCCTCCTCACTTTCTGAAAAGATAGAGATCAGGTAGACAAGTTTCCAGTCCTTGAGTAATTTATAAATAGAGATGATAAGATATAAATATATGCCTATGAAATATATATGGGGGGCTTCCCTTGTAACTCAGTTGTTAAAGAATCTGCCTGCAATGCAGAAGATCCAGGTTCAATTCCTGGGCTGGGAAGATCCCCTGGAGAAGAAAATGGCAAACCACCCCAGTATTCTCACCTGGAGAATCCCATGGACAGAGGAACCTGGCAGGCTATAGTCCATGGGGTCGCACGAGTTGGGCATGACTTAGTGACTAAACCAACATGCATTATACATAAAGACATACACGTATTTACTATTAAATACATATAGAAGGTGAATGCTACACAAAAAGGTTATGAACCAAGTCAGATGATTTGGAGAATCATTACATCTATGGTTCAGAGAAGGCGGCGATTATTTCCAGTTTGAGAGATGAGAAACTGCTTCTTGGAAAAGGTATCATTGAAACTGCATCTTTTTTTTTTTTTTTGGCCATGCTGCGGGGGATCTTAGTTCCCCAACTAGGAATTGCACCTGCGCCCTTGGCAATGAAAGCACAGAGTCCTAACCACTGGACCTTGCCATGGAATTCCCTAATACCAGCAAAACGTTCATTTTAAAATCTGATAAAAAGTATAAGAAGATTTTGCTTACAACCGAAACTGCATGCTTGCTCAGTTGCTCAGTCATGGCTGACTCTTTTGAAGCCCCGTAGAATGTAACCCACCAGGCTCCTCTGTCCATGGAATTTTGCAAGCAAGAATACTGGAGCAGGTCATCATTTCCTACTTCAGGAGATCTTCCCCACCCAGGGACTGAACCCATGTCTCCCGCATTGGCAGGAGAATTCTTTACCACTGTGCCACCTGGGAAACACAATTAAAACTAAGTTGACATTAATCCAAACAAAATTCCTGTGAATTAACACAACTGGGAAATCGCTAAGATAGTAGCACAAAAAATAACCTAATCTGCATCTTAATGAATTAGCTGAGCTTGATTACCATACTCAGACAAAAAAATATTTCATCCCCAAAGAACTATGACAGAAACAGGAAAGAAGGAAGCCTAGAATCACATTTGAGACAAGGGAAATGTTCAGATGGTCTAGAACCTGGAATGCTTAGAGGTTGGTCTAGAACCTGGAGTGCTTAGAGGTGGTCTGTGATACTAAGATTCCCCTAGATGTCACTTCACAAAGGATTTTGGATGGCATCCTAAAGAGTTTAAACCTTTAAGCTTTTCAATAAGAGGTGATGTGATCAGCTCTAGAGGATAAATTGGAAGAGATTAGAGGCAGGAAGGTCAGCTTTAGGGCAATGATGGTAGTCTCTGACTAAAGCATGTTCTTGCTGAAAAGGACTTAAGAGATCCTTATTAGTTCATTTGTTTATTTTACAAATTAAAAACCTGAGGACTAGACAGATACAGTGATACTCTAGGTTCACTGAATGAATAATGGTAGATCCAAACTAAAACCCAATTTATGACTCTAATTCCAAAAAGGGAGAGAGCCAAAAGAACTTGTAAGTTTTGAGCCCTTAAGAACTTGCCTGACAATGCAGGAGACATTAGAGACATGGGTTCAATCCCGGGTCAGGAAGATCCCCTGGAGGAGGGCATGGCAACCTACTCCAGTATTCTTACCTGGAGAATCCCATGGACAGAGGAGCCAGGCAGGCTACAATCCATGGGAATGCAAAGAGTTGGACACGAGTGAAGTGATTTAGTATGCACCTACCTTCCTGGACTTACTGCCTACCTGGGGACCCTTGCCTCCACCACCAGACCCACATGTGTCTCCTCCAGCCTCCCCTGCTCACCAGCTCAACCACTGTTCTTTCCCAGTCTGCAACTCAAAGGTCCCTATGGCCCCTCCCTCTTTCACACTCTTGTATATGCTGTGTAACCAATTACCACACACTGAGTGCCTTAGAACAATGCCGGCTTTTTTGGTTCACAGTTCTGTTGGTCAGAAGTCCAGCACAAGGGGACACGTGTATACGTATGGCTGCTTCATGTTGATGTATGGCAGAAACCAGCACAACATTGTAAAGCAGCTACCCTCCGGTTATAAATAAATAAATTTTAAAAATGGTAATTGTAACAGTAACTATCACCTTAAAAATACAAAGGACTGAATATATTAAGCTTTGTAAATGTTGTAGCATTTCTCTATCCAACATACCTTACTACATATGTATAATAAACTGAAAATAAATGCTGCCACATGTATAACTGTCACGGAAAAAAAAAGAAAGAAAGCTAAAGTCATTACAAGAATGCATTAAAATGGAAAATGAGTCAGTAAATCATATTAGAAGTAATTTTAAAAATAAAGAAGTCCAGCACAACATGGCTGGGTTCCCTGCTCAGGGATCATGAGGCCAAAATCAAGGTGTCAGCCTGGCTGAATGCTTGTCTGAAGGTTCTCAGGAAGACTCCACTTCCAAGTGTACCCTTATCATTGGGAGAACTCAGATCCTTGTGGTTACAGGACTAAGGGCACCACTGCCTGGGTACCTATCATTCAGGAGCCATTCTCAGCTCCTGGAGATGAACTGCATCAACACATGGCCCCTCCACCTTCAGGCCAACAGTTCAGTTCAGTTCAGTCGCTCAGTCGTGTCTGACTCTTTGCGACCCCATGAGTCGCAGCACTCCAGGCCTCCCTGTCCGTCACCAGCTCCCAGAGTTCCATCTGTGATTTCTTCTACCTCTGACCTCTGAACCCAGATTTAAGGGACCTCTGAGATTAGGTCAGACCTTCTTGAATGATCTCCATAAGATCCACTGTGTCATGGAGTGGAACCTAATCCCACAAGTAAAATAAACTGTATTCATAGTCCTGGGGACTAAGCGGGGTGTGTACACCATGGGATCAGGGAATCTTGGGGACCATATCAGAATTCTACCTCCATACTCTCTTCACTCTTACAAGAGTTTCATTTCTTTCAGCCAGGTTAGAGACTACAATTTAATTCCATCCAGAACAATAGTGAGAATACTACAGCTTCTTCTGATAATCTTATTTTTCAAGGACAAGAATGTAGCCCGCTACATCATTAAGCTAACATGATTTCCTGGTGGAATTTCAGGCAACATTGTAGAGAGATTTGCCATTTTCATCTCCAGGGGATCTTCCTGACTTTTTGGAGAGATCTGAAGTTAGGTGTGTTGATGAGTAGAGCTATGAGTATCCATTGACCCCATTGTTTACACCACTCTACACTTCTGGGAATGTGGGTTCTTACACTTGAGCTAAGAGAAGACAGAGGATCAGTCACCCTGAGTCAGAATTACCAAGGCAGGTTATTTTTCCTCTTTCTTTCCATCTTTAAGGGCTTAGCCTGCTGCCCTGGCTTCAGCATCCTCATTTATAACCAGGAAGTTACTGGGGGAAAAATTAAGTCAATTACAACCTAATTTTCATGCAAAAAGAAAAAGACAACAACCAATCAGTGCATTGCAACAATCACTCAGCACACGCAACATGGCAAGAGGACCACCAAGTTGCCAGCTACTCTCTATTCAGCCTTCCTTCTTCCAGAATCATCCTATAACTGGTACTGACACACTGTGCCTAATTAGACATTACTGTGACATATGGGCATGAAATGTATGTGTTCCTTAGCCACCCCACTTTACTGTTAAACTGTCTGCAGAGATTTTTCCAAAAAATGAATAATTAAGCTTATTTCCTTGTCTTGTGTTTTCCAATTCCCTTAGATTCTATTCAGGTGATATAAGTATCCTGTATCCATGGTAATGCTCATTATCTACATCTATAGGTGAAATCTTTGGGGGCTGCTGGTAAAATAATTTTTTTCTCCTTAATCTGGCTTCAGTCTGTGCACCCATGAATGATGAAGCCGTTTAAAGTCACTGGTGCTAATATGGATTCATGCTTTAGTTAGCACTGCAAGCTAATGCTCACATTCAATTCCCTACTGCATTTTTTACTTAAGTTTGGCAGAGGAATACATAACCCCCTTATCTCCATCACAGTTTTTGTTCTAATGAACTGCTCAATTATAATACCTGAACTACATAACACTTCTGAAATAGTTGTGATATTTGCAGACAAGGTATAAGCAACGGTTCAAAATTTAAATAATATGTTCCACAAATCGCTCCAAAACAGATTAACTTTCAAGTATCAAAGCATTTAATAAAAGTCACCACTTTGACACCTTAAGGTACTGATCTTACTGACACACACCTCATGGCCTACTTTTAACTACTTTGCTGGTTGTATGTGTGAGTTGCTCAGTCGTGTCCGATTCTTTACAACCCCATGGACTATAGCTCAACATGCTCCTCTGTTCAAGGGATTCTCTAGGCAAGAATACTGGAGTGGGTTGCCATTCCCTTCTCCATGGCTGGTTGTAACACACTGTTAATGAGTAAACACCAAAAGGATGTGGAATCAGAAGACAAGGCTTTGAATTTCAGTCCTTCCACTTTCTACCTTAAGGCCACCAGTAAGTTACTGAACTTGTTCCCAGTCTCAAGTTTCCTTATCTGAAGACTTGGAATAATAATAATAACTTCTTGAGATTCTCGTGAAGATTAAAGAGAATATGTTTAGCACCTAGTAAGTGCCCAATAGATGGTGCTGGGATTATTACTGCTGGGGTGATCCTGGCGTGGAGCTCTGTGGGAAGGCAGACTTTTAGCCCATGCCCCAGAACTTCTGAATCAGAACCTTCAGTCTCATGAGCTCCTTGGGTGATCTGGGTGCACGTTAAAACCTGAGCAGCACCGGTGCTGAAAACAGAAAACTTGTGGAATGCAGATGTTTCATTTTGGCCATGAAAATGTTTCATGGGTTCTTTTCTAATACATCATTTGAAATGACATTCTTTCCAATTTTTTGTCTGTGATGACAAAATGACAGAATTCCTCCTCTTTTCACTCTCAGGTTAACAGAAAAATAAAATAACACATCTACAGAGACCTGAAAGATTCTATAGCCTATACCTCAACTCCAGGCCAAGGAGATGAATGGGTTAGTGGCGGATCTTGCATTACATTCTCCTGACTGGTTTAACATAAATACCCTCTAGAGCACATATTTAATTTAGTAAAAGGAGGTGAAAGCTTTTATTTCCTTGTATGAACATAAGCCCAGCTACTTTAGTAAGTTATTTAATAGGAACAAGGAAGAAAGAATTAGGGTACAAACATGATATAGACAAATTAACAGAGTGCTTAAGAGGTTAGACTTTAGAGTCAGGTTCAAAACCTGCTTGAGGCATCAGGCAGGTACTGAACTCCCTTCATCCTGAACTCTCTGAGCCTTGGTTTGTTCATTTGTGACATAAAGTTACTAAAACACATTTTATAAAGTTGTGGATACTAAATGAGATCACATGCAAATATATAGCATAGAACAAGATATATGATAATTGCTCAGTAAATAACAGTATTATTATTAACTTTTTAAACAAGCATATATTTTTTATTGGACTATAATTGCTTTACAGTGTTGTGCTGGTTTCTGCTGTACAACAAAGTAAGTCGTATGTATACATATATACAGCCATATGTATACATATATACCCTCCTTTTGAGCCTCCCTCCCACGCCTCTATCCCAGCCCTCTAGGTCACCACAGAGTGCCAAGCTGAGCTCTCTATGCTATACAGCAGCTTCCCACTAGTTGTCTATTTTATGCATGGGAGTGTATATTTCAGAGAAGGCAATGGCACCCCACTCCAGTACTCTTGCCTGGAAAATCCCATGGACGGAGGAGCCTGGTAGGCTGCAGTCCATGGGGTCACATAGAGTCGGACACGACTGAGTGACGTCACTTTCAATTTTCACTTTCATGCATTGGAGAAGGAAATGGCAACCCACTCCAGTGTTCTNCCCCACTCCAGTACTCTTGCCTGGAAAATCCCATGGACGGAGGAGCCTGGTAGGCTGCAGTCCATGGGGTCACATAGAGTCGGACACGACTGAGTGACGTCACTTTCAATTTTCACTTTCATGCATTGGAGAAGGAAATGGCAACCCACTCCAGTGTTCTTTCCTGGAGAATCCCAGGGACGGGGGAGCCTGGTGGACTGCCATCTATCTTTGGGGTCGCACAGAGTCGGACACAACTGAAGTGACTTAGCAGCAGCAGAAGCAGTGTATATTTACATTACTATCTTGCATGGCTAATGAGCTCACAGATAAGCAGGGAGAAAACATGAACGTGGGTAATTCACTCAGTGTCCTAAAATAATTGATGTCATTTGTTTCCTTTTAATGGGAATAACTGTTCTATGAAGAACTAGTCACTAAGGACGTAAGAACAGAAAAGGCAAAAGGAGGACACCAGAGGATCCCAGAGTGAGCAGTTGCAGGAAGTAGGGTGAGAACTGTGGCAAAGAGGGAATTATTAAAATGTACGAGCTGGGAGGAGGAGGCCTGTGAAACCAGAAGTTGGATCTCGGAGATGACAGCGCTTCTTGGCTGGTGTCTCTGATGTGGACATCATAGATCTGGTTCTGGAAAGATGGAGGTAACTACAATCTGTATTCCATGCTGCCGCCGGACAGAATTTTCTGCCATCTCCAGCTCACAGCTCGGGCAAACAGGAAGCACAGCACAGAGCAGGCTCTCCTTCCCCCTCTAGATTTCCTGTCTCCCTCTATTGTTCCCTATTTAGACAGCCTAACAGGGAGCAGCTGGCAAAGAAAGGATGTGGCTTGTAGAGCAGCAGCCCAGCCGGCAGCCCAGAGCCAGGAACTGAAGGATGGATTAGGGCTGAGAGACACCAGCTTTCTAAGCGGCACTACAGGTCCATAATGTGAAACCGCGTGATAAGGACCAGAAGAAAGACTGCATTTGGGGGAAGAAGGGAGTCCAGAGAAATTAAAGTGACTTCCAGGTGGGTATATGGTTGTTGTGAGTTATGCCTTGAAAAGGAGATAAGAGTTTGCCCCATGGAGCTTCTGCCTCCTCCGTTTTCCCTTCCCCACCTCTGTTGTAATAAACATGGGAAAATGAGGAACTTGGAGCTTGAGCATCATGCTACAGTCTTCCACGAACCTGGCACATATATGATTACTGGAGGCAGAGGGAAGAAGGATCAACGATGAACCCAGTCTTCACAAAGCCATTCTTGTTTTCCACTTTTGTCTGTGGTTTGCCTCTGACTACTTAGGGGTTTTGGAAGTTTCTTGTGATTGTGTTTCTGACAGAATAATGGGGATCCATGTATAAGAACAGTAACCATGAAACGCATAGAATCAAAGACATTGGGTGAGGTGTGCATTTTCCATGCTTGGCTATAGCCTCCCTCCCCCAGATGGAGGGTTCTAATTGAATAAGCTCCTGAGTTGGGTCACTCATCAGCAAACCACATGCCAAATGCTTAACAAAGAAAAAACCTCTGCTTTCTCATAGATGAAACTCAGACAGCAATATGACATTAGCTTTATCATCAGAAGAAAAAAAAGAGAGAGATTCCTCAGAGAAAGTATCCTGAAAAAACCCATGAGGATGTAAAAGGGACCAAGGAAACAACTGTGATGCGGCCTCAAAGATGGAGGGAGGGCAGAAATTGCACGTGTTTGCACATTCCCCATTCTAGCCTCAATGCCACTGATTTTTTGTATTACGCATCATATGTATATCAAAAACAAGAACTAAGGGACAAGCATTTATTTTTTAAGGCAAGTATTTATTTTTTAAGAAAGAGGTGTGTAGATACCTAGTTCTTTGAATTTATAGGTGATATGCATCATCTTTCTTTTTTATGCTATAACTCTATGATGTGAAAGTTGCTCAGTGGTGTCCAACTCTCAGCGACCCCATGGGTTGCAGCCTGCCAGGCTCCTCTGCCCATGGAGTTCTTCAGGCCAGAATACTATACAGGTCCCTTCTCCAGGGGATTTTCCCAACCCAGGGATCAAACCCAGGTTTCCCACATTGCAGGAAGATGCTTTACCATCTGAGCCACCAGGGAAGTTCAAGAATACGGGAGTAGGTAGCCATCCCTTCTCCAGGGGATCTTTCCAACCCAGAAATCGAACCGGGGTCTTCTGCATTGCAGGAACATTCTTTACCAACTGAGCTACCAGGGAAGCTGTATAAAACTCTTCTATCATTGGAGTATAACTGATTTACAATGTTGGGTTAGTTTCTGCTGCAAAAACAAAGTGAAAGAGCTATATGTGTACATACATCTCCCTCCTGAGCCTGCCTCCCATCTTCAACCCCATCTCACCCCTCTAAGTCATCTCAGAGCACCAGGCTGAGCTTCCAGGGCTATACAGTAGCTTCCCACTATCTATTTCCCACATGGTCGTGTATATACGTCAATATACTCTCTCAGTTTGTCCCGCCCTCCCCTTCCCCTACCTGTGTCTACATGTCTGTTCTCTCTGTTTGTGTTTCTACTGTGTATGTATGTGTTAGTTGCTCAATCATGTCCAGCTCTTTGCAACCCCATGAACTGTAGTCCACCAGGCAACTTGGTCCACAGAATTCTCCAGGCAAGACTATTGGAGGGGGTTGCCATTTCCTTCCCCAGGGGATCTTCCCGACCTAGGGATTGAACCTGGGTCTCCCGCATTGCAGGCAGGTTCTTTACCATCTGGGCCACAAAGGAAGCCCTGGTATCTCTATTCCTGCCCTGCAAATACATTCACCTGTACCCTTTTAATAGATTCCACAGATATGTGTGAATATACAATATTTGTTTCTCTCCTTCTGACTTTAGAAAAGTACAACCTTCCAAGACTAAAGCAGGAAGAAATGGAAAATATAAACCTTTTTTAAAGAACCAAATAGATTCAAAATAATGCCAGACAGATAGACTGCAGGCAGTTACCTCATTTCAGTTTGTCAAGGACAGTCTGCTCAAGGTGACTGTCAATGTACTGACTAGGATATAAATGACTATGAGGCAATAGCACCCCCTTCCCTGTGCCATTATTCTTTATGTGAAAGATCACTGGTAAAGATGAGTTTTGTATGCAGTTTATTCCTGTTTTAGTCACTAAATCGTGTCCAACACTTTACAACCCCATGGATAGGAGCTCACCGGGCTTGTCTGTCCGTGAGATTCTCCAGGCAAGAATACTGGAGTCGGTTGCTATTTCCTTCTCCAGGATTTTCCTGACCTAGGGATTGAACCCATCTCTCTTAGGTGTCCTGTATTGGCAGGAGGGTTCTTTACCACTGAGACACCAGAGAGCCCTTTGTATGCAGACATATAGCCAAAAAATCGAACAAAAATAGATAAGGGACACTTCACCTTATATGTATAATTATTCAAAAACTGCATTTGAACGGAAGGTGACACTCCATATAAATCTTTTGTGCAGATTGAGACCTTCACTAATGAGGTCCATTTTGCTGCCTATCAAAAAGCATTCTTCTTTGCCAATAGCTACCCACTGTGGATGAGGCACTGCAGTCTCCATAGTGACAGAGATGGTCAGCATTTCAAAGATGCCAACATCTTCAACTGAACAAAACCAATTGAATATGAATGTATTGGCTATAATCTCCAAGTGGAAGAGCCCTGTTCAGAGTTCCTAAAACAAAACAAAGAACAACATCTTTGTCCTGAAGCAAATCCTACTCAAAGTGATACTGACTCCCATGAAACCAGGTTAGTCCATGAAAAATTATTAAAGAGCTACTTTCTGCTTAAGATTCTTTGCTTTAATGAATCTCAGTCCCAAAGGTTTTCTTCTTTTGTTTTGAGCAAAACGTGGGCTCATCCTTTGTGGAAATATAAAAGTTGACAGTGTTGTAATAAGTTACATCCTTTAATGTGTTTTGTGTAGGGAGAAGAAACCTGCAAAGCCTGGTGTTTGCAGCATTTTCACGGACGGTCCCAGTGGATCAGTCACACAATTTTTAATCTAAGAATGAACTTTAAAAATCTTCCCCTAACTTTACAGTTTCCAATGTTCTAGATATGAAATGCTTAAGGAATAACGATCCCATTGTTAGCAGTTTTTCTCCCTTTTCCTGCTCATATCTCTTGACTAGATGTAATAAAATCACTTAGATAAACTCCAACACTGACGGGTTTGCAATGAGATTCTGCTTTGAAGTTTAGTTATGTTCCCATGACTATGCCATAGGTGATGAAAATCCCATGAATTTAAGGGACATAAGAAAAAAATTGTATTATGCAAGTGTTTTGGACATAGGACTTTTCATAAAATTTGGGAATTTTCTGCACAGTTTGAGTTACATAATAATTCCACTGATTACAGATTTCAAAAAGAGTACCCCTGATAGTTGTGTAGCTGTGGTTTCACACTGCTGTCTTGCTGCGGAGCTGGGTAGCTATGCGCAGACTCTGTTCCTCCCACCTGCTCATTTAAAAATAAACTTCTCAAGAACTTGAATGCAAAAACATTAGCTTAACATTTCATTAATAATTTCAATGCAAAAAAGCAAAAGTAAGATGAAATCACCCACACGGAATATGTAATATTCTTGAGTTCCTGTTATATTTGTAAAAAATGATTCTTAATTTAGAAGGGAAAGATCTAGGTTATCAAAGGAGTATTCATCCAAAAAAAGTTAACTTTTGTTTTAAAACTTTTTGAATGTACTTGTTTTTAAAGACAATAAGACTAGAACAGATTTTCTACCAATCTGTATTCCTATGTTTGATGGAATCTAAATGTATATATTGCAATTTTGCAATTATGATAAAACTATTGTTCTGTTTACTTTATTATTACTTTAGTGAAGGACAGGGAAGCCTGGGATGTTGCAGTCCATGGGGTCACAAAGAGTCAGACACAACTTAGCAACTGAACAACAATTACTTTTAAAAACTATCACTTTATAGTAGAACATTATAATATGTATTATTTTATTAATGACATTTTTTCACATGAGACATATATAATATAAAAAGTGAATAGAATGTGAATATAAATATAAAAAGTGAAGAAATGAATTCAGCTCAGAGTAATTTTTCAAAAGAAGACACAAATATTAAACAATGATAATAATCTTTTACATGAAAATGCTCTTTTGATTGTTCCTCAGACTTCTTAACCTTTATTAGGCTCAATTTCAGCACTCATGGCATATATGAAGAATGAGGAAAAACACTGTAGTAAAAGGTATCCAAATGCACTATTCTGAATATCATAATGAACATTTTATACCATGTGGGTGTTGCTTGCAAGAATTTTCTGTGCTTCTTGTTCACATGGTTATCCATCAGCATTAAAAGAAAAGACAGTAAAAACATGACTTAGAGTTTTTCAAACTAACCTAGCCTTGTCATAAGAATAAAGGAACTCAGGACAGGCTGAAAACATTGCCAGGTGGAGTCTACAGTCATAAAGAGTCAGGTAGGATACTCAGCAGATTTCCATTTTAGAGAGGAAAGAAGTAGGTAGCTTCTTGTATCCCATATAAACTGGAGCTAACCAAACCCCTTAGAATTTTCTGTGCTTCTTGTTCACATGGTTATCCATCAGCATTAAAAGAAAAGACAGTAAAAACATGACTTAGAGTTTTTCAAACTAACCTAGCCTTGTCATAAGAATAAAGGAACTCAGGACAGGCTGAAAACATTGCCAGGTGGAGTCTACAGTCATAAAGAGTCAGGTAGGATACTCAGCAGATTTCCATTTTAGAGAGGAAAGAAGTAGGTAGCTTCTTGTATCCCATATAAACTGGAGCTAACCAAACCCCTACTCCAGTATTCTTGCCTGGAGAATCCCCATGGACAGAGGAGCCTGGCAGGCTACAGCCCATGGGGTCGCAAAGAGTCGGACATGACTGAGCGACTATGTGCAGCACACCCAAACCCCCAGGTAGACACACATGATCTAGCAATCAGTTCTAGCTTGGGGTCCTTTGGAAAGAATCTTAGGTGCAGAAAGCCAGGGTTTGGGCATCCACAGTGCACAAGCGTGGCCACTGCCTAGCTTGGGAGTAACCATGTCGTAGGTTCATAGAGGGTACAAGATACACAGTCTTATAGATGAATTAGATACGTGATGCCCTTCTTGTTTATTTCTTTAAACCATAGTTCTCTGAAGGTGAAATTCTTGACAGCTTCCTACTATGCCTGCTGCTTATTATTAATAAACCAACCAAAGCACAGAGTGATGATAAACTAAGCCCTAGAAATCCACAGAAAGGAAATAAACAAAAGTTTGGTAAAATATTCAGCCTCACAGGAAACCTCAGTTTTAACACAATTATGTCTTTTAGAATTTTCACCTGTCATGTTGTCAAATATTCTTTAAAAATAATAAGCAATGCTAGCAAGAATCAGGCACACACGTTTTCTCATACACTACTGGTCTCAGCAAGAGCACGGACACGTTGGAATGCAGTATGGCCATGTGTTTCAAGGGATTTGACGGTGATCACCATCACTGTGCCAGCAAGTCCACCATGAAGATTGGATACTTAGGGGGAAAACTAATAAAACAGTGAAGAACTGTGTGCATAGATGATCCTCACAGAATCATTCATCGAGGCAAAGAAATGGAAATTCGCATGTACTCCAGACAGTTCATCTCTAACAAATGTTGAGGGGCTCTGCTGCTGCTTAGAATACAAAACGTGGAAGAGAATGTCTGTTTTTCTTGTTCAGTTGCTACATCATGTCCAACTCTTTTGCAACCCCATGGACTGTGGCCTGGCTCCTCTGTCCATAGAATTTCCCAGGCAAGAATACTGGTTGTCGTTCAGTTGCTAAATTGTGTCCAACTCTTTGTGACCTCATGGACTGCAGTACACCAGGCTTCTCTGTCCAGTATCTCCCAGAGCTTGCTCAAACTCATGTTCACTGAGTTGGTGATCCCATCCAACCATCTCATCCTCTGTTGTCCCCTTCTCCTCCTGCCCTCAATCTTTCCCAGCATCAGGGTCTTTATCAATGAGTCAGCTCTTCACATCAAGTGGCAAAAGAATTGAAGCTTCAGCATCAGTCCTTCCAATGAATATTCAGGATTTATTTCCTTTAGGATGGACTGGTTTGATCTCCTTGCTGTCCAAGGGACTCTCAAGAGTCATCTTCAGCACCACAGTATGAAAGCATCGGTGCTTTCAGTGCTCAGCCTTCTTTTTCTCTGCTATTTTAGATACCGCGTACCTATTAATCTGTGTCTCTATTCTTTAGAGGCAAGGAACCAACAGGAAATATATAAAGAAATGAGACAGAGATAGATAGAAAGATAGAGAGAGAGATAGATGGATAGGTGAAGGTATAGATTGATAGAATGATAGAAAAAAAGAGATTTATTATAGAAATTGACTCACACAGTTATGAGGTTTGAGAAGTACCACTATTTGCAATATGTAAAACCAGGAAAGCCAGTAGTATAAATCAGTCCAATATCAAAGGCCTCAGTACAGGAGTGCTGATGTCCAAAAGCATGAAAAGATGGATGTCCCAGCTCATGAAGAAAGTGAATTCATACTTCCTTTGCCTTTTTGTTCTGTTCAGACCCTCAAAGGACTGGATGATGCCCATACACTTTGGTGAAGGTGGATCTCTTTACTCAGCTTAATAAATCAAATGCTAATCTCAGCCATGAAATTAAAAGATGCTTGCTCCTTGAAAGAAAAGCTATGACAAACCTAGACAGCGCATTATAAAGCAGAGACATTACTTTGCTGACAAAAGTCTGTCTAGTCAAAGCTGTGATTTTTTCAGTAGTCATATATGGATGTGAGAGTTGGACCATAAAGAGAGCTGAGTGCTGAAGAACTGGTTTTTTTTTTTTTTAGGAACCATCATGTTTTTCACAGCAACTGCACCATTTTGCATTCTACCAACAGAATGCAAGGGTTTCAGTTTCTCCACAGTCTATCCAACACTTATCTTTTGTTTTTATAATGGCCATGCTAACAAATATAAGTTGATATTTCATATTTCTTTGCTTTCCATCATAATTAGTTATGTTGAGAATCTTTTTATATATCAATTTGTGTTTTCTCTTTGAAAAAATGTGCTCAACACGTTTGCCCATTTTAAAATCAGGTTGTTTATTTTTTCTGTTGAGCTGTAGGAGGTCCTCAGATATCTTAGGTATTAGCTCCTTACCAGCTATGTAGTTTGCAAGCATTTTGTCCCATTTTGTAGGCTGCCTTTTCACTCAGTTCATTGTTTGTTGCTATGCAGGAGCTTTTTAATTTGATGTAGTCCCACTTGTTTATTTTTGCTCTTGTTGTCTGAGCTTTTGGTGTCATATCCAAGAAATCATTGCCAACACCAATGTCATGAAACTATTTCCTTCACGTCTCCATCTGCTTCTTAGTTTCCAAAATAATGCCTCTTTTTCCTGTTGCTATCCCTTTACTAGAAAGGGGAGAGTGGCAATACATGTGTGCATTCAATCTGCCTTGCTCTGATGAAAATCGTTTTTTTTTATTTCACATGTATCTGGATTTACAGAGAAGTCAAACTAGTCTACATGAGTTGCATGAGGTTAGTGATAAGAATGTGTAGCGTGTGCTCAGTGGTGTCTGACTCTTTGCAACCCCATGGACTGTAGCCTGCGAGGTTCCTCTGTCCATGGAATTTTCCAGGTAAGAATACTGGAGTGGGTTACCATTTCCTTCTCCAGGGGATCTTCCCAACCCAGGGATCAAACCAGCACTTTCTCATGTCTCCTGCATTGGCACAAGAAGATTCTTAACCACTAGCGCCACCTGGGAGGCACTCAGTGATTAGAATATAGAGCTGTTATTGAACACTACTAGCATATGCCAGGTATATGATTTTATTTAGGTTCCAAACAATCCTGAGAGATTGGGACAGTTACTATCCTCATTTTACTGATAAGGAAACTGGGCTTAGAGGTTAAACATTTATCCAGTATTATAAATCTTTTAACTGCATAAATTTCCACAAGGAGCAGAGAGAGGACTGAGATCCAGGTACTTTGATTTCAGTGCCTAAGCTTTAACCACAACAATGTAATGCTTTTAGCTTAGCTTAAAGGGATATGCATACATCACCAATAAGGCTGGCAGCAATTGGTTTCTCTGGCAACCTAGACTGCATATTTCTCACCAGAGGAGATCTAGAACAAAAAATGGAAGGCTGTAAATTATTTCTTAGGTAACAATAGTTTCCCCATTAATTATTCTGACATTTCAACTAATGCAAAGGAAGCAGTAAATATCCCTTCTCACCAAGACTTCTCATACTTTCCAGAAAGGACTAGAAAAATGATTCATTCTAAGGGAAAATGACTTTTAACATTTTCAAGGTATTACACGTTAACTAGAATTACAAAATATTAAACTAAATGAGAGTGGTAGATAGAAAACAATATCCCACTCCTCTCAGCATCCAGATCTTTCTAACATGACCTTGTGGTTCCTTCAGCTGAAAAGTGGAGTCTGTCTTCCTACACATTAAGCCTCGACTGGTCTTAACGACTCTCTCCTGCTGATAGAATGTTCCAGAAAGTACAGGGTGTCGGTTTCTGCCCCCTGCATGCACCTCTCCTCTTGCTCAGTCCCTTGACGTGGCCTGGAGAGTCTGCTGGAGGGTGAGGGCCCTTGGGAGCAGACCCAGTCACCCAGTTCTCCCAGCCAAGGCCCAAGTCTGGGAGCAAATTTTAGCCAAGAACCTACCGGACCCACAGGGAGCTGCTGAGGCCTGAGAGAGCCCAGCTGATCCCAGCCAACACTTGTGAACCACAGAACTGTGAGATGAATAAGCGGTTGCTGTTTTGATCCATCAACTTGTTAAGTGGCTCATAAAACATCATCACTGTGGTTATAGTTAATTGATGCAAAGGCCAGAGTGGCTACTCTACCGTTTCAAGTACTGCTGTCTACACAGCCTGGAAATGGAGAATCTTAGTCTCTAGATTAGAAATGAAATTTGGGACTAATCCATTGTCCTTCCTAGAGCAGCTGTGAGCCTCCCCTATCAGCCAAAACAAGGGTAGCCGAACATTCCCTCTAAGAAAGGCATTCCCATCACTTGCACAAAGAGGACTCTCTCTCCCTCCCTCATATCTGGAATCTAATGTTGACATCCTTTACTATTAACAAGCAATATAAGATATTCACATTAACCAGATATTTTTAGATTTGTTATTAGTTACATGTGGAATCTAAAAGATGAAACAAATGAATGAATAATACAAAAGAAAAGCAGACTTACAGAGAAAAAACGAGTGGTTACCAACGGCGGGGAGGGAGGAGATTAAGAGGTACAAATCACTATGTATAAAATAAATAAGTTACAAGGATATGTTGTATGACACAGGGGATATAGCCAATATTTTATAATAATTTTAAATGAAATACAATCTATAAAAATATTAAATCACTATGTTGCACACCTGAAACCAATGAAATACTATAAATCAACCATAGTTCAATACAAAATAAGACTTCGATTTGAAATAAATGTAGTGTTTGTCCAGAGCACATCTAGGACATTTTTAAAACTACTTTCATGTACACAATTTACTTCCTCCTTGTTAATTTAGACGCAAGGAGGGAATGCTGAAAACTAGCTGTGGCAGAGATTACTAACTTTCCTCCAATTATTCATTGTCCCTTCTTTTATCAGAGTCTTAATTTTGCCAGACATATGACCACCCAGGATAAGAAGCACATCTCTCCATCTCTGTTGCAGCCAGGTCTGACCATGCAAGGATGTTCAGGGCACTGGGATGTGAGAAGTAAGGATCTATTTCTCCATGCCTGTCTCCTCCTCCCACTCACTGGACTGAGGGCACACGACTGAGCCTTCAGTCATGACCACAGTGACAACAAGGGCAACAGCTAAACAGGCAAAGCAGCAAGACAGAAAGAAGCCCAGTCCGCAGACAGCCTCAAACAGGAGAGATCTGGGGACCAGGACCTGTCCTAGCAAGGACACAAAAGGGTATAAAATACAGGTAAGACATAGGAAAACATTCTAACATACATGCATATGGAGTTTCAGAAGTGATACAGACAATAAACAGAATAGAAGCAATGCTTAAGAGGTAACTGCCCGGAATCGTTCAAAACTGACTGAAGAAACCAAGCTATCACATAACATTAAGAATCCCAACAGAACCCAAGCCAGATAAGATATAAAGAAACCCACCCCTAGAGGAAAACTATTGAGAAAATTATTAAAATGCCAATGAAGCACACCCCCAAAATCCCCAGAGAAACAGTAAGATACACTATTTTCATGGACAGGAAGATTCACTATTACAATAACATAGGCTTTCTAAAATAACCTGTAAATTTAAAGCAAGTGAAAATAAAACTCCAATGGTATACTTCATGCAATTTAACAAGCTATCTCTAAGAAGTACATGAAAACATAAAGGGTCATGAAATTTAAAAAAGTATGAAAGCACTCCTGAGATAGAATGAAGGGAGATGCTTGCCCTACAACAGATTGAGGCTTTTTTTTAAATAACAATGTGGTGTAAGCACAGAAGTAGACAAAGGACCACACTGTACAGAGAAGAGTCTAAAATTATCCAGGCATAAACTAAAACGTATTCCATCTTAGTGCTATCATGGTGGATCATGGGAAAAGGAGGAGAATTTTAAATGCTAATAGGCAATAGTGGAAAAAAAGAAAAGGAAATTTGTATACTAAATTGTACATGGAAACAAGTTTTGGGTGGATTGCATTCTGTGAAAAGCGGGGTTTAAAGTACATAGGAAAAAACCTAAGAGAACTTTATATGCATTGGTTTTAGTAAAGGATTTCTTAATCAAAATATAAAAAGCACCAACTGTGAAGAAACAATCTAATTCAGCTGAATAATCATTTAAAAACTTTCAGGTATTAAAATTCAGGATTTAAAAGGCTCAAGAACAGATGAAAAACACTGGGAGAACTATTGTACTCCCATTAACCAGGAAAAGGATAGTTATTCATAATACCTACTTTTAAGACAATGATAGAATGGATGAAAGGAATAAACAGGCATTTTATAGATCCATAAATGCCCCCAGAACAACAAAGTGCTTATTCTTATGTACAATTACAAAAAAGTCAGTATGAAATGCCATTTTAAATGCACATGAGTAAAACTAGAGAAAGTTTCAGAGTATCATTGCTACATGAATATATAACAAAGGGGACACATACACTACTGTCGACTGGTAGACCCACTTGGAAGATAATTTAGTAACGATCAGTAAAGATGACGATGTATATTTCACAGTTTACAGCAATTCATTGTTTGGATCTATATATCCTAGAACAGGTCTCATAAAGTGTACCAGAAAAAAAAGTGCACACAAGATGCATGGAAGCTTTGTGTAAAACAGAAGGAAATCGGGAGAATAAAACAAATGTCCCTTATCAGAACAATCACACACACACACACACACACACAAAAAAAGTATGGTGTCATCATACAATGAAATACTATATATCAGTGAATAGGAATGAAAGGGGCTACATGCATCAACATTGATGAATATAACCAGCAGAATATAAAGAAGGAAAAATCAATGCAAAATGATGCATACAGTATATATAAAGTTTTTTTAAATCTCTACATTGTTTATAATGAGTTAAATATAGAGAAAAATTATAAATGCAATCAAAGGAATGATAAAAATTCAAGACAGTGATTACCTCTGAAGGGAGGCAGGGATATTCAAATAGTGAGGGGACACATAGCAGGCTTCAAAGGCGTAAGTAATGTTCTATTACTCCTACGCGTGCATTTGCACTGAGAACTGTGAATTATATTTGTCTTCTCACTTTCTATATTTACCATACACTAGTGTATGGGCTTCCCTGGTGGCTCCGTGGTAAAGGATCTGCCTGCAATGCAGGAAACGCAGTTTCAATCCCTGGGTCGGAAAGACCCCCTGGAGAAGGGAACTGGCTACCCACCCCAGTATTCTCACCTGGAGAATCCCATGGACAGAGGAGCCTGGCAGGCTACAATCCCTGGGGTTGCCAAGAGCTGGACATGACTGAGCGACTAACACTTTCCAGTGTATACACAAAGATTTCATAATACTTAGAAAACAAACAAAAAAAAATGTTAACACATCATTGTATAAAATAGGAAAAACTCAAAAATGCTTAAGTGGATATATGCAATTATTATTGTATGCAAGTAATTCTTCCAGGGCCAAACTAGTACATAAGTCAAAGATGGATGATTGATGTAAATACTACACGTCATCTATAAAACTTCACTTCTTTCCTGCCTCATTTCTAATAGAACCCTGATTTTTTTTCCTGTCTGTGTTGTTGTCCAGATGCAGAAAGGGATTTTGAATAAACTGCAGTAATAGTTATTTGAATAGGAGGATATAAGCAACACAAACTGGTCCAATTAATTTTATCCAATCAAACTGAAGGGAAGGAATTCTGTTCCATTGTTGGGGAGAAGTTTCCTTCCCTCTCCTAATGCACACAAACAAGGAATCACATAGCCATAAATAGCCATCCAGTGACCACAGAGGAACCACACATAGGTTAAAGAAAGCTTGTTGCCGTTTAGCCACTCAGTTGTGTCCAACTCTTTTGGACTGTAGCCCACCAGGCTCCTCTGTCCTTGGTATTTCCAAGGCAAGAATACTGGAGTGGGTTTCCATTTCTTACTTCAGGGGATCTTCCCAACCCAACGTTCAAACCCATGTCTCCCGCATTGACAGTCAGGTTCTTTACCACTGAAACACCAGGGAAGTCCCAGTGATAGTTCAGAAAGCCTCAGGGAAGAGGAGAGACCTATACCCTTGAAGACTACACTGGAGTAGCCCTAACTCTAGATTTCCATATAGATGAGATAACATTATAGTTTAAAAGCAACTTGAGTCAACGTCTCTGTATTTACAACTGAAATCTGTCTGACTGATAAAAGAACTTCATGGAGAAGGTGAGGATTAAGTAAGGAATTGAAAATAAGTAAGTTGGATCAGTTCAGTCACTCAGTCGTGTCGGACTCTTTGCAACCCCATGAATCGCAGCACACCAGGCCTCCCTGTCCATCACCAACTCCGGGAGTTCACTCAGACTCAAGTCCATCGAGTCGGTGATGCCATCCAGCCATCTCATCCTCTGTCGGCCCCTTCTCCTCCTGCCCCTAATCCCTCCCAGCACCAGGGTCTTTTCCAATGAGTCAACGCTTCCCTTGATGTGGCCAAAGTATTGGAGTTTCAGCTTTAGCATCAGTCCTTCCAATGAACAGGCAGGGACTAATTGGTTGGGCATTTGTTGGGCAGAAAATATTTTTTTAGTTGAACTAACTTTTGTTGCATTGATCTGGATGCCAGCTTCACTTAGTTCCACTTTAGTTACCCAGCTCCAGTATAGGACCCCATCTGATCACTCAAATGTTAATAAGGTTCATATGAACATCCTTCCTCCCCCTCTGAGGGTAGCACTCACTTTGTAGGAGTAGAAAGAAACAAACAGTCAAGATGCTGTCTTCCTTTTCCCTTCCCAGTTATCCTTATCAGTTTTCTCAGATGCCCATCCTTGAGAATTATTCTAAAACCTCAGATATCTGAATATGCAAATAGAAAAGATGTTAGCATTCATTTCATATTTTAAGAAGTAGTCCTAGGACTCATACTTTGAGAGGCAGTCTTGTATAGCAGTCACAGAGGCAAAGTTTTGGAATCCAAGCTTAGTAGACATATGATATGAATTGTGCTTAATCTCTCCAAGTCTCCATTTATCTATCTTACTGATGGGTATGTTGTAACGAGATTTAAGATTTCAGTGACTCAGCATATATAAAGTACCTACAAACAAAACGCTCCAATACTTTGGCCACCAAATGCGAAGAGCCGACTCATTGGAAAAGACCCTGATGCTGGGAAAGAATGAAGGCAAAAGGAGAAGGGCACAGCAGAGGATGAGATGGTTAGATAGCGTCACCAACTCAAGACATGAATTTGGGCAAACTCCAGGAGATAGTAAAGGAGAGGGAAGCCTGGCATGTTACAGTCCATGGTGTTGAAAAGAGTCGGACACGACTTAGTGGCTGTAAAACAACAACTATATATAGTTGCTTCTACTGCTTCTGTTTAGCTAGAGAATTTTAATACATCTACTGATTCACAACAAGAAAAATGTCTTGAAAGTTAAATGACAACTTGACAATAACTTTGAACCAGATCTTTTGTGAGTATACAGAAAATTGTACAGATAATATAACAATTGTCATAAATTGACACCAGAGGATACTGATTATTTTATATACTCATCATTTTGAAAAATCACTACAAAAGAAAAGCCATCCACTACATTTCCAACACTACATTTGTATCTCTCTTATATATCTTTCATTGCTCATGATTTCAGTGGTGATAATGTACCATGGGTTTTCTGTGGCTAATAATCTTCCATTAGCATATAATTATACCAGCTGTAGGACAGTGTTAGCACCTTTCAGATGAATAATGGTTCTCAAATGATTATAATTTTGCCTACTGTTTTTAATAAAATCACAGCTAATCTATAAATCCATAACATTGGACCTCTATCAAGAAAAAAATAAATTCTAATTTTATGGAGTATACATATAAATGAGATTCATATTACAGGGTGTTTGTTGGATGCATATTCTAAATAATCATCCCTAGAAATGAAATTTGGGACTAATCCATTGTCCTTCCTAGAGCAGCTGTGAGCCTCCCCTATCAGCCAAAACAAGGGTAGCCGAACATTCCCTCTAAGAAAGGCATTCCCATCACTTGCACAAAGAGGACTCTCTCTCCCTCCCTCATATCTGGAATCTAATGTTGACATCCTTTACTGTTAACAAGCAATATAAGATATTCACATTAACCAGATATTTTTAGATTTGTTATTAGTTACATGTGGAATCTAAAAGATGAAACAAATGAATGAATAATACAAAAGAAAAGCAGACTTACAGAGAAAAAACGAGTGGTTACCAACGGCGGGGAGGGAGGAGATTAAGAGGTACAAATCACTATGTATAAAATAAATAAGTTACAAGGATATGTTGTATGACACAGGGGATATAGCCAATATTTTATAATAATTTTAAATGAAATACAATCTATAAAAATATTAAATCACTATGTTGCACACCTGAAACCAATGAAATACTATAAATCAACCATAGTTCAATACAAAATAAGACTTCGATTTGAAATAAATGTAGTGTTTGTCCAGAGCACATCTAGGACATTTTTAAAACTACTTTCATGTACACAATTTACTTCCTCCTTGTTAATTTAGACGCAAGGAGGGAATGCTGAAAACTAGCTGTGGCAGAGATTACTAACTTTCCTCCAATTATTCATTGTCCCTTCTTTTATCAGAGTCTTAATTTTGCCAGACATATGACCACCCAGGATAAGAAGCACATCTCTCCATCTCTGTTGCAGCCAGGTCTGACCATGCAAGGATGTTCAGGGCACTGGGATGTGAGAAGTAAGGATCTATTTCTCCATGCCTGTCTCCTCCTCCCACTCACTGGACTGAGGGCACACGACTGAGCCTTCAGTCATGACCACAGTGACAACAAGGGCAACAGCTAAACAGGCAAAGCAGCAAGACAGAAAGAAGCCCAGTCCGCAGACAGCCTCAAACAGGAGAGATCTGGGGACCAGGACCTGTCCTAGCAAGGACACAAAAGGGTATAAAATACAGGTAAGACATAGGAAAACATTCTAACATACATGCATATGGAGTTTCAGAAGTGATACAGACAATAAACAGAATAGAAGCAATGCTTAAGAGGTAACTGCCCGGAATCGTTCAAAACTGACTGAAGAAACCAAGCTATCACATAACATTAAGAATCCCAACAGAACCCAAGCCAGATAAGATATAAAGAAACCCACCCCTAGAGGAAAACTATTGAGAAAATTATTAAAATCCCAATGAAGCACACCCCCAAAATCCCCAGAGAAACAGTAAGATACACTATTTTCATGGACAGGAAGATTCACTATTACAATAACATAGGCTTTCTAAAATAACCTGTAAATTTAAAGCAAGTGAAAATAAAACTCCAATGGTATACTTCATGCAATTTAACAAGCTATCTCTAAGAAGTACATGAAAACATAAAGGGTCATGAAATTTAAAAAAGTATGAAAGCACTCCTGAGATAGAATGAAGGGAGATGCTTGCCCTACAACAGATTGAGGCTTTTTTTTAAATAACAATGTGGTGTAAGCACAGAAGTAGACAAAGGACCACACTGTACAGAGAAGAGTCTAAAATTATCCAGGCATAAACTAAAACCTATTCCATCTTAGTGCTATCATGGTGGATCATGGGAAAAGGAGGAGAATTTTAAATGCTAATAGGCAATAGTGGAAAAAAAGAAAAGGAAATTTGTATACTAAATTGTACATGGAAACAAGTTTTGGGTGGATTGCATTCTGTGAAAAGCGGGGTTTAAAGTACATAGGAAAAAACCTAAGAGAACTTTATATGCATTGGTTTTAGTAAAGGATTTCTTAATCAAAATATAAAAAGCACAAACTGTGAAGAAACAATCTAATTCAGCTGAATAATCATTTAAAAACTTTCAGGTATTAAAATTCAGGATTTAAAAGGCTCAAGAACAGATGAAAAACACTGGGAGAACTATTGTACTCCCATTAACCAGGAAAAGGATAGTTATTCATAATACCTACTTTTAAGACAATGATAGAATGGATGAAAGGAATAAACAGGCATTTTATAGATCCATAAATGCCCCCAGAACAACAAAGTGCTTATTCTTATGTACAATTACAAAAAAGTCAGTATGAAATGCCATTTTAAATGCACATGAGTAAAACTAGAGAAAGTTTCAGAGTATCATTGCTACATGAATATATAACAAAGGGGACACATACACTACTGTCGACTGGTAGACCCACTTGGAAGATAATTTAGTAACGATCAGTAAAGATGACGATGTATATTTCACAGTTTACAGCAATTCATTGTTTGGATCTATATATCCTAGAACAGGTCTCATAAAGTGTACCAGAAAAAAAAGTGCACACAAGATGCATGGAAGCTTTGTGTAAAACAGAAGGAAATCGGGAGAATAAAACAAATGTCCCTTATCAGAACAATCACACACACACACACACACACACAAAAAAAGTATGGTGTCATCATACAATGAAATACTATATATCAGTGAATAGGAATGAAAGGGGCTACATGCATCAACATTGATGAATATAACCAGCAGAATATAAAGAAGGAAAAATCAATGCAAAATGATGCATACAGTATATATAAAGTTTTTTTAAATCTCTACATTGTTTATAATGAGTTAAATATAGAGAAAAATTATAAATGCAATCAAAGGAATGATAAAAATTCAAGACAGTGATTACCTCTGAAGGGAGGCAGGGATATTCAAATAGTGAGGGGACACATAGCAGGCTTCAAAGGCGTAAGTAATGTTCTATTACTCCTACGCGTGCATTTGCACTGAGAACTGTGAATTATATTTGTCTTCTCACTTTCTATATTTACCATACACTAGTGTATGGGCTTCCCTGGTGGCTCAGTGGTAAAGGATCTGCCTGCAATGCAGGAAACGCAGTTTCAATCCCTGGGTCGGAAAGACCCCCTGGAGAAGGGAACTGGCTACCCACCCCAGTATTCTCACCTGGAGAATCCCATGGACAGAGGAGCCTGGCAGGCTACAATCCCTGGGGTTGCCAAGAGCTGGACATGACTGAGCGACTAACACTTTCCAGTGTATACACAAAGATTTCATAATACTTAGAAAACAAACAAAAAAAAATGTTAACACATCATTGTATAAAATAGGAAAAACTCAAAAATGCTTAAGTGGATATATGCAATTATTATTGTATGCAAGTAATTCTTCCAGGGCCAAACTAGTACATAAGTCAAAGATGGATGATTGATGTAAATACTACACGTCATCTATAAAACTTCACTTCTTTCCTGCCTCATTTCTAATAGAACCCTGATTTTTTTTCCTGTCTGTGTTGTTGTCCAGATGCAGAAAGGGATTTTGAATAAACTGCAGTAATAGTTATTTGAATAGGAGGATATAAGCAACACAAACTGGTCCAATTAATTTTATCCAATCAAACTGAAGGGAAGGAATTCTGTTCCATTGTTGGGGAGAAGTTTCCTTCCCTCTCCTAATGCACACAAACAAGGAATCACATAGCCATAAATAGCCATCCAGTGACCACAGAGGAACCACACATAGGTTAAAGAAAGCTTGTTGCCGTTTAGCCACTCAGTTGTGTCCAACTCTTTTGGACTGTAGCCCACCAGGCTCCTCTGTCCTTGGTATTTCCAAGGCAAGAATACTGGAGTGGGTTTCCATTTCTTACTTCAGGGGATCTTCCCAACCCAACGTTCAAACCCATGTCTCCCGCATTGACAGTCAGGTTCTTTACCACTGAAACACCAGGGAAGTCCCAGTGATAGTTCAGAAAGCCTCAGGGAAGAGGAGAGACCTATACCCTTGAAGACTACACTGGAGTAGCCCTAACTCTAGATTTCCATATAGATGAGATAACATTATAGTTTAAAAGCAACTTGAGTCAACGTCTCTGTATTTACAACTGAAATCTGTCTGACTGATAAAAGAACTTCATGGAGAAGGTGAGGATTAAGTAAGGAATTGAAAATAAGTAAGTTGGATCAGTTCAGTCACTCAGTCGTGTCGGACTCTTTGCAACCCCATGAATCGCAGCACACCAGGCCTCCCTGTCCATCACCAACTCCGGGAGTTCACTCAGACTCAAGTCCATCGAGTCGGTGATGCCATCCAGCCATCTCATCCTCTGTCGGCCCCTTCTCCTCCTGCCCCTAATCCCTCCCAGCACCAGGGTCTTTTCCAATGAGTCAACGCTTCCCTTGATGTGGCCAAAGTATTGGAGTTTCAGCTTTAGCATCAGTCCTTCCAATGAACAGGCAGGGACTAATTGGTTGGGCATTTGTTGGGCAGAAAATATTTTTTTAGTTGAACTAACTTTTGTTGCATTGATCTGGATGCCAGCTTCACTTAGTTCCACTTTAGTTACCCAGCTCCAGTATAGGACCCCATCTGATCACTCAAATGTTAATAAGGTTCATATGAACATCCTTCCTCCCCCTCTGAGGGTAGCACTCACTTTGTAGGAGTAGAAAGAAACAAACAGTCAAGATGCTGTCTTCCTTTTCCCTTCCCAGTTATCCTTATCAGTTTTCTCAGATGCCCATCCTTGAAAATTATTCCAAAACCTCAGATATCTGAATATGCAAATAGAAAAGATGTTAGCATTCATTTCATATTTTAAGAAGTAGTCCTAGGACTCATACTTTGAGAGGCAGTCTTGTATAGCAGTCACAGAGGCAAAGTTTTGGAATCCAAGCTTAGTAGACATATGATATGAATTGTGCTTAATCTCTCCAAGTCTCCATTTATCTATCTTACTGATGGGTATGTTGTAACGAGATTTAAGATTTCAGTGACTCAGCATATATAAAGTACCTACAAACAAAACGCTCCAATACTTTGGCCACCAAATGCGAAGAGCCGACTCATTGGAAAAGACCCTGATGCTGGGAAAGAATGAAGGCAAAAGGAGAAGGGCACAGCAGAGGATGAGATGGTTAGATAGCGTCACCAACTCAAGACATGAATTTGGGCAAACTCCAGGAGATAGTAAAGGAGAGGGAAGCCTGGCATGTTACAGTCCATGGTGTTGAAAAGAGTCGGACACGACTTAGTGGCTGTAAAACAACAACTATATATAGTTGCTTCTACTGCTTCTGTTTAGCTAGAGAATTTTAATACATCTACTGATTCACAACAAGAAAAATGTCTTGAAAGTTAAATGACAACTTGACAATAACTTTGAACCAGATCTTTTGTGAGTATACAGAAAATTGTACAGATAATATAACAATTGTCATAAATTGACACCAGAGGATACTGATTATTTTATATACTCATCATTTTGAAAAATCACTATGAAAGAAAAGCCATCCACTACATTTCCAACACTACATTTGTATCTCTCTTATATATCTTTCATTGCTCATGATTTCAGTGGTGATAATGTACCATGGGTTTTCTGTGGCTAATAATCTTCCATTAGCATATAATTATACTAGCTGTAGGACAGTGTTAGCACCTTTCAGATGAATAATGGTTCTCAAATGATTATAATTTTGCCTACTGTTTTTAATAAAATCACAGCTAATCTATAAATCCATAACATTGGACCTCTATCAAGAAAAAAATAAATTCTAATTTTATGGAGTATACATATAAATGAGATTCATATTACAGGGTGTTTGTTGGATGCATATTCTAAATAATCATCCCCAAACCGCACAAAAAAGAACCATTTGCAAAGTCATCATAAGAATTTAAAACTGCTCATGGATTGATGTTGAGACACATAGTTTCTTCCCTAAAATGTGCTGAATACTGTCAGAGGCAATGATGAAATAATTAACCTTTTACATTTGTAAATGCTAGGGTAATAATTTAAAAGGTGTTAGAAATTATAAACCATTTCTGAATAATGAAACTTCCAAAGATATCAACTTCCACATGTGACCTCAACAACATTTACATCATTCTAACCGGTTTCATCTATTTTAAAATACTAGGAGAGTCTGACTTCAATTAACTTTATATCTGAGTCATGCTAATGGTCTACATGGTAGTTAGTGGCAGGTATAATAATTCTTTTACTGCTAGTTTTAAATTAAAAGTTTTGGCTCTTTGAATAATTCAAAGGAGAATAGCCATTGCTAGCTGCCATACCAGTGACAAAATTCCAATATAATGTCTGCGGGTGTTTTTGAGTTTCTAAGCCTAGTTAGTGAACATCTCTCTGTATTCCCCTCCTCTCCTCCACTGCTCATGTCTTTTTAATCAGCCATTTTAATTAATTACTGATTTTTTAACAGCTCTATTGAGGTATCTTTGACAGAGCTCTCATATCTTGGCTGAATGATTCAAATACATCCAGTCCAAATGACTTGCCTCCAGATTTTCCCTTGCCAACCAAGATTCTACTCTCTAGCAGAGTTCTTTGTTTTTCCCCAGTCTCAGAATGGGAACATTTGCTTCTGAATCAACTTCCCTGTCTCCTTTGCCTATGGGATGAATCCCTAACTCAGTGTGACATACCAGGCTCTTCATAATCTTTCCCCTGATAACTCTGTAAACATTCTGCTGTTGCACGCAAGAAGCTTCACCATCTGCAACCAAGAAATGTATCCTTCCCTCAATATGGCGGGCTTTCTCCCCCAACATGGCGCGCTTCCTCATCCCTCTGCGCCTTGTCATATGCCAGTTCCTCCCTCCTCCCACTGAATCCTTCTTTATCGTCTCAGCTGACAAAATCAAGCTTCCCTTGACACACTTCTCCTCAGCATTTTGTGAGTGTGCTCTTACCGGGAGAAGGCGATGGCACCCCATTCCAGTACTCTTGCCTGGAGAATCCCATAGATGGAGGAGCCTGGTGGGCTGCAGTCCATGGGGTCGCTAACAGTCGGACACTGAGCGACTTCACTTTCACTTTTCACTCTCATGCATTGGAGAAGGAAATGGCAACCCACTCCAGTGTTCCTGCCTGGAGAATCCCAGGGACGGGGGAGCCTGGTGGGCTGCCATCTATGGGGTTGCACAGAGTTGGACATGACTGAAGCGACTTAGGACCAGCACTCTTACCTATGGCACTTACCAAGTCATACTATAACTAAAGTGTACACACCTCTCTGCCATGAGACCATGCCCTCCTGATGAACAGGAACCAGACATTCTTCACTGTGTCTCACCCACCCACAAGGACTACAGGAGTGCCCCCATTTAGTAGGTGCTCAACACCTACTGCGTGTAAAGTAATAAAACATAACTTTCTCTGGACTGAGTCACAGGTTGCCTCAGGCAAAGGACTTTTAAAAAAAGAATACACAGCAACATGGATGTACCTAGAGATTGTCATACTGAGTGAAGTAAGTCAGAGAGACAAACACACGCACACACATATGTATCACTCGTGTGTGGGATTTTTTTAAAAAAATGGTACAAATGAATCTATTTATAAAATAGAAATAGAGTCACAGATGTAAAAATCTTATGGTTACCAAGGAAGAAATGGGGGGTTGGGGGAGAGTTAATTGGAAGATTGGGATTGACATATACATGCTATTATATATAAAATGGGCTTCCCTGATACCTGAGTTATCAGGGAAGGTAAAGAATCCACTTGCAGTGAGGAGACCCTGGTCTGATTCCTAGGTTGGGAAGATTCGCTGGAGAAGGGATAGGCTACCTACTCCAGTATTCTTGCACTTCCCTGGTGGCTTATATAGTAAAGAATCTTCCTGCAGTGCAAGAGACTTGGGTTTGGTCCCTGGGTTGGGAAGATCCCCTAGAGAAGGGAAAGGCTACCCACTCCAGTATTCTGGCCTGGAGAATTTCATGGACAGGGGAGCCTGGCAGGCTAAGGTCCATGGAGTCACGAAGAGTCAGACATGACTAAGTGACTTTCACTTCACTTCATATACAAAATATATAACTAATAAGGACTATTGTATAGCACAGGGAACTCTACTCAATACTCTGTAAAGACCTATATGGAAATAGATTCTAAGAAAAGAATGGATATATGTATAACTGACTCACTTTGTTGTATATCTGAAGCTTACATAACACTGTAAAGCAACAACACTCCAATAAAAATCAATTTAAAAATTTAAAACTATGATAGAATGTAGATTCTAAATTTTGTCAAATGTTTTCACATTTCAAAGCTAAATCCAGTTTAAGACCCAAGTCATTCTTTCAGTTCATCTCACCAAGCCATCCTCTCACCGCATCAGAGAGGACCTGGCCTCTACTTGTGGTTGGCCTAACCTAATTCACNGTTCTTGCCTGGAGAATCCCAGGGACGGGGGAGCCTGGTGGGCTGCCATCTATGGGGTTGCACAGAGTTGGACATGACTGAAGCGACTTAGGACCAGCACTCTTACCTATGGCACTTACCAAGTCATACTATAACTAAAGTGTACACACCTCTCTGCCATGAGACCATGCCCTCCTGATGAACAGGAACCAGACATTCTTCACTGTGTCTTACCCACCCACAAGGACTACAGGAGTGCCCCCATTTAGTAGGTGCTCAACACCTACTGCGTGTAAAGTAATAAAACATAACTTTCTCTGGACTGAGTCACAGGTTGCCTCAGGCAAAGGACTTTTAAAAAAAGAATACACAGCAACATGGATGTACCTAGAGATTGTCATACTGAGTGAAGTAAGTCAGAGAGACAAACACACGCACACACATATGTATCACTCGTGTGTGGGATTTTTTTTTAAAAATGGTACAAATGAATCTATTTATAAAATAGAAATAGAGTCACAGATGTAAAAATCTTATGGTTACCAAGGAAGAAATGGGGGGTTGGGGGAGAGTTAATTGGAAGATTGGGATTGACATATACATGCTATTATATATAAAATGGGCTTCCCTGATACCTGAGTTATCAGGGAAGGTAAAGAATCCACTTGCAGTGAGGAAACCCTGGTTTGATTCCTAGGTTGGGAAGATTCGCTGGAGAAGGGATAGGCTACCTACTCCAGTATTCTTGCACTTCCCTGGTGGCTTATATAGTAAAGAATCTTCCTGCAGTGCAAGAGACTTGGGTTTGGTCCCTGGGTTGGGAAGATCCCCTAGAGAAGGGAAAGGCTACCCACTCCAGTATTCTGGCCTGGAGAATTTCATGGACAGAGGAGCCTGGCAGGCTACAGTCCATGGAGTCACGAAGAGTCAGACATGACTAAGTGACTTTCACTTCACTTCATATACAAAATATATAACTAATAAGGACTATTGTATAGCACAGGGAACTCTACTCAATACTCTGTAAAGACCTATATGGAAATAGATTCTAAGAAAAGAATGGATATATGTATAACTGACTCACTTTGTTGTATATCTGAAGCTTACATAACACTGTAAAGCAACAACACTCCAATAAAAATCAATTTAAAAATTTAAAACTATGATAGAATGTAGATTCTAAATTTTGTCAAATGTTTTCACATTTCAAAGCTAAATCCAGTTTAAGACCCAAGTCATTCTTTCAGTTCATCTCACCAAGCCATCCTCTCACCGCATCAGAGAGGACCTGGCCTCTACTTGTGGTTGGCCTAACCTAATTCATGGCCACTCCATTAATCTCATTGCGATCCACTGTGTGCCTTTTAAAGGATGGTCCCTCCTTTGTCTTCAGCATCAGAAGCTGCCCATCTTAGAGGGCTACCTCCAGACCTGTCATTTGAAAGGCACATCTCTCTTAACTCATCATTTATAACAGTGGCTGAATATGTGAAATAACTTATCATTTTCTAATTACTGCATGTAAACTTGCTTTTTTCCTAAACAAACTCAGACGATTCTTCAGAAATGGTTTATACTCAGTACTCGTTTTAGCAGCCTTGGTCCTCTAATTCCCATCGCACCTAAATTATGCCAGACATGGAGGCATCAATAGACTGGGTACTAAGTTCATTTAGTACTTAAAAGGAAAAAAAATAAAAGAAAACAGGGCTTGCCTGGTGGCTCAGTGGTGAAGAACCTGCCTGCCAACGCAGCAGACATGGGTTTGGCCCTTGATCTGGGAAGACCCCACGTGCCATGGAGCGACGGAGCCCACGCACCACAACTGCAGAGTCTGCACTCGAGAGCCCTCGAACCGCAACTACTGCGCCTGCGCGCTGCAGCGACTGACGCCTGACGCCCTGGAGCCCACGGTCCCCAACAAGAGAACCACAGCCACGAGAGGCCCCTGCACCACAGCTGGAGCAGCCCTTGCTCACCGCAACTAGGGAAAAGCCCACGCAGCAACGAAGACCGAGAACAGCCAATGTAAAAAATTATACTTAAAAACTGTTGCTATGTACCAAAAATTGTTAACAAAACAGCATTTTCAGAAACACTGTACAATGGCAGTGATTTTTTTTTTTTTTTGCCCTGTATCATTGTCATAGTTCTGCTTGAACAGATCCATAAAGTTAAAATAGAGGAAAATATTTAGCTTCCATAAATACCTGAATTCTGATTCGATGCTTCCTGAACTAGCTCATATTCTGCTTGATGAAGCCGGCTTGTAGGAAGCAAATACAATTTACAGAATGGAATTTTCTGTTGCATTACCTGATAAGCTTTGGTCGCAATAGAAAAGTCTCATAGAGACCTCAAATACAATTTGAAACAAATATAAAGGCTTCAACAAGGATTGAAAATCTTGGATATTTTTCTATGAATGTAAAACACTCTTGCCTGATACCATACATGATACATTTTTGTGAAATCATCATTTCTCTTTTCCATTGTAATTAGATACCATCCATAAAAAGCCAACTTGAAAAAATAAGTTCACATTGTCTTAGATAATTATTATGTGTTTTATTTTAATGCAGGCATTCCTTAACCCGTTAGAGAGAAACCACATAAACAATATGTCAACTTGCTTTCACTAATATAAATATTTTCTATTAACAAGAGAGTTTTCAGGTTGCCTAATGTAATAACTGTGGATCCTTTACTTGATGGACACGATAGACTTGAGATCTAAAACAAAAAAAAGAAAAATCTAGCTGATTGTCTCAGCTATGCCTCATACTTATTTGTATGACCTTCAGCAGATCATATGATCAAGAAATAAAGAGACCTCCAGTACACTATTTACAGAATTACTGTAAGAACATAATATTAGAATATAAGGAGGCAAGATGTACACATTTTTATAAAATGTGAAACTAACGAATGCAAATGAATGTAAATTATTATTACTGAGGAATCTCAACATCCTAACTTAATTTATGTACTATTTAGCAGTATTAAAGAAATGACTTTTGATGAATGTTTCTTGCAGATGAGTGTTTCAAATTTGATTAATGTGCTGAGGATTGGTGTACATTTGAAAAGCTTGTGAGGTCAAAAGTGATGAGTCAATTAGAGATAATTTGGTCTCCTCCTACCAGACTTGTCCATTGCTTACAAAATCAAGTCTAAACACTACTTCCAGGTGACTTTTGATGAATGTTTCTTGCAGATGAGTGTTTCAAATTTGATTAATGTGCTGAGGATTGGTGTACATTTGAAAAGCTTGTGAGGTCAAAAGTGATGAGTCAATTAGAGATAATTTGGTCTCCTCCTACCAGACTTGTCCATTGCTTACAAAATCAAGTCTAAACACTACTTCCAGGGGAGCAGTTCTTCATTTAATCATCATCAGTGAATATTTATGGGGCCTACCTATGGCAGCAGTACCACAGCTGGCAACCTTAGGTTGGTTCATTAATCCATGACACATTTGGTGCAGGCAGGCAGTTGTTTCTGATGTCTTTATTGGAAAGAAATCTGGTTTGTGAATGTGGGTTACGTTCATATCTTTGCAATCACCAAATTTTCACAGGCATCATTCAAGGTTCCCGAGAGCAGAGGTATCCCTGTTGACTGCAGACCCAACGGGAGATGACAGACTGGTGAAGGGGGTTAATTGTTTTTAAAATTTTGCATGGATGTGTGTCTGGATTCACTTCTAGGCTAAGAGCTGCTGCCTGCCATCAAGGTCTCTAGGGAAAATGTAACACCTGTGATAACAGATTTCTATGATGATACATCCTTACTCTAGAGAAGGGTGCTTGCAGAGACCCCACTGTGTGTAATGTGGAGACTGCTCCCCAGAGTAGATGTTCTGAACATCAAGTCAATGTGAGAAGCTCTTTTTAAGACTTCTACCCCTTTTCTTGGAAGAAATTCCATTTTCAGCACTTTTAATTTCTTCCTGTATCATTTTCCTTATTAAAGTTTTCTGACATTTTTGAAAGTCTAAACTGTGTTATGTTTCGCAATCTGTAAAATAGCTCTGTGATTCACATCTACCATGTAATCATTTCCACAGATTTATTCTTGTTTATTAAAAATAATTTAGAATTCCATTTCCTATTAGATCATCAACTATCTACTTAGGGTCTTCATCTAATCTTTTAATCAAATCTTCAAGATGTTTTTCTAAAAATCTCAAGGTGACAATACATTTAATAGTATCATGGCAATAAATAATCTACAGTTTTTACCAATCATACCACTACCCTAGATAGTTACTATCACAGCTTAAAAAAAGGACACTCAACTCTCTTTTGTTGTGCTGTCTTTATCTCAAAGTCATAGTAAATAAATCCATAACTCTTTAAAAAAACAGATGGTCATTGCTCCAGAAATAGTGTTATGGTAAAATATTTTTTCAACTTATTTATCCAGATTGAGTCATTCATCTTCTCTCTTTCTGTTGGGATAAAATGATGATTATTGGCTAATTGTCTTGGGCTATGAGACCAAAGCTGCTTTTTAAAAATGTCACATTAATGATAATTTGTAGATTATAGACTCTGCCTATTTCAGTTACTTTCTTAGCAGTCATTAGTAATATCTGTCATTTATGTATGTGAAAATCTGAGTACAGAGCCCATTTGGTTTTTGAGATGTTAGAGAATATTTTAATGACTGCTAAGAAGAAAGCAGTTATGAGAGGCTAGAAGATTAAGAGCTGAGACATTTGATCTAGTCTACATTATTTAACTTAAGCAATTATTTCAACTCATGATCACGTGTGTGGTGATTTGAAATATTCTGAAGAATTCTGAATGCAGAGTTTCTTTAGTTAAGACAGGGGTTGAGTTCATAACCTATAACTGTCATGGGGTACATGGGATTTTGATATCATGATCCACAAAATTCTATTCTAGGTTTTGAAGATCATAATGAAGATTCAACAACAGCATTTCCCAAAAGAGCTAATATTACACATGATAAAGTGATTAACATATTTTAGGAGCAATTTAATGTTTAAGAAGAAGACTGCTAATTTAGAATTTAGGTAAGTTATGTGGGATTCGCAGGTGAAGGGCAGAGATTTTAAATCAGTACATATTTTCAGTATCTTCTTTGATGATCCAGATAAAGAATTCTTATAGATTTATTTGCTTGTTTGAACAAAACAATTTGGTGGTCACTTACATTTGGTTCATCTTTGAAACTGTATAATAGTAAAGCTGGAATCCTTCACATTTCCATTATTTATTATGAATGACTAGTATAATGTGAACATCTATTTAACCATGTATATTAGATGCAAGAGAGGTTATGCATGGAATATTGACTTCCTTGGTGGCTCAGATGGTAAAGCGTCTGCCTACAATGTGGGAGACCTGGGTTCAATCCCTGGGTTGGGAAGATCTCCTGGAGAAGGAAATGGCAACCCACTCCAGTATTCTTGCCTGGAAAATCTCATGGATGGAAGAGCCTGGTAGGCTACAGTCCATGGGGTCACAAAGAGTCGGACACAACTGAGTGACTTCACTTTCAAAGCAACATTTTGGGGGCTACAATATTGAGAAATATCTTAGAGAATTCTCGATCCTTTTCCAAATCATAAAGTAGGTGACACATTTATTTATACAATGTTAAAGAAATCTGAGAGCAGAAGAATTGATGCTTTTGAACTGTAGTGTTGGAAAAGACTCTTGAGAATCCCTTGGACAGCAAGGAGATCCAACCAGTTTGAGCCACCAGGGAAGCCCATTTAATCTCTCATCCAGATTCTTATCCAGGCTCTACTGGCTCTTCAAAACTGACTACCCTCTCAGTGGCATCGGTTATCTCCTCACATTGCCATGATTCAAATTTGGTTGCTTGAAAAAATGATATCTTAAGGAAAAGAAGAAAGTCATTGAGACAACTGATTTAGAATACGGAAGATTAGTGCCATCTGAAGTATGGGAAGTTCAAAGTGTAAAGTGGATATTTAGCTAGAGGAAGATGTCCAGTGGGAATTGTGAATGGAGAACAGAAGTTTATGAGCTAAAGGGTTAACAATATATTCATAAATCACACTTGGCATTTATGAGAGTGAACATGATCAGCCCAAGGAAGAAGTATTAACCTGGGGTCAATGAATCCCCTAAGGGTATTCATGAATTCCTGATTTTATATCAAATATGTTATAAGAATATATTTCTTTAAAAAGAGCCTATAACTTTAAATAGATTCTCAAAGGAGGCTATGATCCAAAAATTGTTTTTAAAAGTTGGACCAAGGAAAGGACAAATGAGCATATAAAGAAAGGACTTTAATGTGGATAGTGAGGGGATATTTGATTAAAAGGTATTAAACCTGCATTTCTTGAAAACCAATGATATGCCAGGCTATGTCATAGGGAATTTCATATAGAAAGTCTCACTTAATCTTCTCAACAGTCCTGTGAGGCTGAGATCACTAACATGGTTTTACACATGAGATAAATGAAGCTCAGAGATTAAAAGGATTTTTCAAAATCCAACAGTAACTAGGCAACAGGGCAATTCCTGTTCAGAGGGCATGATTCCAAGTTTGGTGCTCAGTATCATAGCTACAGTAAGAACTAGAGAGATGAGTGGTAGGGGGAAAAAATGTGCAAATACCAAGAGACACACTCTTAACTAGGAAACAGTAACAAGCACAACTTTATGCAGCCTAAAGTAGATTTGACAGGATGGATGTCCATGGAATATTACAGTAACAAAATTTAGCTTCAAGTATCTTTAACAATTACGTTGGGGAAACCTCAAATATTTAAAATTTCTAATGATAAGTTAAAATATAATTTCCTTGGCTATTAAAAATCATCCATTTCGAGATTATTCAAAAACTTTTACTAATAATTTCATTCATTCTTTCACCTTCCTGTTGTCAGGTACTGCACTATAAGGCAGTTTAAACAACTTCAATAAAGTTTTTCATTATGATTGTGTCATTTTTGAGTACTGAACACTTTTCAGAAAATTGTTACATAACATATACAATGAATAATATTGAAATGTATGAAATATGTTACTATATCTTCAATTCACTGAGTTGATATGATCCAGAGAATGAGTTTGGAAATTATCTCGTAGTTAAAGAGTAACAGTAACATTTGATAAAAGCATCTGTATGGTGTTAAATGCCAGTTGACGGATAGTTTTATGGATTAACTGGCATTTAACACAATATGAAAAAGAGAAAGTTTTATGGATGAAAATGTATTTTCTGTAATATGAGACACAAAAACTATATATTACTGTTTTCTTTAATGGTTTTTAAAACTAAAATTATTCTTTCAGAAAGATCAGGCTACCACCACTTAAATCTCTTGACCAATATTAATATCAATAAAAATCAATAAAACCAACATCATGTGCTTTATAACATAATGCAATAGAAAGTACCCAACACCATCTATGAGATATTTTAGCCTAAAAAAATTAAACCCGTATCTCATAGAATCATTAGTCTAACAATTAACAGTTAGGAATGTAACAATGGATTTGGAAAGGATTATGAAAGATTAGGATGTTTCCAAGAGCATGAAGTGAAGTTGGAGGGGTAGCTGACTGGAGCTGAGCAAGTCAAGGATGGGTTGTTGATTACAATACTGAAATTGAGAAAGAATACATCATAGGGATGAAACTGAACGATATCATGGAAAGAAGGAGGGAGGGATATGCTTGTGGGGAAGAGGAAGATATGGTGATTATTAAGTACTTTTGTTCACATCCTCCCAATGTGGTAAGGTAAATAAGGTATCAAAGTATTATTTATAATTTTTCAAATAAAAAGTCATACTCAGAAATGTTAAGTAAATTCACAAAGACCACATATTTATTTAGTGACAAATCTGTGTGTATGTGTGTGTGTGTCTGTGGGCATTCTGTCATGTCCAACTCTGCGAACCCATGAACTGTAGTCTGCCAGGCTTTTCTGTCCATGGAATTTTCCAGGAAAGAATACTGGAGTGGGTTGCCATTTCTTATTCCATGGGATCTTCTCAACCCAGGGATCGAAACCCTGTCTCTTGTGTCTCCTGCACTGGCAGATGGATTCATCACCCCTGTGTCCAGGGCTGCACAAAACCTTCTGACTATAAATCTAGTAGAAAATCAGCACTCATTTTACTTAGATGCTCTTTTATCCTGGATTAGAACACAGGCAGAGGCAAGAAAGCTAAGAGTCCTTCCTGAAAACGTGAGCAAAACAGACTCTTCTAAAAATAGTGATTTTTTTTTCTATACGTGCACTTTGTCCTCTAATTGAAAGCTGCCTCAATTCATGCTTGTCTAATGAGGTGCAATACAGCCATGCCTGAAATAACTTTGGGTAATGAGACGACTTTCATTAATCTACTTATGAAAGAGCCTGTTCATTAATTAGCCTGGACAGCACAAAAGCCAAAACAGTGACACTCCTGTTTCAGAGTGACAACCAGAATCTAATTAGAAATTAGTAGCTGAAAGGACTCAAACACCCCCACTTGCACTGATACTGGCCTACAGGTGCTCAGCCATGATGCTAACGCTTTTCACATGTGAGACAGCTTGGGCAGAGGAGCAGGGCGTGAGGGGGTGGGTGGCAGAGAGCACTGACAAGGTCAGGGCCAGCTTTCAGGCAAGCTCCTTCATCTCCCAAGATAAGAGGGCTATTAGGAAAGTAGGGGGCTTCCCAGGTGGTACGCAAGTGGCAAAGAATCCACCTGCCAGTGCAGGAGATGTGGGTTTGATCCCTGGGTTGGGAAGATCCCCTGAAGAAGGGCATAGCAACCCACTCCAGTATTCTTGCTGGGAGAATCCCATGGACAGAGGAACTGGCAGGCTCCAGTCCGTGGGGCTGCAAAGAGTCAGACACAACTGAGCATGCACACACAGGAAAGCAGAATGAAAAACTCATTGCTTCATCTTTCTTCTCTCTGTGTGTGCTTTGCTCTTTCCCTCCCTGGCTCTCTTATCACACACACACACACACACACACACACACACACACACACACACTACCACCACTACCACACATGATCACATAGCTGTTTACAAAACTATATGTCACTATAGAAAACAGACTTGTGGTCACCAAGGGAAAGAGAGTGTGATGGAGGAGGACTGGGGTGAGAGCTCGGGGTTAATAGATGCAAACTTACATATAGGATGGAAAAACAACAAGGCCCTGCTGTATAGCACAGGGAACTATATTCAATATCCTATGATAAACCATGATGAAAAAGATTATGAAAAATAGTGTGTGTATATAAATATACATATAACTGAATCACTCTGCTATACAGCAGAAATTAATGTGTTTTAAATCAACTATATTTGAATAAAATAAGAAATTTTAAATCATGTAAGTAATAATGCAAGTTGTTGTTCAGGCATTAAGTCGTGTCCAACTCTGTGACCCCATGAACTGCAGCATGCCAGACTTCCCAGTCCTCCACTATCACCTGGAGTTTGCTCAGAGTCATGTCCATTGAGTCAGTGATGCCATCTAACCATCTCATCCTCTATTGCCCCCTTCTCCTCCTCTCTTCAGTCTTTCCCAACATCAGGGTCTCTTCCAATGAATAGGTTCTTCGCATCAAATGGTATTAGAGCTTGAGCGTCAGTCCTTCCAATGAATATTCAGAGCTGATTTTCTCTAGGATTGACTGGTTTGATTTCCTTGCTATCCAAGGGACTCTCATGAGTCTTCTGCTTATATTCTTATTTAACTGATCTTTTATTTCCCACAAATTCTAGGTTAACAAAATAACCAATTTCAATGCCTATCTCCCTCCCTCCCTCTCTCCTCCTCCCACTATAAAACAAAAACAAAAACTGCCCAGATTAACCTTTCAATGACTCCTAAATACTCGTTCTTTCAGAAAAGGAAGAAAAAGTCCATTCTGAGGCAAGAGGTGATTATTGAGTGATTTAGAGATTAAGGGAGTTCATTCATGTTCAAGAGTAATATTCTGAGGAAAAGGCACTTCAGTATTATCAATTCCTTTTAAACCATTTTACCTAAGTTGAATTGCCTCTTTTATGTAAGTATGTTGTATAATATTTCTTTGCCTTTCAGCTCTACGTGGGCTTGTGTTTTTTCTCATAATGTTTTCTTAAGCAACTCAACTGGGTCTAATTCCCAGGTTTTCATCTTGAAATCATGAGACAACCCATTACCCTTTAACCCATGTCCCATTAGAGAGTCTCTGATAGCTGAATCAGGCAGTAGGTCTTAGGCAAGAAAATGAATTATTCTGTAACAATTTACTGCTTTCTAAAGAAATGTGGCACACAGAATACCTAACTTTGCTCAAGATAAATATATATTGAGTGAATGGAATAAGGACTGAATTGGGAGTTTTGTTATTGTCACAAAACAGAGACTTAAATACTCAAAGGAACACCCAGTCTGAGCTTTCCAAAAGGAGGGCATGTCTTTAGACTCTTCATTTCCAAGATACACACTTGGCATGAGAAAGTATACAACCATCATTCATTCATTCATACTCAGCTCATGTAAGGTGTAAGCATTTGGACTTCCCTGGTGGCTCAATGGGAAAGAATCTGCCTGCCAAGGCAGGGGACACAGAATTGATCCCTGATCCGGAGGATCCCATATTCTGTGGAGCAACCGAGGCTGTGCTCTAGAGCCCGAATACTACTGAACCCACGTGCCACAATTACTGAGGCCCACCTACCCTACAGCCTGTGCTCAGCAACAAGAGAAGGCACCGCAATGAGAAGCCCGCATCCAGAGAGTAGCCCCCACGTGCTACAACTAGAGAAAAGCCCACACAGCAACGAAGACCCAGAGCAACCAAAATTAAATTAATTTTTTAAAAAAGAAAAGAAATGTAAGCATTCAGTTTGTGATTCACGATACTTGGGAATTCAGGCCTGCCTACATTTCAATTCATAGTCATCCTCCTCACACTGAGGATGGATCCTTCCCACCTCTCTATCCCAGCTCTGATCTCATCATCTCTTGAATGGTATGAGGCAGTCACAACACTTGCCTTGAGTCAGCCCCGCTCTGCTGGTTTCCACATTCCCTTCCTTTATTCACTGCAGCTCCTAATATACAATCACCAAAGCCTCTTCCTACTTCCTCCTGGGCATATGGCTAGTCCACCATCTTTCCCAGCCCTCCTTACAATCACTAAGGCTACATGATTGACTTCTGGCCAATGGAGGGTGGGTGAAATTTACACATGTTTCTTCCAGGCCTGGCCCTTAACAACAACCAGCATGATGCTTCGGAATGCCTGCAGAGGGTCCTGGAGAACACAGAGGATGGAGCCGAGTTATGGAAGGAACCTGGGTCTCTGAATCATTGGCCCTGGAGGAGATTGAACCAAGAGAGTCATTTGGCCAGGAGCACTGTGTAGAACTGATGTGTAAATGAGAAATAACTTCTATTGCCTTAACCCACTGAAATGTGGGGGTTGTCTGTTACAGTGGTTAATCTACATGACTCATATTCTCATGTTGCCCCTTCTTCCTGGCAGGTCCATTCCAACCTTTTCTATTTGACAAAGGCCTTCTGAGCTTTCATAGTTACTTTAAGGAACAAATTCTACCTGAAAGTCCTTTCTCTCCTTGCCTTTGGTAAACTTACTGTTTCCTCATTTTCTGCTCTTCCCTCTGAAGTCAGTATTTGTGGACCCCATGAGCAAAGCAGAGTGCCTACACCACAGTAAAGTGAATCGATGGGTTTAAGACTGAATTCTTCCCCCAATTTCTTCCCCTCGATGCTCCTGAACTGGACTCATGGAAACTCCTTGCTTTTCACATCATCCTGCTCTGTACCCACTGCTGTTACACTGAGGATGCCCTTTATTCCTTGCTTGCCAGGTTGAACACACTCACTCTTGGACTGTGGGAGGAATGACACACCACAGTCTTACAGATGGAAATAATTTATGCTTGCAGGATGTATACATTTACATTGAGTTTGACAAAACTAGTTTTTTCCAAATCAAGTGAAAATCTAGATCCATGTTTCCACTCATAAAAGATGGCGATGTATCCAACATCCATGATACCTGGAGAGAGTCTCTCCTCCCTTTGGTTATAAGAGTGTTCAAGGGTGAAAACGAAAGTGAAAGTGTTAGTCGCTCAGTCGTGTCCAGTTCTTTGCAACCCCATGGACTGTAGCTCGCCAGGGTCCTCTGTCCATGGGATTCTCCAGGCAAGCATACTGGAGAGGGGAGACATTCCCTTCTCCAGGGGATCTTCCTGACCCAGGGATTGAATCCACATCTTCTGCATTGCAAGCAGATTCTTTACCATCTGAGCCATCAGGGAAGCCCCCAAACTGAGAAGTCCTGTGTGCTTTACAATTTGGTCATCACTAAGTCAGTCATTGCCTGGTCTTTGACCAGGAGCTGACTGTGGCTCAGATCATGAACTCCTTATTTCCAAATTCAGACTTAAATTGAAGAAAGTAGGGAAAACCACTAGACCATTCAGGTATGACCTAAATCAAATCCCTTATGATTATACAGTGGAAGTGAGAAATAGATTTAAGGGCCTAGATCTGATAGACAGAGTTCCTGATGAACTATGGAATGAGACTCGTGACATTGTACAGGAGACAGGGATCAAGACCATCCCCATGGAAAAGAAATGCAAAAAAGCAAAATGGCTGTCTGGAGAAGCCTTACAAATAGCACTGAAAAGAAGAGAGGCGAAAAGCAAAGGAGAAAAGAAAAGATATAAGCATCTGAATGCAGAGTTCCAAAGAATAGCAAGAAGAGATAAGAAAGCCTTCTTCAGCAATCAATGCAAAGAGATAGAGGAAAACAACAGAATGGGAAAGACTAGAGATCTCTTCAAGAGAATTGGAGATACCAAGGGAACATTTCATGCAAAGATGGGCTCGATAAAGGATAGAAATGGTATGGACCTAACAGAAGCAGAAGATATTAAGAAGAGGTGGCAAGAATACACAGAAGAACTGTACAGAAAAGATCTTCACGACCCAGATAATCATGAGGATGTGATCACTAATCTAGAGCCAGACATCTTGGAATGTGAAGTCAAGTGGGCCTTAGAAAGCATCACTAAGAACAAAGCTAGTGGAGGTGATGGAATTCCAGTTGAGCTGTTTCAAATCCTGGAAGATGATGCTGTGAAAGTGCTGCACTCAATATGCCAGCAAATTTGGAAAACTCAGCAGTGGCCACAGGACTGGAAAAGGTCAGTTTTCATTCCAATTCCAAAGAAAGGCAATGCCAAAGAATGCTCAAACTACCGCACAATTGCACTCATCTCACACGCTAGTAAAGTAATGCTCAAAATTCTCCAAGCCAGGCTTCAGCAATATGTGAACCGTGAACTCCCTGATGTTCAAGCTGGTTTTAGAACAGGCAGAGGAACCAGAGATCAAATTGCCAACATCCGCTGGATCATGGAAAAAGCAAGAGAGTTCCAGAAAAACATCTATTTCTGCTTTATTGACTATGCCAAAGCCTTTGACTGTGTGGATCACAATAAACTGTGGAAAATTCTGAAAGAGATGGGAATACCAGACCACCTAACCTGCCTCTTGAGAAATCTGTATGCAGGTCAGGAAGCAACAGTTAGAACTGGACATGGAACAACAGACTGGTTCCAAATAGGAAAAGGAGTACGTCAAGGCTGTATATTGTCTCCCTGCTTATTTAACTTATATGCAGAGTACATCATGAGAAACGCTGGACTGGAAGAAACACAAGCTGGAATCAAGATTGCCGGGAGAAATATCAATAACCTCAGATATGCTGATGACACCACCCTTATGGCAGAAAGTGAGGAGGAGCTAAAAAGCCTCTTGATGAAAGTGAAGGAGGAGAGCGAAAAAGTTGGCTTAAAGCTCAACATTCAGAAAACGAAGATCATGGCATCCGGTCCCATCACTTCATGGGAAATAGATGGGGAAACAGTGGAAACAGTGTCAGACTTTATTTTTTGGGGCTCCAAAATCACTGCAGATGGTGACTGCAGCCATGAAATTAAAAGACGCTTACTCCTTGGAAGAAAAGTTATGACCAACCTGGATAGTATATTCAAAAGCAGAGACATTACTTTGCCGACTAAGGTCCGCCTAGTCAAGGCTATGGTTTTTCCTGTGGTCATGTATGGATGTGAAAGTTGGACTGTGAAGAAAGCTGAGCGCCGAAGAATCGATGCTTTTGAACTGTGGTGTTGGAGAAGACTCTTGAGAGTCCCTTGGACTGCAAGGAGATCCAACCAGTCCATTCTGAAGGAGATCAACCCTGGGATTTCTTTGGAAGGAATGATGCTAAAGCTGAAACTCCAGTACTTTGGCCACCTCATGCGAAGAGTTGACTCATTGGAAAAGACTCTGATGCTGGGAGGGATTGGGGGCAGGAGGAGAAGGGGACGACCGAGGATGAGATGGCTGGATGGCATCACGGACTCGATGGACGTGAGTCTGAGTGAACTCCGGGAGACGCTGATGGACAGGGGGGCCTGGCGTGCTGCGATTCATGGGGTCGCAAAGAGTTGGACACGACTGAGCGACTGAACTGAACTGAACTGAGAGGGCAGGACTCCGTTCCCCTTGACCCCACATCCAGTAAACTTGAGGCCAGTGATACCAAGCCTGGTTCCTAATGGAGCATAAGGAAGAGGAAAGTATCTCATCTACTGTCTGAATTCTTTTCATCTAAATTAGTCAATAGGAAAACAAGGGACAATTCATTTTACTAACTGGGTCCTCTGCCACAAAAAAATTATAGAATGTTGGTTAAACAGTAGACATATTAACACTGCTGCTTAGGAAAATCACTTTACTTCTACATGCTATGAAGGGGGCAAAAATAAAGGAAGAATGGGAATGGAGGGCTGATCGTCACCTTTAAACTTTCTAAAAGCAAATTTAAACTATTTAACGGACAAAAAGTTGAAGTGAATTTACCTTCTGTCAGAAACAAGTAAAAAGTAATTGAAAAACTAAACCATGGCCCAGAGCTGTTACTATTAGATCATAAATATTCAGAAAAACCTCTAAATAAAACAAAGCGATATTTATTCTACCTTGAGAGATAGCCTCCTCCCCAAGGCAAAATCGGCACAATCAAATAAGCAAACAAAAGGCAACCCTGACAATCGCCTTTTGTATAAAATTCACCATCTTCCGGTGCCCTCTTTCACCTACCAGGCCCTATTCTGAGTGTCAAGATACACAGATAAATAACAGATCATTTCAGCTCACAGTGAGTCCCAAGCTTGGAAGGTGAGAGATGCAGGCAAATACCTATACAATGTGAAAGGCGAGGCAATCACAGAAGAGAAAAAGCGCAAGTAAATTACAGAAGTGATGGAGAAAAGACCCAGCCTCTCTGGGTGATGCCTCCTCCACTGCTGCTGCCTACAGAGTGTGTTCCTTTGCATTTACTGTGAGCCCATCAGACTCACACTGCCTTACATCATTCACTTCCTCTGGAATTAGAGCTTATGACATTTTTATATCTAGAATGAACACATGGCATGTGAGCAAAAACCCAGTTTCTGAATTTAGTAACAAACACTCCTTGCCATCTGATATTTTCAAAAGTACATTCAACATCATTCATAATAAAATGAATTCTTACATGCTAGCTTGAGTACCTTTCTACTAAAAAGATTCAACATTTGCAACCCATTTGTTGCAGTTTATTTTTTTTAACTGTTTAACTACCAACGAAACACACCTGTCCTAGCATCAAAACAATACAGAAGGGCTTGAAATAAAAAGTAATATTTTACTCCAACAGAAATGAGTGGCTAAGAGGTATTACACCTGAAATGCTCATGTGAGAAGAGAAGTACTGTCAAAATTTTAAAAATCAACAAAGTATAAGTTAAGATTGTCCTGCCTGAGGAACAGATGAAAAGGAAGGAAAAAATGACCGGAGCCTGGGAAAACTGAGACATTGTCCAGCATGTCAGTATCTGTATAATGAGTGTTCCAGCTGGCAAGTAGACAGATGAAGGGGCAGAAATAATATCTGAAGAGATAATGACCCAAAACTTTCCAATTTGTTTTAAAAAATTCATTTACATATCTAAGAAGTTCAATCAACAAGTAGTATGATCCCAAAATGATATATATCGTAAGTAACCTGTTGAAAGATACAGACAAAGAAAATGCTGAAGGCAGTGAAAGGAATGACTTGTCAAGGGGTGTAAAAGGGACCCCCAATATGATTAACAGCTGATTTCACATCACAAACCATGGTGGTTGGAAGGCACTGACATGATACATTCACAGTGCTGAAAGAAAAAGACCATAAACCATGAGTTCTGCTGCTGCTGCTAAGTCACTTCAGTCGTGTCCGACTCTGTGTGACCCCATAGACGGCAGCCCACCAGGCTCCCCCATCCCTGGGATTCTCCAGGCAAGAATACTGGAGTGGGTTGCCATTGAGTTCTACATCAGCAAAATTATTCCTAAAGCATACAAAAGATAGTAAGATATTCCCAGGTTTAACAACAACAAAAAAGGAAAACAGAATTTGTCCCTAGCAAGCCTACCCTGTAAGAAATACTATAGGCTGAAATAAAAGGATATTAGACAATAACTCCAATTCACATGGGGGAGAAAAAGAGAGCCCTGGTAAAGATAATATTGATAAAGATAAAAGGTCACATACATGTATTTTTATTTGTACCTCTTTCTCCTCTTCTATTTGATCTAAAAGACAGCTCCATGAAAGTGAAAGTGAAGTCGCTCAGTCATGTCCAACTCTTTGTGACCCCATGGACTGTAGCCCACCAGGCTCCTCCATCCATGGGATTTTCCAGGCAATAATACCGGAGTGGATTGCCATTTCCTTCTCCAGGGGATCTTCCCAACCCAGGGACTGAACCCGGGTCTCCTAGATAAAAGGCCACATACATGTATTTTTATTTGTAACTCTTTCTCCTCTTCTATTTGATCTAAAAGACAGCTGCATGAAACAATAATTCTAAAACTATGCTGATGGGCTTATGATATATAAAGATGAAATGTGGATGACAATGGCACAGAAGAGGGGATGGAACAAAGCTATATAGGAAAAGAGCTTTGTATACTGTTGTACTATGTTGTTTGAATATAAGTAATAGTCTGAACACAAGGTAATGTGTTCACTGTAATGCCCAAGGCAGCCACTGAGGAAATAACTGTTTAAAATTTAGTAAGAGAAACAAGGGAATTAAAATGATACAATATAAAGTATTTCTTTGAGAGAAGGCAATTACAAAGACAGGAATGAAAAATAAGATGTAAGATGCAAATATCAGACAAAAATCCTATCTTGTAATAGTAATTAAATGTAAAGGGACTAATCACTCGTCAACAATGAAAAGACTGTCAGACTGAAATTTTTTAAAATAAAGGCTACCTACAAGAGACACACTTTAGATCCAAAGGCACAAGTAGGTTAAAGTAAAAGGATGGAAAGATTTAGACGTGTAAAATTATTGAAAGAGGGCTTCAGTCACTGTACTAACATCAGTCAAAATGATAGCATTTAAAACTAAATTGTTAACGGAGACAAAGAAGGACATTTAAAAATGAGGCAAGGGTCAACCTCTCCAAGAATGATAATTATAAACACGGATACACCAAAAGAGACAATTCAAAAATAATAGGGACTTGAACTACAGAGACAGAATGAATTAAATTTCAACAACATAACAACTAGCTAGCAGATCCATGAGTCAAAAGAAGACCTGAAAAAATTTCAACATTAAAAACCAATTAGATCTACCAGACATCAGCAGAAACCTTCTCAAGAGCGAAAAACACTTTCTCCTCAAGTTCACATGGAACACTGTGCAGGACGGAACTCTTATAATTCAACAGCAATCAACAATAAAAAGGCAAAGACCCAAGTTTAAAACTAGCTTAAGGGTTTGAACAGACCTTTTTTTCCACAAGGAAGATATACAAATATCCAATAAGCCCTTAAAGAGAAGCTGAACATCACCCCTCACCACAGGAATGCAAATCAAAATCAAGGAGATACCACTTCACACCCACTAGAATGGCTACCATAAAAACAAAACCATGTATGAGGTGTAAATGGATTGAAGCCTCATAAATTTAGTGATGGGAATGTAAAATGGTACAGCCGCTGCGGAAAACAGTTCAGCTGTTTCTCCAAAAGTCAGGCTTACTTGAGGAAACTGGAGCAGCCTATGGAGAGAGCCATGTTGAGGAGGACCAGCCCATGTAACAGCTGGGCTCCCAGCCAGAGCCGGTTCCAGCTTGCCAGCAGCGTGAGTGAACCGTCTCAAAGTGGGTCCCCCAGCTCCCACCTGAGCAGCCCCAGCTGAAACCATGTCGAGCAGAGACAAACCATCCCTGTTCAGGTGTGCCTGAATTCCAGATTCTTAAGCAAAATGAATTAATGTCATTTTTAAGTCACACAAAAAAAGTCAGGCATACTGATACATATGGCCCAATAACTCTACTAGTATTTACTCAAAAGAAATGAAAATGTATCTACTTACAAAAATGTGTATATGAAGGTTTACTGTAGCATTCTTTATAGTTAACAAAAGGCAGAAAACTCAGATGTCACTGAGTTGTGTCCAGCTCTTTGCAACCCCATGGAGTGTAGCCCACCAGGCTCCTCTGTCCATGGAATTCTCCAAGCAAGAATACCAGAGCAGGTGGCCACTTCCTTCTCCAGGGCATCTTCCCGACCCAGGGGCCAAGCATGGGTCTCCCACATTGCAGGCAGATTCTTGACCATCTGAGCCGCCACAATGTGGATGAATCTTAAAAATACTACGTTAACAGAGGGATGGATGAATAAGATGTGGTACATTTATACAATGGAATATTACTCCGCCATTAAAAAGAATGGAATAATGTCATTTGAAGCATCACGGATGGACATAGAGAGTGTCATACTAAGTGAAATAAGCCAGACAGAGAAGGAGAAATATCATATGACATCTCTTAAATGCAGAATCTGAAAAGAAATGGTACAAATGAACTTACAGAACAGAAACAGACTCACAAAAGTAGAGAACAAACTTATGATTTCCAAGGCGGAAGGATGGGAGAGAGGGATAGTTAGGGAGTTTGGGATAGACATGTACACTCTACTACATTTGAAATGGATAACCAATAAGAACCTCTTTATATAGCACAGGGAACTCTGCTTGGTGCTGTCACAACATTATTAATCGGCTATACCCTGATACAAAATTAAAAAAAAATTTTTTTTAATGGATTACCAACAAGGACCTATTGTATAGCACAGGGAATTCTACTCAATATTATGTGACAACCTGGATAGGAGGGGAGTTTGGGGGAGAATGGATACATGTGTATGTATGGCTGAGTCCCTTTGCTGTCCACCTAAAACTATTACAACATTGTTAATTGGTTTTACCCCAGTACAAAATGTTTTGGGCGTAAAATAAAATAAAAATAATATTTTTTAAAAAGCTTCCCTGGTGGTTCAGATGGTAAAGAATCTGTCTGCAATACAGGAGACCTGGGTTCAATTCCTGGATCAGGAAGATCCCCTGGAGAAGGGAATGTCTACCCACCCCAGTGTTTTTGCCTGGAGAATTCCATGGAAAGAGGAGCCTGGCAGCTACAGTCCATGGGTTTGCAGAGTCAGACATGACTGATCGACTAACACTTTCACTTTCAATATAAACATACAGACACACAACATTATGTGAAGTGAAAGAAACCAGACCCAAGTGGTCATATAATGTATGACCATTTATATCAAACGGTTAGAATAAGTAAATCCACAGGGACAGAAAACAGATTTTGTAGCATTCTTTATAGTTAACAAAAGGCAGAAAACTCAGATGTCACTGAGTTGTGTCCAGCTCTTTGCAACCCCATGGAGTGTAGCCCACCAGGCTCCTCTGTCCATGGAATTCTCCAAGCAAGAATACCAGAGCAGGTGGCCACTTCCTTCTCCAGGGCATCTTCCCGACCCAGGGGCCAAGCATGGCTCTCCCACATTGCAGGCAGATTCTTGACCATCTGAGCCGCCACAATGTGGATGAATCTTAAAAATACTACGTTAACAGAGGGATGGATGAATAAGATGTGGTACATTTATACAATGGAATATTACTCCGCCATTAAAAAGAATGGAATAATGTCATTTGAAGCATCACGGATGGACATAGAGAGTGTCATACTAAGTGAAATAAGCCAGACAGAGAAGGAGAAATATCATATGACATCTCTTAAATGCAGAATCTGAAAAGAAATGGTACAAATGAACTTACAGAACAGAAACAGACTCACAAAAGTAGAGAACAAACTTATGATTTCCAAGGCGGAAGGATGGGAGAGAGGGATAGTTAGGGAGTTTGGGATAGACATGTACACTCTACTACATTTGAAATGGATAACCAATAAGAACCTCTTTATATAGCACAGGGAACTCTGCTTGGTGCTGTCACAACATTATTAATCGGCTATACCCTGATACAAAATTAAAAAAAAATTTTTTTTAATGGATTACCAACAAGGACCTATTGTATAGCACAGGGAATTCTACTCAATATTATGTGACAACCTGGATAGGAGGGGAGTTTGGGGGAGAATGGATACATGTGTATGTATGGCTGAGTCCCTTTGCTGTCCACCTAAAACTATTACAACATTGTTAATTGGTTTTACCCCAGTACAAAATGTTTTGGGCGTAAAATAAAATAAAAATAATATTTTTAAAAAAGCTTCCCTGGTGGTTCAGATGGTAAAGAATCTGTCTGCAATACAGGAGACCTGGGTTCAATTCCTGGATCAGGAAGATCCCCTGGAGAAGGGAATGTCTACCCACCCCAGTGTTTTTGCCTGGAGAATTCCATGGAAAGAGGAGCCTGGCAGCTACAGTCCATGGGTTTGCAGAGTCAGACATGACTGATCGACTAACACTTTCACTTTCAATATAAACATACAGACACACAACATTATGTGAAGTGAAAGAAACCAGACCCAAGTGGTCATATAATGTATGACCGTTTATATCAAACGGTTAGAATAAGTAAATCCACAGGGACAGAAAACAGATTAGTGGTTGCCAGGGGCTGGTTGGGGCATGGAAGCAGGGGGATAGAGAGCAAGTGCTTAAAAGGTATGGGAGCCTTTGGCCAAGATGAAATGTTCTAGAGGCTTTTGTGCCAATGATCAGACAACTTTGCGAGTATCCTAAAACTTTTGGATCACACTCTTTAAAAGGGGATTTCAGGTTATACGCATTACATCTCAATTTAAAAGTTGCCATGGTTTTACTACCAACAAATGCCACTAATACAGTTCTGGAAATGTGAAATTACTATATGCAGTGGAAAGATCCACATGGTGGGTACCCAGCACACACGAGACATCTTATAAGCATTTTCTCCTCCAGCCCTCTCACCTCATTGCTCTTGCATAAGTAAACTGGGGTTTCAAGATGTAAAATAACATGTCCACAGTCATATTACTAAAATGGAAGATGGATTTGAATTTAGATCATCTGATTCGAAATTCTCTATTGTCTGCCGCCCCATGACTTGTACTGAGGAACAAACTGTCTCCTAATTAGGACCACGGCAAAAGGTCTGCTTATGTGACAACAGTGAAAACTGAAGGCGAGTCTCACATAGCAAGTGAATGATAAGCCAAGAAAGAGAGGCTTAGTCTTTTTGCCCTTGCATTTCTACCAAAGCTCTTACATTCAGGCTGATGTATATTTACTGTTGCCAGACATGTCTTTAATTACTGCCATATTTAATTTGTGAGTATATTTCTTGACCTAAATAACAAAGTGCTTGCAGTAGGCCATGTCATGCAGTGTCAGAAGCAGAATTACAAAGTACTTCTGTAAACCAGGTATCTGGATGTAATTATATAAAGGAAGGATCTCAGTGTAGCAGCTGCTGGTCCTGACCTTGACATTCACAGAGAGAAGTCCCAAAGGTGCTCTGCTTTTTAATCTGCTTTGCCAACAAAGTGACCCTTGGCTTTCATTCTTTATCAAATCATTAGTCATAGCACAGATGCATATCAGAGAGATGAATTTTAAATTGCCAGATCCTGAATCTTGCAAACTCCATGTGCTTATGTGAGGAGAGAAGCACACTTATTAGGCCCGTCTCCTGGAGATTTCTTTCTAGTTATAATGAAAAAAATATTAGATAGAAAGTGTCCTTTCTATTTTCCTATCTATATCCATCCATCCATCCTATCTATTTATTTGCAGGGCAGGAATACAGACACAGAANTTGCAAACTCCATGTGCTTATGTGAGGAGAGAAGCACACTTATTAGGCCCGTCTCCTGGAGATTTCTTTCTAGTTATAATGAAAAAAATATTAGATAGAAAGTGTCCTTTCTATTTTCCTATCTATAGCCATCCATCCATCCTATCTATTTATTTGCAGGGCAGGAATACAGACACAGACAAAAAAGGAACAGATGTGTGGACACAGTGGTGGAAGGGGAGGGTGAGACCAACTGGAAGAGTAGTGTTGACATATATACCCTCACGCGTGGAGTAGATCGTGGGAAGCTGCTATATAGCACAGGAAGCTCAACTCAGTGCTCTGTGATGACCTAGGTGGGTGGGAAGGAGGTTGGGCTNTCAAATGAAGACAACTTTTTTCCTAGGTCATAATGCCCCCAGAACTTTTCTTTCTGTCCTACAGAGCTTAATTACTATTTTAGTAGACACATCTTAGGAAGATATTGATAGATCACACAAAAATATTAGAACTGACCTAAGGAATAGATTTTGTGAAATAATTTTGGTCAACAGGATAGTTTTAAAGGGTGACTAGGAGTATGAAGTTATTACGCTCCCAAAACCACCCCCTCAAAAGTAAAACCAGTATCTTATCCAAATGTAACTCTAGCGTGACTTGTTGCCTTCACTTCCAACCAAATTGCCCCCGGCCTTCTAAAAAGTCACACCAGTGTTACCAGGAACATAATTTCCCATTTTCTAGCACCATGTTCACAGTCAAGGATTTATAAAGTACCAATTACACAGGGAAACAGAAGAGGGTATGATGAAAGAATTTTGAAATCCCAACAGAAAATTCAGCAGTCAAACACAGCTGGGGCTTCAATCTGATCAACTCAGAGTTCAGAAATATATCCTAAATTAGAACCTCTTTTCAGTCTGATGAGGTATATTGATGCATTGTTTCCCAGAATTCTCCCCCTTTATTTGTTTTTTGTTTTTTGGTTTTTTTTGCATACTCTTTTTCCATGTAAATTGTGCAAAATAATCTCTTGGCATTTTTCCATACCTTATATAAACCTTTTGGAAAATTCCTAACTATTATTTTCTACAGCCCCAAGAGCAGCTGCTTAATCAAGGAAAAAAAATGCTTAAATTTTACTGATGATGAACTGAAGGTGGAAAATAACCACTCTTCTATGAATAATCACTAAGTAATAACACTGAATATTTATTGCATATTCCTATATGCTAAGTAATGTGCACAGCAGTAAAGCTATCATTATTAAGGTGGATTTCCCAAGGAAAGGATGTGGTGGGCAAAAATGACAAGGCAGGACCTTCCATTGAGAACATCAAGGGTAAAGTCCTGGAGGCTTTAGCTCCTATGCACACTTGTTGTTGTTCAGTTGCTAAGTCGTGTCGGGCTCTTTGCAACCCCACGGACTGCAGCACGCCAGGCTTCCCTGTCCTTCACCATCTCCCAGAGTTTGCTCAAACTCATGTCCATTGAATCAATGATGCCGTATAACCATCTCATCCTCTGTCATCCCCTTCTCCTCCCGCCCTCAGTCTTACCCAGCATCAGGGTCTTTTCCAATGAGTCAGCTCTTGGAATCAGGTGGCCAAAGTACTGGAGCTTCAGCTTCAGCATCAGTCCTTTTAGTGAATATTTACAGTTGGTTTCCTTTAGGATTGACTGGTTTGATGTCCTTGCAGTCCAGGGGACTCTCAAGAATCTTCTCCAACACCACAATTCAAAAGTGTAAGTAGAGAGCTGTAAACAGTTCCCTATGTCTGGAGGAAATGACATGAGATAGGGTCACAAAGAGTCTGACACAACTGAGCGACTGAACTGAACTGAACTGAAAGAAGGACTATATGCACAATTATGTTTACATATGTATAAAATATACTTGAGAAGATCCAAAAAAAATTAACATTGTTTTGCCTGGGGAAAGAACAGTGCCCATCTGGGATAGATGAGATTCTTTGTGCCATTTAACATTCTACTACAAATTTTTCAATCAAAAAACTAATAATAAAATTACTCAATGAGATGTTTTATTAATATTACTTCTGCAGTATCATGAAAAATAAACTTTCTAGGAAGAGGAAAGAAACTTATGCTGAGCAAAGCAGAACAAGTCAAGAAGGAGAGGAATGACTCAATGGGCAACAGGAAATAGAGTAAAGAGGAATACAGTCAATAATTGCTAACTTGGGGGTCAACCAGGTTCAAGGCCCATTAATTTGCAGAGAATTTTCTCCATCATTATACAAATTTTGTATAACCACCAGTAAGCAACTGGCTGAAAAGTGAACTTGCTGAATATGGATCAAAGACAAGGAGGGATGGAAGTTGTGGGGATCAGAGAGAAAGGTGGGGGGGAGGGGTTAGTCATGCATCTAACAAAGCCAGGTGAGAAATGATGAACTGAGTAAGCAACAACTGGAAATTCTAACGATGCCAAAGAACAGATGTGGTGGAAATGAAGGAGGGAAAGAGCCAAAAGAAGAGAGATCTTGGGCAGCGAAAGAGACCAGGTTTATTATTTCAGAGAGGAGCATGGGTGTGGTCATGGGGGATGCTGACCGAAGAGCCATGAAGGTAACGCCTAGCGGAACTGAGCGGGTCTGGGAACTTCGCGTCTTCAATGGCTAATCGGGTCCAGGAGGTTCGCGTCTTCAATGGCTACTGTGGCTTGTATGGATGGGTTGCCTAGAATGACCTTTGTTGTTGTTTTGTCACCCAGTCTTGTCCAACTCTTTGCAACCGCATGGACTGCAGCCCACTAGTCTCCTCTGTCCATGGGATTTCCCAGGGAAGAATACTGGGGTGGACTGCCATTCCCTTCTCCAGGAGATCTTCCCAACCCAGGGATCAAACCCTTGTCTCTTGGATTGGCAGGCAGATTCTTTACCACATTGAGCCACCTGGGAAGCCCCAGAATGACCTTAGAACCTGGAATTTCTGGCTCATGACCATAAAAAGGTATTCTTCACATTGACCTGGAATAATTTTATCTGCAGCGGGGATAACCCTGAGAAAGTACAGGTGATTTGAGGCAGTAAAGGAAAAAAATAAACCTTTTTAATGGACTACAGGTGCATGAAAAATTAGTCGCGAAGGTCTCAGGGAAGAAATGTGCCAAAGAAATGACAGTTGAAGCAGGTCTTGAAGTTTAAAAAAAGAATTAAACTGGCAAAAAACAAACACACACCTTGGGGAAAGCACCTGAGGGAAGGGTATAAACAGAGCCTAGAGTCTCTATCTGTCCTTACCTAGCTTGAAATTTGAAACTGTGAAATTCTATCATTCTTTCATCCTCATATACAAGCCACTCTTTGACTTGTCTTTTCTTTCAGACAAATTCAGCCCCTCCTCTGAGGGGCACATACTAATGGGCACATAATAAATAAGTGGGCACTTCTGAGATCTATTTGTTTCATGTTCCAATTATTTTTATTTGTTTCCTTCCTACATGAAGGAGACCACAGCCCAGCCTAGCAATTAGAGGAGAAATTCTTTAAACTGGCTGCAAATTATATAATGAGTATATTGTAAGTGTAATTCAAATGATTAGAATCTGAATTAAATCTGCTTTGTGAAATTCAACATCTAAGAAGTGTCTACAGCACTTGAAGAAGGAAGTTGTTCAAAAGTCCTGGGGGAAGGCTTTAAAATATATAATTCAAGAGGAACTGGTGTGTATAGTTTGTGAGGCTGGAGCAGAGTTGACAGGCCAAAATAATTCATAAAATTATGAATGTGCCTCCAACAACTGTATGCTGCTGCTAAGTCATTTCAGTCATGTCCGACTCTGTGTGACCCCATAGTTGGCAGCCCACCAGGCTCCTCTGTCCACAGGATTCTCTAGGCAAGAATACTGGAGTGGGTTGCCATTTCCTTCTCCACCAACAACTGTATATATCAAGATAAATCACAGAGGACTGGAGATTCTACCCCAATAAGGGAGGATATGAAACATTTGAGACCATATTTTAAATTCCAGTATGGCATACAATTCTTAACCATTCTTTTCAACAGCTAAAGCTTTAAATAATGTCAGTATAAACAATATAATTGTAAATTTACAAATAAACACTCCAGTTGTGGAGTTATCAGACACAGATTTTGCTTTTGGCTTGTCTCACTGACCCTCAGTCAGTATGTTAACAATAAAATAA
>SJYX01007544.1:189168-213838 GCA_006410675.1 Oreotragus oreotragus
TTTATTTTTTTACACGAACTCCCAAACATGAACCCCCCTCCCACCTCCCACCCCACATCTTCCCTCCAGATCATCCCCATACACCAGCCCCAAGCATCCTGCATCCTGCATTGAACATAGACTGGCAATTCATTTCTTACATGATAGTATACATATTTCAATGCTATTCTCCCAAATCATCCCTCCCTCTCCCTCTCCCTCTCCTTCTCCCTCAGAGTCCATAAGTCCGCTCTACACATCTGTATCTTTTTTGCTGTCTTGCATGCAGGGTCCTCATTACCATCTTTCTAAATTCCATATATATGTGTTAGTATACTGTATTGGTGTTTTTCTTTCTTAACCATTCTTTTCAACAGCTAAAGCTTTAAATAATGTCAGTATAAACAATATAGTTGTAAATTTACAAATAAACACTCCAGTTGTGGAGTTATCAGACACAGATTTTGCTTTTGGCTTGTCTCACTGACCCTCAGTCAGTATGTTAACAATAAAATAAAATGAGTTTTCTTTGCCACTGACACAAGGCAAATGACTCTCCCACTTTTGACATGTAACTAATTACAACCCTTTCTAAAATCATTGGGGCTTAGTGGGTAAAGAATCCACCTGCAATGCAGGAGACATAGGAGACGTGGGTTCCATCCTTGGGTTGAGAAGATCCTGGAATGGCAACCCACTAGTATTCTTGACTGAAAAATCTCATGGACAGAGAAGCCTGGCAGGCTATAGTCCAAAGGGTTGCAAAGAGTCGGATACAACTGAGCAACTAAGCTTTACTAAAATCATTACTAATGATTTTTAGATATATTATGCAAGATAATTTTCTATACTAAATAGGAACTATCAGACATAAACTTGCTTTCAGCCATTCTAAGGAATGGCTAAGAATTGTATGCCATGAATGTGAAAGTGAAGTTGCTCAGTCATGTCCGACTCTTTGCAATCCCACGGACTGTAGCCTACCAGGCTCCTCTGTCCCTGGGATTTTCCAGGCAATAGTACTAGAGTGGATTGCCATTTCCTTCTTCAGGGGATCTTTCTGACGCAGGGATCGAACCTGGGTCTCCCGCATTGTAGACAGACGCTTTACCGTTTGAGCCACCAGGGAAGTCATTTAATGCCATATTGGAATTTAAAATATGGTCTCAGATGTTATTTAAGCTAAATAACCTTAGCCTCATGTTCTGTTTCTCAACTCCAAGACAAGGAACTCATCCCAGGACAGCTTCTAAGTCAGTGACTAATGCCACAGAAGGAGGGAGACAGAGGAGGTGAGAGAGATGGAGGAAAGAATAATCCAGTTTGCCATGACAGTGTGGTTTAAGGTCAGAGACTCAAAAGTGTAGATAATATTGAGAAAATACTGGGTGTTCCAATCTAAGTCTAAAGCTGTTTGCACCTAGGAGTCAGCAATGTGGAGAAAGATAAAGAGAGATAAAGATTATTGAAATCTAGCAATAATACATCAGAAACGAACTCAAATTTCTAAAAAGTTTGGACTTAAATGGGGAAGTCCTAAATAAACTGTTTGAACAGAGTGTCTTGATTTGGCAGCTGGTGTATTATCTTCTATGAAAAAGTCTGTGCTTTATGATTTAAAATATAATTTAGGTCAGGAAGATCAAGACCTGGAAACAAATCCAATGTTCCAATAACCGACCATAACAAGCAACTCTGCAGTATGTTCTCTGAGGTTTTAAAGGCAGCTGAAAGGTAACAAAGGCTTAAGAATGTTCTCTGAGATCAACTCCACATTGACATTTTTTATGTATGGATCTCCTGTTTTTTCCTACAAAGACTCACATCCTTAAAAGGTAGTCTGAGAGGTCATCTGTTAACGAGGTTTAATGAAATCTAGCTTCAAAACATGGATGAGTCAGGAACTTAAATTTATGGGTCTAATAATTGGCTTCCCTGGTGGCTCAGAGGTTAAAGCGTCTGCCTGCAATGTGGGAGACATGGGTTCGATCCCTGGGTCGGGAAGTTCCCCTGGAGAAGGAAATGGCAACACACTTCAGTATTCTTGCCTGGAGAATCCCAAGGACGGAGGAGCCTGGTGGGCTTCAGTTCACAGGGTCGCAAAGAGTAGGACACGACTGAGTGACTTCACTCACTTACTCACTTACTTAATAATTGGAAGTAGGCAAACTTTCCTTCCTCTTAAAAGAATTTTATACACATAATGCAAAACTGATGCTTATTGATCATCTATTCATTTCTCTTAGAATTGTTCCATGTTTACCTATTTGAAAATGAACACTAATTGAAAAGGGGCAGTAAGAATAGCAGCTGCTTCACCTTCCTAGTTCTTACCTAATGCAGCATCTATTGCAAAAATTACATATTTTATGTAACAGTTGAGGTACCCATGGCAGAAACTCAGCACAAAATTTTATACTGTCAAAACGGCTCAATGGCAGAACAAAAAATGAGTGTAGATGGAGCCATATTCTGAAAGGACTGGATCGAGGATGTTAGGACCATTCAGATTCACTTATTCTTCTTTTATCTGCTTTTTTTTTTTTTTTAACCTTTTATGTGCCTTTTTTTTTTTTTCTGTGTAGATTTGCTATTTCTTCATGGCTGAAATCATGACCATAGACAATTCTGAGCCTTCCATAAGGGTCCCTCAAGTTTAAACTGATGACATTTTTTTTTCTTTGTTGTTGTTTTTATTTTATTCTGGTCCATAGGGCTAAAGGGAAATATAAAAAGCAGAAGACTCAAATGAAGTACAAGTGAATTAAGTATGGCTGCTGGTACATTTTAAAGCTGGGTCATTCTTTCTTTGAGAGATCTGTTTTGTGGATCTGTTAAGCAGATCTCCGGTTCTGACCACTGGTCTCCTCTCCTGAGCTGTGACAACAAGAAACCAAACATTGTCAAGTGTCCCCTGAGGGAAAAAGTGTCCCCACTTGCGAATCACTGCCTTGCAGGCTTAAAGTCAGAGAAGAAGGAGCTGTCATTCACCCAACTTGCATTTGGAAAGATCCTACAGAATTGCTTTGTTCATGTGTGGACCACATACTTATCCTAAACCACACTTTTTGACAAGGAGGAAAAAGAGAACAACTTTATGACTTTGGGTTATGTCTTAGGACATACAAAGCACAAATTATAGAATAAAAAGGTGATAAATTGATCATCAAAATTAGTTTTACTCTTTGACAGGCACTGATAAAAAAAATGAAAAGCCACAGACTGGCAAAACAAATATCTGATAAAGGATTCTGTTCAGAATATAGAACACACTCTTACCACTCCTTTCAAAGAAGATGGGCAATCCAGTAAAACATGGGCAAAAGATTTGGACACCGCACAGTAGATATGCAAATGAAAAGCAAGCATAGGAAAAGATGTTCATCATCATGAGAAAGATACACATTAAAACCACAATGAGCTACGCCCACTAGGATGACTAACATGAAAAGTACCAGCTGTTGGTGTAGATGTTGAGCAATTGGTGGGGATGCACAAAGACAAGGATAACAGACACTTTGGAAAAGTTTGGCAGTTTCCTATCAAGCTAAACATGTACTTAATATCCAGAAATTCCTCCTCCAGGCATTTCACCAAGAGAAATAGAGCATATGTCTACACAAAGATGTAGATGCAAATGTTCGCAAACTTGATTCATCATGCCAAACTCTGGGAACAAAGCATCAGCTGATGAATAGATACACTGTTGTCCTTCCTTAGAATGGAATGTGTCTCTTTAAATGGAATACAGCAACAAAAAGTAAAAACTATTAATATGTGCAAAAATATGGATGATTCTGAAACTAATTATGCTAAATGAAAGAAGCATGATATACTATACCACCTTATACTGTATGTAATTCTATTCATTTAATATTCTGAAAAGTCAAAACTAAAAGGAGAGAAATCAATTCTAGGATCTAAGAGTAGATGGAAAGAACTCACTATGAAGAAGCAGGAGGAATCCTTTTAAGGAGATGAAAATGTTCTATATCCTCATTGTACTGGTGTTTACATGACTCTGCATGCATGCTAAGTCGCTTCAGTCATGTCTGACTCTTGGCAACTGCATCGACCCCATGGAGAAGGAAAAGAGTTGCCATTTCCTACTTCATACATGACTCTGTAGATGTGTCAAATTTCACCAAACTTTACACTTCAGAGTGAATTTTATTGGGAATGTATGTAAATAAAACTTCAATGTATCTGATTTAAAACCATATATAATTTTTTTAAAACATAGCTCAACCCTAAATTTAATATGCCCCAACCACTTTCTTCATGAAATAGGAAGTTCTTCAAAGAATTCAATACTGTCTGCATATAATGACTTCATTAATTTGTCCATTCATCCAATAGTTGTTTATATCTACTGTTTGCTGGGAACTGACCTAATGCTTAGGACACGTCTATGTATAGAACCAAAGATACCTGCATTTAGGGAACTTACCTTCCAGACACAGGAAAACAGATTTTAAAAATAATGTCTACAAGAAGAAAAAGGAAATTCTATCCTACTCGTGTTGTTTAGCTTCTAGGTCATGTCTGACTCTCTGAAACCCAATGGACCATAGCCCACCAGGCTCCTCTGTCCATGGGATTTCCCAGGCAACAATACTGGAGTAGCTTGTCATTTCCTTCTCCAGAGGATCTTCCCGACCCATGGATCAAACCTCATTCTCCTGTATTGCAGGCAAAATTCTTTCCCACTGAGCCACCAGGGAACCCCTCAGGCCTACTCTGGGTGATACAAGAGAAAAAAGAGAAAAGAGGGGGAAATGATTAGGAGATATGGAATAAGCAGAAAAGAGGAGGACTGTGTAGTGTCCGTAAATTTAGGCTTGTTGAGAAGGTGAGCTGTGAGCAAACACAGGACGATTAGAAATTTAACAAAGGAAGAATCTGGCAGAAGTTTTCCGGTGGACAGAACCCTAAAGCAAAGGTCCCATAACGGGAGTGTGATGACATCACTGAGGAACAATATGGAGACCAGCGTGGCTGGGAAGGAGTGGGGTGGGGGATAAAGAGAGAAGGGGAGAAAGGGGAGGGGAGCAGGAGGGGGAGAAAGGGGAGGGGAGAGGGAGGGGGAGAGAGTTTTACAACGTAGGTTTTGTCCTCATTCAAGTACCATGAGGCCAGAACAGCAGCAGAAGACTGCCATTAACAAGAGAGTGGTTACTCCCAGCTACCAAGGGGAGGGGTTCCCCACACCACACAGAGGAAACCCAAGGTCCCAGTCGAGAGGCAGAAGGAGTTCAGGGGAAGCACAGAGCCCTGATTGTGATTTCCTAGGAAAGAACAGGCGGGCCAGGGTAAGCAGGCCTAGCACTGGCTACGTTAACAACTCCGGCAGGCTTTGGGGTGCAGGGCTGTCCTGAGTTGTCTGGCTCCTGGCCTTGGGGTGATCAGGATAGTGGATAGTGGCCTGGAATGGGACAGCCTGCTAAGGTAGATGGCTGGAGTGTGGGTACCATTGGCTGGTTTGTATAAAGCAAGATGTGGTCGCAGATGGTCTCTAAGGCCTGGGGAGCCCTGGCAGGGCCATCTCTTCTTGATCATCAAGGCGCTAGAAGCTAGAGCATACAGAGAAGAATACAGAAAGTTTTCCTCACTGTTCAGCTTCAATGAAGGCTCAACCAATGACAGGCTCCAGCAGATGGGGTGGAGGAGGAGAAGAAGGATGGGTGCTTCCCTGGTTCCAGCTCTTCCAAGTTGCCACTGGCTGGCGGCATCTCTCCTCTGAAGGCCTCCACCCTTCAGGACAGCCGCTACCCTCTCCAGGTTCAGGCACTCTCCCCATCCCTTGGCTCTTTACACCTGCTAACAGCTCCTCACATCTGCTTCCTTTGGGATCCAGAACAATTGCTTGTCTGTTTCCTTTAAACCCATCTTCTTTTTTTTTGCAAACAGGTTTTCTTCATGTCCCCTCAATTATCCTATCTGAATGTGCCACCTTCTTCCTGTTCAGACCCTGACTTTTACAAAGACCAAATTCATTCATGATGAGATTCAAGTAAGCACCCACTGGACAGATTTGTGAGTTGTCTAGTCTTGGTTCCCTAAAGAGAGTACGATGGACTCACCCAAAAAAGTGTTGACTGGCACTATATCTGACAAGCCATGATTTAATTTAGCCAATGCTTCATTTTCTCCCTAAAATCCATTCAGTTCTTAAGACTTCAGCACCAGTTCTTAAGATTAAGAACTAAGCATTCGGTTCTTAAGACTTCTTCATTTCAATCACCAACATACTTTAACTTCTTGTTTATATTGGAGTATAGCCAATTAATGTTGTGACAGTCTTGGGTGGACGGCAAAGTGGCTCAACCATACACATTGTGTATCCATTCTTCCCCAAACTCCCCCCACATCCAGGCTGCCATATAACAGTGAGCAGACTTGCCTGTGTCAACCACCAATATGTTTTAAAGCCATTTCACATACACACACACACACACACACAGCCCCCAAGGCGATACTGTTGTTGTTTTATCACTTTGAATGAACTATTGACAGCAGAGCAATAAAAAGAAATAATAAAGGTGAGTTGAGAGATGGGCAGCTAAGCACTCCCACAAGCTAACCTCTCTATACCTGTAACTGAGACTTACACCTCAGCAATGTTATACATGATATACACATCACAGACCATCAGAGGTGCTGACAACCAGGCCAGGCCCTGTCTATAAGGGTCATGAATGCAAACAGCCTCATGGACCACTTTGTGAATCAATGTGTCATCTCCAGGCAGGGGTGGCCTATAAAACAGTATCACCAGATGGATTTATTGAGCATGACATCCTCTAATAACAAATTCTCAAAGCAGGCACTATTTTTATTTCCATTTTCAAATGAGGAAACAAAGAAACATACAGGTTAAGAAATTACCCAAATTCACAGAATTAATAAGTGTTAGAGCTGGGGTAGGATAGAATAATGGGTCTTAGATATAAACCAGTAAGTAGATGGTGAGATGAGTCCTCCATTAATCCCTGCTAGATGATGCTGGAAAAGACCCTGATGCTGGGAAAGATTGAGAGCAGGAGGAAAGGGGGGTGACAGAGGATGAAATGGTTGGATGGCATCACCAACTCAATGGACATGAATCTGAGCAAACTCCAGGAGACAGTGAAGGACAAGGAAGCCTGGCGTGCTGCAGTCCATAGGGTCGCAAAGAGTGAGACATAACTTAGCGACAGAACAACAACAAAGATGAAATGGCCAATCATGTGTCCTCTTCAGACTCCATTTCCACATACAGGAAACAGAGGTCCTAAAAGTGAGAATATATAATGCTGTTGTAATGAACTGCATTAAACGAGAAAATGAAAGTGAAGTACTTGGTTTGGTAAATTTCACAGAATACCGTTTTCTTAAGTTTCTGGAAATATCTGTCAAATGCAATTGTTTTCATTAGAGTGTTAACATCTTAATTACTGTTTCTCAATGTTATCTCCGAGACAATAAAATAAAGCATCCGTTTCTTCCACATTATGATAAAAAGCTATAACATCCACAAAGAAGAGGCTATTTTTAATTCTTCAACTTTCATAACAAATGTACATCCAAACGCAAATTTCAATCAGGGCCAGAGAAACGATTATGTTTCACAGGTTCCCCAGAAGTGAAAAACCAAACTTTCCTTGGATGTGCCTGGTGGAAATTTTGAACCCCACTCTGAAGAATCTCAGTGTGTTGGGTTGTATCCTACCCTAAAGCCCCTCTCTTCTCAGAAGAACAGGGGCCAGGGCAGCTCATGACACTATAGGAAATCCAGCATCTTCCTTGCAACATATTCGTGTTTCTCATCCAGTTTTATTATACCTGGTAGGCAAGATTTAGAGTGAAATCTACTATTTTTTATTGAAGTGGAGTGATGGAAAATATCATGAATTCACATGGATTAAAAGCATGTGCTAAGTCACTTCAGTTGTGTCCAACTCAGCAACCCCGTGGACTATAGCCCACCAGGCTCCTCCGTCCATGGGATTCTCCAGGCAAGAATACTAGAGTGAGTTGCTGTTGCCTCCTCCAGGAGATCTCCCCAACCCAGGGATCAAACCCACATCTCCTGCATTGGCAGGTGGGTTCTTTGCCACTAGCACCGCCTGGCAATGCCATGGTACCAGTGGTCCTACATGCAGGGCAGCAAAGGAGACACAGACGTAAAGAACAGACTTTGGACTCAGTGGGAGAAGGCGAGGGTGGGATGATTTGAGGGAATAGAATTGAAACATGTATATTACCGTATGTAAAACAGATGACCAGTGCAAATCTGATGCATGAAGCAGGGCACCCAAAGCTGCTGGTCTGGGACAACCTAGAGGGATGGAATGGGGACGAAGGTGGGAGGGGGCTTCAAGGGAACACATGTATACCTAAAGGCCAATTCATGTTGATGTGTGGCAAGAATCATCACATTATTATAAAGTAATTATCCTCCAGTTAAAATAAACTAATTAATTTAAAAGCATAGAGATTCCACAAAGTCAACAAATGTCATGTGCTATTTCACCCCCAAGGTGCATACACAGACATTGTAGCCCAGTCTCTCCAACGGACATGTGGTACAGGTAGTCTGGGAGAGAAACCGGACCATCCAACACTGAGGGCTTCCTCTGTGACTCAGTGCCCATCAAAACATGTCTTGTCCTGGCCCTCTGCCCACTGACGAACATCAATGATTTTGCCAGTCACACAGCTATCCATGATAGCTATCATATCTTTTAAGAAAGCTTAAAGATACAGAAATATGGTATACATGTTTAGAATGTCAGCTATGCTTCATGGTCACGTAAAAGCAATTTTATTATTTTTAAAAAGACATGGAAATATTATGGGCTATGATTCACAAGGCACATTAATTTTTATGAAGAAATAGAAGATTTTTGAAGAAATCTGACTCTTGGTTCAGGTTTTTTAAGGCAGAATCCCCAGTCCCATAATGTCGAAGCTATGTATTTCTCTCTTTTGACACTGGTAGTTTAATGACAATTAAAGGAATCATTCTACAAGGCAGATGATGGCACCCTGTGTTAGTTGTGGAATGTTAGGACGCTCTGCCATTGAAGTCTTTCTCTAATAATGCCTAATAATGCCACTGACTTCTTGAATATGCCACATAAGATGATATGCAGAAAAGCATTTCTATAGTTAGGTAACCCAAAGACATGAAGTTTTTTATTCAAAATGCGCGTGCGGAATAGGAGAAGGGGAGGACATGCTGAGAGTAGCAAGCCTATTCCATTGTTTGGATGTTAATTTCAAGGTAGTAGCAAGATGCAGGTTCTAGAGTGCCAAAGAGTAAGTAATGAGGATTCTATGTTAATATGCCCATTTTAACCCCAAACTGGTTCCCATCTACACACACAAAGACACACACATACACACAGTCACTAAAAACTGAAGAATAAAGAAACTGATTTAAAAAATTAAAACTAAAATACTCTCTGAAGTTTTGACCGCTAGCTAATGATTAATGTAACAGTCTATACAAGAGAAGGAAATGGCAACCTATTCTAGTCTCCTTGCCTGGAAAATTCCATGAATGGAGGAGTCTGGTTACAGTCCACGGATCGCAGAGAGTCGGACATGACTGAGCAACTTCACTTCAGCTTCAGCTTCAGTCCTTCCTTCAGAATAGCTCTACTGTACCACCTATTTCCCTGGTGGCTCAGATGTTAAAGCGTCTGCCTGCAGTGCAGGAGACCCAGGTTCGAGCCCTGGTTCGGGAAGATCCTCTGGAGAAGGAACTGGCAATCCACTCCAGCACTCTTGCCTGGAAAATCCCATGGACAGAGGAACCTGATGGGCCCCAATCCATGGGGTCGCAAAGAGTCAGACACGACTGAGCGACTTTATTCGTTCATACCACCTATTTGCGCCCGCTGGGTGGCGCTAGTGGTAAAACAAACAAACAAACAAACCGCCTGCCAATGCAGGAGACATAAGAGACGTGGGTTTGGTCCCTGGGTCGGGAAGCTCCTCTGGCCAGGAAGACCCCTGTGGAGGGCATGGCAACACACTCCACTATTCTCACCTGGAGAATCACATGGACAGAGGGAACTGGTGTGCCACAGTCACAGGGTCACAAAAAGCCAGACATGACTGAAGAGGCTTCCCACGCACTCACACAATGCCACCTGTTTATCTTCACGTCAAATCGTGACCCTAAAAATCAGGACATCAAATGGTTAATGAGAAAACAGGCAAAAGTTTGAAGGGATAATTCAGCAGATTAATCCTTTCATTTCAAAATGTTTAACTCAATATAATGAGTGACATAAACTAAAATTCTCTTCATATTTTATATACTACTATTTAGTTTCAACTAAATAAATTTTTGTCATAAGAACTTAAAAGGTCTTATTATAAAAACTTAAAGATATGATTTTAAATCCAGTATCATTAGTTTGGAAAGCTCTGAGTTGTTCTGTACGTATACTTGAGGTTTACCTGCTGAATTTGTCTTGGAATACATGTTCTAGTGTCTTATTTCTCTGTCGTTTGAAGAGTTACTAGCCTGGAGAGTTTTTTTTTTTAAGCCTTGAAACTTGAAAAATGTCATTTCCTTATTATCATCATCAACAGCCTTGTAATTTTTAGGTAAGAGTATTCTCTCAGGGCTTTCTGAGCACTGGGAGCTGGTTCATGAGATTGGCGGAAGGTGTAACTTACTTGGTAACATTACTTTTCTAACTACGAATCTGTGACCATATTGCAGAAGCTTGAAAGTCTCCTGTTATACTTTTTCTTTTCATTTCATTGTTTTCTGACATGCACACACAGCAGAGAACTGTACACACAGTTTCCTATATTATCTAGCTCTTCTTGTTCTATTCTGCTCATAATGAAATTCAAATTGTATTCAAGAGCTCATTCTCCAGCATGAGAATTTTTAAGAGGAAACTAACCTCCAAGTCTTAACTCTGCATTATTCCCTAAAAAGGCAAGACACTATTAGATTCACTTTATTTAATTATGCCTTCTCCAACCCAGTAAAACATTAATGTCTCTAATAACAAAGTACAGGATGGATATTTCCAAAGAGAACCTCTGGATGCTAGACTTCTGGGTGTCAAGTCTGTTAAGTGGCTATTCTTTCAAGGTTAAAACTTGCTGTTCTTGTTCATGGGATATTTTAAGAGCAGCACTCTTCCATCTAACTTTTAAATACATACTCAACAGCCACCATGTGCTGTTATTGGAGCCTTACTCAGAAGCAATGTAATATTTAATATTCTAAGAGGCGAGCTATATCAGTTCAGTTACTCAGTCATGTCCAACTCTTTGCGATCCCAAGGAATGCAGCACACCAGGTTTCCCTGTCCATCACCAACTCCTGGAGCTTACACAAACTCATGTCCATTGAGTCAGTGATGCCATCCAACCATCTCATCCTCTGTGGGGGAGCTATATAATGTACAAACAAATAAAATAATCTTGGATAGCAATAGGTGCAATGAAATTAAAAGATGCTTGCTCCTTGGAAGAAAAGCTAAGACAAACCTAGACAACGTATTCAGAGAAGACAGTGGCAACCCACTCCAGTACTCTTGCCTGGAAAATCTCATGGGCAGAGGAGCCTGGTAGGCTGCAGTCCATGGGGTCGCTAAGAGTCTGACACGACTGAGCGACTTCACTTTCACTTTCATGCATTGGAGAAGGAAATGGCAACCCACTCCAGTGTTCTTGCCTGGAGAATCCCAGGGATGGGAGAGCCTGGTGGGCTGCCGTCTATGGGGTTTGCACAGAGTCGGACACGACTGAAGTGACTCAGCAGCAGCAGACAGTGTATTAAAAAGCAGAGACATCACTTTGTCCACAAAAGTTTGTAGAGTCAAAGCTCTGGTTTTTCCAGTAGTCAAGTCCATATGTGAGAGTTGGACCATAAAGAAGTCTGAGTGCTGAAAAATTGATGCTTTCGAATTGTAGTGCTGGAAAAGACTCTTGAGAGTCCCTTGGACAGCAAGGAGATCAAACCAGTCAATCCCTAGAGGAAATCAACCCTGAATATTCATTGGAAGGACTGATGCTGAGGCTCCAATATTTTGGCCACCTGATGCATAGACCTGACTCATTGGAAAAGGCCCTGATGCTGGGAAAGATTGAGGGCAGGAAGAGAAGGGGACAACAGAGGATGGGATGGTTGGGTGGTATCCCCTACTCAATGGACATGAGTTTGAGCAAACTCCAGGAGATAGTGAAGCACAGGGAAACCTGGCATACTGCAGTCCATAAGGTCACAAAGAATTGGACATGACTTAGCAGATGAACAAAAACAAGGTGCAATGAAGAAGTATCAAATGAAATGACATGCTAGTGAGTGACTGGGTAGAAACTGGTTACACAAGTTCTTTCTGAGAAACTGACATTTGAGCTGAGAATCAAACAAGGATCCAATCATGCAAAAGTCTAAGGGAACTGGATCTGGGCAGAAAAAGGAGAAAGAGCAGGAAGAGCATAACTGGAGTGGCCGAGGAATAGGAAACAAGCCAACTAAATGAGGAGCAAGAGAGCAGTAAAGATGTTAGAGAGCTAGTCCCAGGTCAGAACACTGGCAACCTGGAATTTTTTTCTAAGACCCATGAGAGGTCACCAGAAAAATCTTAGGCAGAAGAAGACCATGACCTATTTTTATTTTTCCAAAGAAATTACCCTGGCTTTAAAAATTTTATTCATCTGAAAGTGTACTCAAAAGGACAAGAGTTGCAGAAGCCAATAGTTGTCCATGCGAAATAACCCTGTACTAGGCTCTAATAGGAATGTCATCCAAGATTATGCTTTCCAAAACCAAGGCCATGTTAGAACAACCTGGCAAGTTTTTAGAGCCATTAAAAACACAGATTTCCAGGCCTTCTTCAATTTTCTGATTCTGATCTAGGGTTGAGGCCAAGACTTTTAAAAAATCTCCCCAGATGTCTCTGAGGCACAACCCTGCTTAAAAACCCCTGATCTGAGCTTCCCTGGTAGCTGGGTGGTAAAGAATCTGCCTGCCAATGCAGGAGACAGGGGTTCGACCCCTGGTCCAGGAAGATGCCACATGCTGTGGAGCAACAAAGTCCATAGGCCACAGCTACTAAGCCCCTGCTCCACAATAAGAAAAGCTGCCTCAATGAGAAGCCAGCACATAGCAACGAAGAATACCCCCCAAGCACTGCAACCAGAGAAGATCCCACACAGCAAAGAAGACTCAGCACAGTCAAAATAAAATAAAATAAATAAACAAAAGTTATTTTTTAATAAAAACCTTATCTAAGCCACATCTACCTAAGAATAGTTGAGAAAATTATTTTAAATGCCAAATAAATTTTCCATATTAAAAAACTGTACAGTGAATACCCATTTTTAAAATAATATGTTTTCCTATGGTTACCAAAGGGGGAAAGGGTGAGAGGGATAAATCAGGAGGTTGGGATTAACAGATACACACTACTATATACAGACAAACAACAAGGACCTACTGTGTATCACAGGGAACTATACCAAATATCTTTTAACAATGAACAATGGAAAAGAATCTGAAAAAGAATGTATACATGTATAATTGCATCACTTTGCTGTATACCTGAAACCAACAACTATATATCAATAAAGAAAAATGTAATGTTAAAAAAATAAATTTTCTCACAATTATTTTTCATAACATGGAAGGGAATCAGTGTTATTTATGGATAAGAACACAAATGCTGAAACAGTCCCTTTGCTCTTCCTTCTGTTCAGTATTTGTCACCTGCAAACTCTCTTAAAGCTAGTCAATGCAGGGAAAGACAAATATCACATGGTATCAGTTACATGTGAAATCTAAAATATGAAACAAATGAAATTATGTACAAAACAGAAGCAGACTCACAGACATACAGAACTGAGGTATGTTTACCAAAGGAGGAAATAGGGTGAGGTGGATAAAGTAGAAGTTTGGGAATTGACATATACACACTACTATACCATTTAACTTCTATGCAGAGCAGAGTACATCATGAGCAACACTGGGCTGGAGGAAGCACATGCTGGAATCAAGATGGCCAGGAGAAATATCAATAACCTCAGTTATGCAGATGACACCACCCTTATGGCAGAAAGTGAAGAGGAACTAAAGAGCCTCTTGATGAAAGGAAAGAGGAGAGTGAAAAAGTTGGCTTAAAGCTCAACATTCAGAAAACAAAGATCATGACATCTGGTCCCATCACTTCATGGGAAATAGATGGGGAAACAGTGGAGAAACAGTGTCAGACTTTACTTTTGGGGGTCTCCAAAATCACTGCAGATGATGACTGCAGCCATGAAATTAAAAGACACTTACTCCTTGGAAGGAAAGTTATGACCAACATAGATAGCATATTCAAAAGCAGAGACATTACTTTGCCAACAAAGGTCCATCTAGTCAAGGCTATGGTTTTTCCAGTGGTCATGTATGNGAAAGAGGAGAGTGAAAAAGTTGGCTTAAAGCTCAACATTCAGAAAACAAAGATCATGACATCTGGTCCCATCACTTCATGGGAAATAGATGGGGAAACAGTGGAGAAACAGTGTCAGACTTTACTTTTGGGGGTCTCCAAAATCACTGCAGATGATGACTGCAGCCATGAAATTAAAAGACACTTACTCCTTGGAAGGAAAGTTATGACCAACATAGATAGCATATTCAAAAGCAGAGACATTACTTTGCCAACAAAGGTCCATCTAGTCAAGGCTATGGTTTTTCCAGTGGTCATGTATGGATATGAGGGTTGGACCGTGAAGAAAGCTGAGTGCTGAAGAATTGATGCTTTTGAACTGTGGTGTTGGAGAAGACTCTTGAGAGTTCCTTGGACTGCAAGGAGATCCACCCAGTCCATCCTAAAGGAGATCAGTCCTGGGTGTTCATTGGAAGGACTGATGCTGAAGCTGAAACTTCAATACTTTGGCCACCTCATGTGAAGAGTTGACTCATTGGAAAAGACCCTGATGCTGGGAGGGATTGAGGGCAGGAGAAGAAGGGGATGACAGAGGATGAGATGGCTGGATGGCACCACCGACTCAATGGACATAGGTTTCAGTGAACTCCGGGAGTTGGTGATGGACAGGGAGGCCTGGTGTGCTGCGATTCATGGGGTCACAAAGAGTTGGATGCAACTGAGCAAGTGAACTGAACTGATATACATAAAATAGATGAACAGCAAGGACTTATTGTATAGAACAGGGAACTATACTCAGTATCTTGTAATGATATAAATAGAAAAGAATCTGAAAAACATATGCATATAAAACTGGATCAATTTGCTGCATACCTGAAACTAACACAACATTGTAAATCACCTATATTTCACTAGAAAGAATTAAATTTTATAAAGCTTCTATGCTGTGCGATTGGCAGTCTCTCTTAACTGTCTCTTACTTCAACACTGCTTGGGCAAACAGATGCCCCTTGCTCCAGCCTCCCATCACCCTTCAACCTTTAATTCGGTTGCAACCTTTGGAATCAGCTACTCAGCTCTCCTGGAACACTTAGACCAGCCAATGCCATTTTTTGAGCTTAACTCATTACCGATCAACCATGAGCTCCCAGATTCATCAGAATTATTCTACCCAGTGGAGGCCATGGATCAACTACCACCTCGTGGACCTGCATCTGCAAGCCTCCTACACCTACCTCTCTCTGGACTTCTATTTCAACCACAACAATGTGACTCTGGAGGCATGGGCCATTATTTCCAGGAATTGGCCAAGAAGAAGCACCAGGGTACCAGGCATCTCTTGAAAATGCAAAACCAACATGGCGGCCATGCCTTCTACCAGGACATGCAGAAGCTATCTCAAGACGTCTGGGGTAGAAACCCAGGACACGATGGAGACCACCCTTCTCATGAAGAAGAACTGGACCAAGCCCTTTTGGATCTGCAAGACCTGGGCACTCCCTGTGCTGACTCAACCTCTGTGACTTCCTGGAGAGACACGCCCTAGATGAGCAAGTAGAACTTATCAAGAAGATTGGCGCCACTTGCAACAACCTCCGCAGGCTGGCTGGTCCCCAAGCCAGTCTGGATGAGTAGCTCTTCCAAAGGTTCACCCTCCAACACAACTAGGAGCCTCTGGAGCCCAGCGCCTTTTGAGGAGCACCCCCTAATGTTGGCAGCAGCAGCCCTGATGTCGAGGCTTCTACCTGAAGCCCCTGTCTGCAGCCACTTGGTGGCTTTTTAACATCCTGGAGCCTTCTCTCAAGCCTTGGACCAAATGGAAACAATAAAACTTTTTGCAACAAAAAGAAAAAAAAAAGCTTCTGTGCTTATCTTTGTTACTGTCATCCTCCTGCCACTTTGCCAGAGGCATCTTAATTAGACCCAATGTCAGTATACTTTCTGTGTGTGCCAATTTTCTTACCACATGCTGATGAAGTAAAACTGAGAAATAAAATTAATTTTGACCCAAAAAAAAAAAATCCTTTTTCTAAGCTGGTCAGTTTATTTCCTCCTTTACACATGGTCTACACAGAGCTGCACCAAAAAATTTAGGTTTCTGTTGGCCTTTAACCTAATGCTCAGCCTCACTGCTACTTCTGGTTTCCTTTGATTGCCCTTTAAACACTTCTTCAGGACATGCATGCTAAGCATGGTGTTCCTTGGCTACTTCAGGCTGACAATTTTTCTGCTCCTCTAATTAATGCTAAAGCACCACACAGGGTTTTGCCTCATGCGGCTGACCTGGCCAGTTATGTTTATCATTTCCTCCTCTCCTGACAGACTCAGCAGCCTTCACCTAACCTACCTTCAGCCTCCTTGGTGGATCCAAGTGCTAGGTAAGTTGAAAGAATTAGGTCAGAGATTTCCCTTGGAATTCTTCAGGCAAGAATATGGGAGTGGGTTGCCATTTCCTTCTCCAGGGGACCTTCCCGACCCAGGGATCAAACCTGCGTCTCTCATATCTCTTGTATTGGCAGGCAGGGGTTCTTTACTACCAGCGCCATCTGGGACACCCAGAACCCAAATAATGACCTCTCAACTTACTGGTTTCTCTGAGCCTGAGTCAGAATCCTCACCATGCCCTCAGGAGTAAGGAGACATCACTTTTAAACGTCAGAGGGGTCAGAACCACCTGACTGGGCAAGTCTCCATTTTCCTCCCCTCACTCTCATTCACCAACCTGGGTGTGGTTCTCTTAGGAAATGTCAGAACTGATTTTGTGTGGCTTCTGTAACCGGTAAAGTTTTTCATCTTCTCTTACTGGCAGAGTTTATAAGATGCTTCTCCAGTGGGTGGATGTGAGACAGATTGGGACCTGAGACCCAGGTGGGTCCAGTGTTTGCACCTGGACCAACATCTCCTCCGGTAACAAAATACAAAGAAACTACAGGGATTAAAAATAACTGTATACACGCACATGCTCAGTTGCTTCAGTTGTATCCGACTCTTTGTGACCCCATGGACTGTAGCCCACCAGGCTCCTCTGTCCATGAGATTCTCCAGGCAAGAATACTGGAGTGGGTTGCCATCCTCCTCCAGGGGATCTTCTTGACCCAGGGATCAAACCTGAGTCTCTTGCATCTCCTGAATTGGCAGGCAGATTCTTTTACCACTGTGCAACCTGGGAAGCCCCAAGACCACGGAGATCTTCCTAGAAACAGGAGACGGTGAAGCACCCTTCTCACAGAGTAGTGGTTTTCAACCGTGGTTATATTGGTTTGGCCAAAAGGTTAGTTTTCCACAAATTTTCCCTTCCATAAGATGTTACAAACCTTTAGGCCAACCCGATACCACCTTCTGCTGGACACTATGGAAGCTTGCAGGAGTGTTTTTGTTTTTTTCACTGAAGTATAGTTGAATTACAGTACTGTATCACTTTCAGGTCTGCAGCAAGGTGATTCCATTATACATACATTTTCAGATATTTTCCATGATAGGTTACTATATTAAACATAGTTCCCTGTGCTCTACAGTTAATCCTTATTGCAAATTGGTTCAAGGTAACGGATGTGCACTCATTTCCTCCTGCCAGAGCACCAAAATCGCAGCTAGCTGCTGAACAGGAAGACACTAGAATCCACCAAAATAAAGATACCCACATCCAAGGACAAAGGAAAAGCCGAAATGAAACAGTAGGTAGGAGGGGCATAATCACAATAAAATCAAATCCTATCCCTGCTGGGTTGGCAACCCAAGAGTAGGAGAACAGCAATACCAAAGAAGTTCTCTCACTGTTGTGAAGGTTGTAGGGCCCACGTCAGGCTCCCCAGCCTGGGGATCTGGCCGAGAACCGGGAATCCCCTGGGAATCTGACTTTGAAGGCCAGTGGGATTTGATTACAAGACCCTCACAGGACTGGGGGAAACAGACTCCACTCTTGGAGGGCACAGAGAAAACTTTGTGCACCAGGACTCGGGGGAAAGACACACCGACCCCGCAGGAGAGAGAGCCAGCCTACCTAGGAGTGTGGGAGGGTCTCCTGCAGAGCTGTGGGTAGGCAGTGGCCCACCTCAGGGACCGGGCCCTGGCAACTGCAGTCCTGGGAGATACATGCTGGCGTGAAGTCCTCTTGGAGGTCGCCAACAGCTCCACCATGGAGCCTGTAGACTCCAGGACTGGGTGGCCTCAGGTCAAACAACTGATAGGGCGGGAGCGCAGCCTCAGCATCAACAGACAATTGGAAAGTTTTGCTGGGCACAGCTCTGCTCACCAGAGCAAGACCCAGTGTTCCCCATAGCCATCCCTCAGGAAGCTTGCACAGGCCTCTTAATCCTCATCCACAAGACTCCAGGACTGGGTGGCCTCAGGTCAAACAACTGATAGGGCGGGAGCGCAGCCTCAGCATCAACAGACAATTGGAAAGTTTTGCTGGGCACAGCTCTGCTCACCAGAGCAAGACCCAGTGTTCCCCATAGCCATCCCTCAGGAAGCTTGCACAGGCCTCTTAATCCTCATCCACCAGGAGGCAGACAGAAGTAAACCCTTGTTGCTTATCTACTGCTGCTTGTGTCTGTGTCTGTTAATCCCATGCCCAGCTGCTAAGTCATGTCGGACTCTCTGGGAGCCCACGGAGAGCTGCACACCAGGCTTCTCTGTCTTCCACTGTCTCCCAGGGTTTGCTTAAATTCTCGTCCATCGAGTCTGCAGTGTTATCCACCTATCTCTGTTAATCCCACACTCGTAATTTATTCCTCCCCCTCTTCTCTCTTTGATAACCATAAATTCACTCTCTATACCTGTGAGTCTGTTTCTGTCTTGTATATAGATTCATGTGTATTCGTTTTTTAGATTCCACATACAAGTGACATCACGCAAATACTTGTCTTTCTCTGATTTATTTTACTCAGGATGATAATCTCTAGGTCCACCCATGTTGCTGAAAATGGCAGTATCTTATTGGGCTTCCCTGGTGGCTCAGCTGGTAAAGAATCCGCCCACAATGCAGGAGACCTGGGTTTGATCNAGTTTTTTAGATTCCACATACAAGTGACATCATGCAAATACTTGTCTTTCTCTGATTTATTTTACTCAGGATGATAATCTCTAGGTCCACCCATGTTGCTGAAAATGGCAGTATCTTATTGGGCTTCCCTGGTGGCTCAGCTGGTAAAGAATCCGCCCACAATGCAGGAGACCTGGGTTTGATCCCTGATTTAGGAACATCCCCTGGAGAAGAGAACGGCCACCCACTCTAATATTCTGGAGAATTCCATGGAATCGCAAGGAGTCAGACACAACTGAGCAACTTTCACTTTCACTTTATTCTTTATTATGGCTGAGTAATATTCCACTGTGTATATCTTCTTAAGCCAGCCATCTCCTTTGACTATGACAAAAGTCAGACAGCAATACTGGCATTTAGTGGTGAAGATGAGGGGAGGAGAAAGATGCTTCATGACCCACAATGTGAACAATACTCTTCCCCACTAAAAAATTGCTCCATGTCCTGCATTACTTTTGAATGTCCCACAGAACAGCTAGCACAAGTGAAAAATCTGTTTGTAAGCTTCCAATTCTAGAGTCTAAGTCTATTTTACATTTAAATATAGCGTTTTGCACAGTTTTAATATAAACTGAATTACGCAACGATACAATTACAAAGAGAAATAAGGAAACATGCTCCTCTGATTTGTTGGAAACTCCAGGAGCTCTCGCTTGTCTCATGAAATCACGTTACCAGTAATTGTGTCACTTCTGGTATTTGAATCAGCTCTCTCAACATCACCTTAGAACTGTCCACTAGCAGTGATTCTATGTTTGGGGACATCACGGCATCACCTGGCCACTTCACTCTGCTTTCCAGACCAGTGGTGCCTATGTGTTTGCATATGAAATACACATTTTGTTGTGAGTGTCTTCCTCAGATTTTCCCCTTATATTACATTAGAACATCATACTGATTTTAAAAAATATTTTACATGTGGTTAAGCTATATTAGATGTGAATTTTATTTCAGTAAAAGGTAGTGTTATAAAAAACCACCACCTCTGGTGGCTCAGACAGTAAAGAGTCTGCCTACAATACAGACTGGGTCAGGAAGATTCCCTGGAGAAGGGAATGGCTATCCACTCTAGTATTCTTGCCTGTAAAACTCCATGGGCAGAGGAGCCTGGCAGGCAACAGTCCATAGAGTCTCAAGGAGTCAGACACAACTGTGCAACTTTCACTTTCACTGAGTGTTATAAAAATGAGGCCTTGTACAATAAGATTGGGAATGTCTTCCACAGATGTAAGACTCCCTATTAACAGACTTTATAAAACTCAAGCAAGCCCAGTCTGCCACCTCCCTACCCAAAACTCACTCACTCACTCACTCACTCACTCATTTGGCGCTCAGTCGCGTCTGACTCCATGCAACTCCATAAACTGTAGCCCACCAGGTTCCTCTCTCTGTTCATGGAGTTCTCCAGGCAAGAATACTGCAGCAGGTTGTCATTCCCTTCTCCAAGGGATCTTCCTGACCCAGAGATCGAACCTGGATTTCCTGCATTACACACAAATTATTTACTATTTAAGCCACCAGGAAAGACTCTGTACTAGTAGCAAAAAAGCCTATTGGTGACAAAACCTTCTTATACCAAATACAACAGTTCTGATTAATTGAACACCTATGGTGAACCAGGCCCAGTGCTACACATTTTCCATATATCATGTCTAACCCTCCGCTCCAGTACTTTGGCCACCTCATGCGAAGAGTTGACTCATTGGAAAAGACTCTGATGCTGGGAGGGATTGGGGGCAGGAGAAGAAGGGGACAACCAAGGATGAGATGGCTGGATGGCATCACTGACTCGATGGACATGAATCTGAGTGAACTCCAGGAGTTGGTGATGGACAGGGAGGAGATGTGTATAAGAGACAGATTTTTATTTTTCCAAAGAAATTNCTGATGCTGGGAGGGATTGGGGGCAGGAGAAGAAGGGGACAACCAAGGATGAGATGGCTGGATGGCATTACTGACTCGATGGACATGAATCTGAGTGAACTCCAGGAGTTGGTGATGGACAGGGAGGCCTGGCGTGCTGAGATTCATGGGGTCGCAAAGAGTCAGACACGACTGAGCGACTAAACTGAACTGAACTGAACCCTCAGCTCACCAAGGGAGGTACTGTTTATTATGAGCTCTATTTTGCAGGCAGAAAATACACACAGCACAAAGGCCAAATAACTGACTGAGGTCACACCACTGTAAGTGATTTGATCCAAGTCAATCAAATTCAGGAAAGGCTACTCACTCCAGTATTCTAGCTTTGAGAATTCCATGGACTATTCAGTCCATGGAGTCACAAAGAGTGGGACACAACTGAGCAAATTTTACTTCACTTCACTTCACTCAAATTCCAGTGTCTTTGACTTTGCCGAAGACAGATGGGTCAGAATTCAAAATTGGAGAGCTGGTAAGTAGCCAGGAAAAGCCACGCTCCACTTGGCTGAGTTAACTGTGGAAAAGTGAAAGCGAAGGATAAACAGGACACTTGCCACCACCTATTGCTTCACCCAGACATTCAGCCTCTCACTCAAGCACCTACAGTTTCTATCCCACCGCAGGTTTTCAGCAAAAGCAGTTGAAAAGTGGCTTGTCTGAACTGAAATGTGCTAGACGTGTCAGATACACATCAAATTTCTAAGACTGGGCACAGCAAAAAGGACAGTAAAATTCTCATCAATTGCTGTTCTTCAGTTACTAAGTCGTGTTCGACTCTCTGCAGTCCCATGGACTGCAGCACACCAGGCTTCCCTGTCCTTCACCATCTCCTGGAGTTTGCTCCAATTCATGTCCATTGAGGTGGTGATGCCATCCAACCATCTCAATACACATCAAATTTCTAAGACTGGGCACAGCAAAAAGGACAGTAAAATTCTCATCAATTGCTGTTCTTCAGTTACTAAGTCGTGTTCGACTCTCTGCAGTCCCATGGACTGCAGCACACCAGGCTTCCCTGTCCTTCACCATCTCCTGGAGTTTGCTCCAATTCATGTCCATTGAGGTGGTGATGCCATCCAACCATCTCAGCCTCTGTTGCCCCCTTCTCCTCCTGCCCTCAATCTTTCTCAGCATCAGGTCTTTTCCAGTGAGTCAGCTCTTCACATCAGGAGGCCAAAGGACGGGAGTTTCAGCTTCAGCATCAGTCCTTCTGATGAATATTCAGGGCTGACTTCCTTGAGACCATACATCTCATCAATAATTTTATGTACATTAAATATATGTTCTCATGATAATGTTTTTGGATCTACTGGGTAAAAAATAGATGAAAATTCATTTCACTTATTTCTTATTATCAAAGTTTCCAGTGAGACAATGAAGTTTTCTTAATTATAGTGGCTCACTTAACATTGGTAGTGGACAGAGCTGAGATGGATGACTTTTCTGTGGGGCAGTATCCTTTCCCTGCACCACAGGAATCTCCAGAAGCTCGGAGTCTAGGGTAGCTCCTTCTGGGAGTGACCACTCAGGCCACTGAAAGCAGCAGGAGAAAAGCATGGGTGTGTGGGGAGGGCGAGGGCAGCAGAAGTTCCTGCACATTTTCATTGTGTCCCTTTGGTCACTCAGATCATGGGGACCACATGTTCACTCCCTATTTATTACTATTATCTTTATCCCATATGCTTCTCACAACTGCCAGCGCATGGGAGCAGTAGGCAAAATCTGGAACAAAAGCTGTGTTTAAATACACATGTAAAGAAAAGTCAAAATATTTGGCGTATTACCTAAATATGATATTATTTTTATTTACAAACAGCAAAGAAGGTATAGCTGGTAGTTCTGTGGAAACCCAGACAAGTGGCATGAGCTCATCACAGACTGAAAGCCCTAGCAATGGTTTCAATATAAGCAACTGAAAGGCAGGGGAATGATGTCCGTGATCTCACAAGATCAGACAGACCCTCAGCTTCTGTACTGTGATCAAGTACTAATTGCAAAATCCACACAAACACAACGCAGAAAGGAAACTGAATTGCAAGAACTGGACTACAGACGTCAAGATTTTACTCACACATATTAGCGGACCAAAATACCAAGTTGAAAAAAGAAAAAGCTTATAGACAAAGCATGTGTACCAGATCAGTGTCTGTTAATAGAATTCGTCATTATTTCTTATATATCCTAACTGTGAAATATGACATACTTTCGGGGAGGGAAAGAGAGACGAGGAGGAATAGAGGAGTGGGGGGAGAAGGAAGGAAGGAAGAGGAGGAGGCAGTAGGGAGGGAGGGAGGCAGAGGGAAACTTCAGCTCAGAATGTCCAAAAGGTATCATTGTCTGTTGTGGTTTCCTCCCATCACAAGTCATATCCTTTAGAGGAACTTATTTATGGAATATTTTCAGGAGAAGGAAATGGCAACCCACTCCAGTGTTCTTGCCTGGAGAATCCCGGGGACGGGGGAGCCTGATGGGCTGCCGCCTGTGGGGTCGCACAGAGTCGGACACGACTGAAGTGACGTAGCTTAGCTTAACACACTTGTCTGATACACAAGACCTGGCAATGCCAGAAGAACACAGAAGAGCTTCTCATAATCATGTGGACAACACTGTGAAGCCACTATTTTAACCACTTGGCTCGGGCCTCTGAGCTCATTACTGGGCACATGCCCATGAGGACCACTTGAGAGTGTTCCACTGAGCCAGCTAAGCTGGCTGAAATCATACAGATTGTTGTTGTCATTTACTCGATAGGTCCTGGTTGACGCTTTTGCGACCTCATGGACTGTAGCCCGCCAGCCTCCTCTGCCCATGGGATTTCTCAGGCAAGAATATCAGAGTGGATTGCCATTTTCTTCTCCACGGGATTTTCCCAGATCAGGGATCAAACCTGCATCTCCTGCATTGACAGGCAGATTTTTAATGCTGAGCTATCAGGGAAACATTTTCTGATTTTAACAAATCAAACTAAAAATCAGTAAAAAAAAGATACTGGAAAACTTGCCATATACTTGGAAACCAAGCAACACATTTCTAAATAAGTATGTCTACCTGACCTGCCTCTTGAGAAACCTGTATGCAGGTCAGGAAGCAACAGTTAGAACTGGACATGGAACAACAGACTGGTTCCAAATAGGAACAGGAGTACATCAAGGCTGTATATTGTCACCCTGCTTATTTAACTTCTATGCAGAGTACCTCATGAGAAACGCTGGGCTGGAAGAAGCACAAGCTGGAATCTGGATTGCCAGGAGAAATATCAATAACCTCAGATATGCAGATGACACCACCCTTATGGCAGAAAGTGAAGAGGAACTAAAAAGCCTCTTGA
>SJYX01007544.1:219788-230385 GCA_006410675.1 Oreotragus oreotragus
TCCTTGGAAGGAAAGTTATGACCAACCTAGACAGCATACTAAAAAGCAGAGACATTACTTTGCCAACAAAGGTCCATCTAGTCAAGGCTATGGTTTTTCCAGTGGTCATGTATGGATGTGAGAGTTGGACTATAAAGAAAGCTGAGCGCTGAAGAATTGATGCTTTTGAACTGTGGTGTTGGAGAAGACTCTTGAGAGTTCCTTGGACTGCAAGGAGATCCAACCAGTCCATCCTAAAGGGGACCAGTCCTGGGTTTTCATTGGAAGGACTAATGTGCTGAAGCTCAAACTCCAGTACTTTGGCCACCTGATGTGAAGAGCTGACTCATTTGAAAAGACCCTGATACTGGGAAACATTGAGGGCAGGAGGAGAAGGGGACAAAGAGAATGAGATGGTTGGGTGGAATCACTGACTCAATGCACATGGGTTTGGGTGGACTCTGGGAGTTGGTGATGGACAAGGGAGGCCTGGCATGGTGCAATTCATGGGGTCGCAAAGAGTTAAACACGAATGAGTGACTGAACTGAACTGAACTCAAACCAAAACACACGTGGTCTTTATCCTGTGGGATTATAGATTATATAAGCAGAAAGGGTCTGATTGATCAGGAATGACTGTGTACAGAATATAAGGCACCTTCACTACGCTCAGAACAGAGAGCCTCTGAACTCACAGAAGCACCCACTACAAAAGCTCTCGGCCTCCCTGGATGTAAAGACATCCTAGAACTTACCTTTTCAAAAATTATTTTCCAGCATGCTTGCCCACGTTCACAGAGTATTTTGCTTCATTTCTGTTGTAAAGTTGGATCAATAATAGGTTGGCATAGTGAGTACTTGCGATTGTCCACCCTTCAAGGCTGATTTCATCAAGAATCTGGGTCCCTGGAGACTCAGACTGAGGCAAGCACCTATTTACTCCTCTGCCCTCAACATTCTCATGCTCTTCTGCACAGGACTTCCCTAACTCACAAAGCAAGGAGAAATTACATGCTGAATTGTGATGACATATAACACATATCACACAATCAGTATAGTGGTTCCAATGTCCACAACAGTTACATTTCTTCCTCCTTCAGACCAGATATTACAGTTGTAAATTTTTCCCTTTAGAAGATTACAACTTTTCTCATGTCCTACCAGGCAAGATAGCACCTCTGTTGCCTCCTTCCAAGCCTTGCCTTTATCTCTCTAGACTCCAAAGAGAAATGGGATATTTCTTGCCATGTCAGTAAATAAGGATGTCATAGTCATCAGCGATTGCAGCCTTCCAGCATGAGCCGGAGAGCCTTGAGGGAACTTGGGATGTGAAAACACAGGATCCTAGCCTCAGAGGGCTGAGGTGCATATCAAAGGAATGATTTCAGTGAGCCGACTCCTGCATCTTCCCGTATATAGAAAAGTTCTAAATCCCTTAAGTTGGGATATCTGGTTTTGTTTAATTAACAATAATCTTTTGACATTCAAACTAATTGTTGCAAAATTTCTATAACCTGGTTCCTCCCTTCGGCACCTCAGAGCAGTTCTCTCAGGGCTACTTGAGATGTTATTTCCTGGACTTGAATCCCTTAAAAATTCCACCAAATAAAACATAATTTTCAACTTTTAGGTTGTATTTTTTCAGTTGACACCAATGTCAACACAAGTATTACAGAAGCCTCTGTGCATACTCTCCTGTTGCTGGATACACCCTCCAAGATATCTCCATACTAATCTTACCCACTAAAAGAAACCCACTTTAATATGCCAGCGTCAACAAAAAAATATCCTCACAGTTGCAGGAAGAATTAGCTCTACCATTCAGCATTTTAAATGTTTAGAATAACTAAAGCAAATTTTTGAGAGAGTCCCGGTTCTACAACTAAGAAGTCAGCAGATTGAGAAGGCACAAGTAATCTGATAAAGTTTCATTTCAAGCAAAGATACACTTCTCAGGGCTTAGATTTGGAGAAGAAAACTGGGCCACATAGGGGAAAAATATATTCTAATTGTAAAATCACCACTATTGAGCTTTATGAAACTCTGGAAACTTCATATAATAGGATAGCGAGTTGCTTAAAAATAAGGGCTTTTTTCACTCACTAGCTAGGTGACCTGAGGACATTGCTTTATCTCCCTGAGTCCCAGTTACCCTGCCAACAAAACAGAAGTGGTAATAACATTATTTACCTCATACACTTATCGGGAGGATTGAATGAGCTAATGCATACATAGCCACTTAAGAGACAAGGATAAATGTGTTCCGGCCTGAGTGAGCCCGTGTTTTCTTCCACTAAATCCTTCAGAAGAAAAGGAGGGCTTTCCTTCTCTTTGCTTTGCTTTCTTTCCTTTTTTCTTCCCCCCGCTTTCTTCCCTCATCCTCCTGCCCTCAATTCCTCTCAGCATCAGGGTCTTTTCCAATGAGTCAACTCTTCTCATCAGGTGGCCAAAGTACTGGAATTTCAGCTTTAGCATCATTCCTTCCAAAGAACACCCAGGGTTGATCTCCTATAGAATGGACTGGTTGGATCTCCTTGCAGTCCAAGGGACTCTCAAGAGTCTTCTCCAACACCACAGTTCAAAAGCATCAATTCTTCGGCACTCAGCTTTCTTCATCCAGGGAAGGCAATGGCACCCCACCCCAGTACTCTTGCCTGGAAAATCCAATGGACGGAGTAGCCTGGTGGGCTGCAGTCCATGGGGTCGCTAACAGTCAGACAGACTGAGCGACTTCACTTTCACTTTTCTCTTTCATGCATTGGAGAAGAAAATGGCAACCCACTCCAGTATTCTTGCCTGGAGAATCCCAGGGATGGGGGAGCCTGGTGGGCTGCCATCTATGGGGTCACACAGAGTCAGACACGACTGAAGTGACTTAGCAGCAGCAGCAGCTTTCTTCATCATCCAACTCATATCCATACATGACTACTGGAAAAACCATAGCCTTGACTAGACGGACCTTTGTTGGCAAAGTAATGTCTCTGCTTTTGAATATACTATCTAGGTTGGTCATAACTTTCCTTCCAAGGAATAAGCGTCTTTCAATTTAGCCATTTGGAAAAAGTGGAATTCTAGCTGATGTTTTACCCTAAAGTTAAGTCCACATGGATCAAAGATTTAAATTTATAAAAATTTAAGAAGTATAATTATGTGGAAATAGATGGATGTTTTTATAATCTTGGAGTAGATAAGACTTTTCATACAAAAACACAAAGAAATTCCAAAAATATAAGAAGAGTTGAAAAAGAAAATGACAAATGAGAAAAATGGCAATGCATATGAAAAAGGCTTCCATTCCATCATATACAGAGTTTCATGAATCATTTCTGAGAAATAAAGGCAAAGATTCCAGATGAAGAATGACCAAATGATGTCTCTAGTCTAGAGCCACTGGAGGAAAGGATAAATGTGGAGTGAACCATTTGCCAAATGCTAGACTTGTCACCAGTTCTGACTTTGGCATTACTTTTAGTTCCTTTTTTTCCTTTCATGTGTTACAGAAAATGGAAGAGTAAGCCAAGAGAGTAAGGAATAGGGGCCATCAAAGAGGACTAAGAATATATATATACATATATATATATACATACATACATATTTATAATTATGTATCCAAATTTCCATTCCACAATCTGCGAAGAAAGAGCAAGCAGTGACACTGATCCCTATTTCTGGAAATATAGAGGAAAACCTTGGAAACTGGAAAGATTGATGCTTGAGACACATCAAATGGATCTAGGTGTGCAATATAAAGCTCTTCTGTTTATAGAATATCTTTTAAAATCTACTAGTGTTGTGTATAGAAATTATAGCATTCTTTCTGTCTATTCCTTGAGAAAGGTTAGGTTCAGTGAACAGAAAAACTGCACACTGGAACAGTTATTATTCAGGATAATTTGGAAAATGGTGCTCTTGTTGGATTTTCAAAGTACCGTGCAAAGCCTTGCTATATGTTGAATTAAACTGCCATAGTGTCTCTCCATGTTTGCAAAATATTGAGTAGAAATTGGTCTGGCATGGGCTGCAGTGTCCCTAAGATTTCTGTTTCAGGCAGAATAGACTTGGCTATGCTAGATTAATAAAGACTTCAGATCTCTTGTTTATTTTTTCATTCAAATAACAGTCTAGTGAAAGTCAGGCAGCTCTTCTGACACTCCCCTTTTAATGGTGACCAAGGATGCTCCTGTATTTACGAACATCTGAAAAAAGTGTACAAGGTTAATACTGAAGGTGAATACAAGAATAAAGAATTGTTTATATTGTTCAGTATTGTTTTATGGGCTGGGTCTAAAACTGTTTTATATTATTTCTGCTTATGTTCCACTGACCTAAATCAAGTCACATGGCCTTCAGGTTAATTTCAAGGGTAAATAACCTGTGTGCCCAGGAAGAGAAAATAATGTGTTGAATACATAACATAGTCTCAGCCACAGTCCAAATTCTGGTCAATAAAATCTGTTTCATTCTTCTTCTTATAAATCAAACAAACTCACATCTGCCTCCTACCCAAAGAAAATGCTCCTTCATTAAGTATTCTGAATTGGGAAGGGGAAGATAGAGGACACACAGTCAGTGTTTTTTAGTAATTGTGAAATACCACTGCAAAGATATTTTGGAAGCCTCACACCTGAGGTGGGGATAGGGTAACGAAGAAGTGCTGGACTAGGCCTTGATTCTACTCCCTGGGAAGAATTATCTTATCATTTCTTCTCCGTGGCCTCTGATTATGAACTCTTGGGGCCTCTTCCTGGTCATTATTCTAGTCGCATCTGAAAAGAGCTTGGAGAGCATGTCATCTTTGGAGGAGACATTCCGTGGCTACTTTCTATATGTGGGAGTATAAAAATTAATGTTATTATCTGAATTTTAAAATACCTATTTAAAGAGTTTACTTTTTATTTTCTTGACAATACAATCCCCTCAAACGCTTTGTAGATTTCTGATCTATTTATTCCAGCCAGTTTTGTATTAGTCAGTAATCATATCCAAAGCTATTTCCTAAAAATAATATTCAAATTTATTTTGCATGGCTACTTCCTCATACCTTTTTTTACACTCTACTTAATGGTGGTTGTCATTGGACTCTTTGAGCAACTGCGATTGAGCCAAATTCTACTTTGATCTATGGTCTAAGACACTATTCAACTGATAACATTTTTTTAACTGCATCTTAACACTCAAAGTCTTTTTAATTCAGTCTCTACAAGTAGTTCGGTTTCCCAACCCTGAAAGACCTTGGATTTATGAACTGTCTTTCATTTCTGTTTGGAAGCTTATTTTTGCCTGAGCTCATCACATTTTGCAATTTTTTGTGAACTACAGTTAATAATAGACAACACACACTAGGGCTATGAACCATTTCAATATCTAATTAGAAATTATTTGTAGACAGATCTTCCTTCTAAGTTAGTCAATGGTTTTTAAGCAAAGATTTTGCCGTATTCCCTGACTTAAGTATCAGTTTCCCCATCACCTTCCATCTACCCTAATGTGTGTGTGCACGCTCAGTCATATCCGACTCTTTGCAACACCATAGTCTGTTAGCAGGTTCCTCTGTCCATGGGATTTTCCAGGCAAGAAGACTGGAGCAGGTTGCTCTTTTCTACTCTAGGGGATCTTTCTGACTCAGGGATCAAACACACATCTCTTATTTTTCCTGCACTGTCAGGCATGCACTGGCATTCTTTACCACCGTGCCACCTGGAAAGCCCCCATCTATCCTATGGCTTTACATTTTCATATTTTGTTGGAGCATCATCTCACTTCAAGGTGACAATTTCCATATCAGTGTAAGTAAACAAGTTCCTTTAATTTCATCCCCAAATCTTCAGTGGCTTAATAAAACACTTAATAATTAGTGCTTAATAAAGTAATAAAACAATGATTTTAACATGAAAAAATCTTTTTTTTCACTGCCCATTCATCTTATTGGATCAGAAATGATCAATTAGAGCTTGTGATATGGTAAGTGCTAAAAAAAAATTTTTTTTTAAAACCTAGCTATTACTATTGTAATTATAATATTAGCAGCCATAGTGTTAAAAAAAAAAACAAACAAACATTTTGTCAGCAATAAGCACAGCCTTAGGCAATATTTTGAAGACAGTATTAGATGAGAGTTTTATCATTTGTAGTTTGCTACAGCTGCCACAATGAAGTACCATAAACTGGGTAGCTTAAACAATGAAAATTTGTCTCACGGTTCTGATGGCTAGACATCTAAGATCAAGGTGTCAGCAGGGTTGGGTCCTTCTGAAGGTTGTGAGGAAGAACCTGTTCCATGCCTCTCTGCTAATTTCTGGTATTTTGCTGGGAATCTCTGGCATCATTTGATTTGTATAAGCATCACCCTGATCTCTGCCTTCATCTTCACATGGTGTTCTCCGTGTGTGTGTATCCATCTCCAAATTTCCCCTTTTTAAAAGGACACTAGTCATATTGGGTTAGTGCCAATACTCATGACCTAATTTTAACTTGATTACCTCTGTAAAGATTCTCCCTCCAAATAAGGTCACATTCTGAAGTACTGGAGGTTAGAATTTCAGAAGTTTGAGGGAGGCACAATTCAACCCATAATACATAATAATCTGTTAATAAGCAATATTTCCACTGAAGCATTTCTTACTTAAGTTATATATTTGCATGGTGGCTAATAATTCTCTTCAGTCTCTTCATGAGTGAGATCTGGATATTTGTGTTAGAAATCAAGTGTGCATTCTTTACTCTTTACTGGGCATAATTATGCAAAGATTATTGTATAGCAAACTGCTGTATTGCAGTGATCTTAAGAAATCCTTTTGTTTCTTCTTATTTCCCAGAGTTCAAGATACCCTCTGTCTTCTGTATGTCATAATAAATGATTAACTATGACAGAACAAGGGAAAGCAGGGGGACAGAATACATCTCTCAAAAGGCTGACTTAAAAGAGGGCTTCTTTCCATATTGTGCATGTATTAGCTGCTCAGTCAAGTCTGACTCTCAGCGACACTATGGACTGTAGCCCACCAGGCTCCTCTTTCCATGGGATTATCCCAGCAAGATCTTTTCATGTTATAGCTGTGTAAAAACTGTGGCATCATCTAAAGTCTTTTACTGCAAAATTATGTCACATTGTTAAAAAGGAAACCTTAGTAGGCTTAAACAAATATGAAAAGAATAAGACTGAGCAAAAATCCCTGAGGAATTCACTTAATTAAAATCAATATATTTATCATTTTCTGTGTTTGTGGATATTTTATATTGTTGTTTACTCGAGTCAGGTGAACCTTCCATATCATTTACAATGTGGTAATCCATAAGACAGTAGCTACACTAAGGAAAAATTAATGCATCTTTTAAGTCAGAGAGATTGCCAAATAAACTGTTATTACAATCAGATTGTTTTATTGAAACTATAGAAGTACTCACATACAGTAAATAATAGTTGTCGGTAAAAAGTTGAAAGATATGGGTTTGTTTGTTTGTTTTTGCTCTAATCTACACACTTGCTTTTGTTTATTCTTGCTAAAGTGTCATCCTGAAGGAAAGCAGGGCTGGCCTGGGGCCAAATATGTGAGTAGTCAACATTTAACAAGGGTCCCATTTGTTCAGCTTTCTCTTCTTCTCATCTTAAGATCACATCTCTTTCCCAGAACACAGTTAATAAATATTGTCATCCTGTTTCTGGATGCAACTTGTCTTTCTATATCCAGCCTTTAGAAGAGAGGGTGGCACATTACAAATGCTGAGGAAGTATATTTGGTTGAGTACATGAATGAATGAATGAATTGTAAGCCCAAATCTTACTTTGTAGTCCAACCAGCGCTACTTTGTTAATGTTAAAGATCCAAAGTTAATTTTCATTTCCTTATTTTTACTCCTTCTAGTGTTTCCAGTTCATCTAGTTATAAAAACATAAACTTGTGATTGCAACACTTAACATTAAAATATAAATGACTGACCCTCACAAAGTTATTTGCTTTTAATTTCAATGAAACTCTATTTTTGTAGCATATCAGCCATTATGTTCAGAACAAACTAGACTGTGACCAGGTCTATCTTTTGGCTAGTTTTCCAAGTCGCAAAGGTAGTCTTCAGAAGGATGGCTACATATTGAACATAGCAGACATGCGATATAGATTTATTTACTGATTGACAAGAGATGAGAATTCAAACACTGGGATATCTTAAATATGAAAGTCTGGATTTTGTTATACATCATAGGAAGAAAGATTTGTACCTCATTAGTACAAAAAGTCAGGAACTATTTAAATTTCCTGATAGTCTCATGAAGCTTCAATCAAAGATGCTCAGAGAGAATATTTCCCCATTCCAGACATCTATAGTGGACAGTTTCCTGACAGCCTGGGAAAACAGGCTAATAGGATGTTGTGTGACAATGTGACAGAGGAGGTTTTTTTTTTTCCAGGAAAAGAGGACTTACAAGTTAAGTCAAAAACTTGTAGAATATACATTGTTGAAACAAACTATTATTCATAATATCTTTTTTAGTCTTTTGAAATTCAAATTTTATATTACTAAAGGAATATGTAAATGAAACTATATAGTCCTATGTACAAAACTCCATAGTCTGAAGTCATGCACAAAATTTCCTAGTAATCCTAAGTATTTCAAAACTTCCTCCTGCCAAATATTTAATAAGCATCTATTTTATGAAAAAACCTAAAGGTACCATATTCTCTATACTAAATTAAACTAAGACTCTATTTCCCACAAATGCCAAAAATATGATAAAATTTCATGTACTCTCTTCTCAGACATCTGGATTGAGACTTCTAGATAAAACTAGTTCCGAAGATATGATTGTTTGAAGCCTTTCCTGTACTGAGTTCCCCAACATATTAGATATGAAAAGGTAATAAGGAAAATACATTTGAAATTTGACAACTTGTCAACATTAGAAACAAAATTTTCAAGGTCTCTTTAGGTGTGTAAGTACTACATAAATCAAATATTTAGATGAAATTCTACCGTTTAGAAATTCTCAGTCTAATATACAGCTTTTAACATTAAATTATAGTTGCCTAGAATTTGAAACGTGGAAAAATTTTAATGATAACTAATGTGAACACTGAGGATAAGTGATCAGTAAAATTCTCCAAGCTGATGAGTCTAAACAAGAACCCTGGTTTTCTGATTATCAGTCCAGTCTGCCGCCTATTTGTTTAAGTGTCCAGAATTTTTAACTGTCCGCTATTAAGGGAACTTGAATGACATAAGGAAAACTCCATCAGCTTTCTAACTAAGCAGCACATGAATAGAATTCCAGCCTCTCCAGTTACTGTTTGCGCTTATGAAGTGCAACTTTCCCGTCTAAACCTCAGTTTCCTTGCTGGCACAACTTTTATCTGTGCAGATGTTCGGTACTTTGAGAAAAGAACTGACCAATAACACAACAACAGCAACAACAACAACTAGCCCTTTCTGCCAAGGCAGCCCACTCATCTCTGTGGGAAACGGGAGGAGCACAGGCCTGGCCTCCTGCTGATTCCACTCAGGTGCAGCGTTACAGGAAAGCAGGATATACACAGGGGGTTTGTGTGTATATACCGGGTACCATTAGTAACAACTTCTTTCTTTGTTAGGGTTTTAAAAGGCTCAAAGCCATTACTATAATTTAGCTCCTCAACCTACATATTAAGCCAAGGAGAAGAAAGAAACTGAAAACAGATGGGGGAGGGAAATGCACTTTCTGTTATCTTACATTTCTGCCTAGTTAGTTTTCTTCCAAAGCCATAACAACCCCACAGAGAGGATTTCTGTTTGTTTGTTTTGCCTATTGAGTGTAATATTAGAGTTACTGCATTATCTTCGGTAGCAGCCAAAATTCTAAAAGGGGAAGAACTCTTTAGAAAAAAACACAAATGGAAGTATTTTAGTTAAATACAATTTTAAGTTTAAAAGGTCTTAATAGTTATTTTGTTGTTATTGATGTTGGTGTTTAAGTGAAAATGTGCATGTGGTTCAAGAGTGAGAGTTCCTTCACATTTATGTATGTCTTTAAATCAGATTCAGAGTTTACAGAATTGCCATCTGTACTTACAATTGGGCCTACAGGTACATATTCTTTGAATGATACAATCTTGATTTATTTGTATTTATTCACACATTTTCCATATCTCCACAGTCCGCACCAACCCCTTTATCTTATATCTGGATACTTCACTTTTTATATTGTTCTTGGCTTCTAAAAGCATTAAAGTTCAGAGTCTCCAGGTTAGGTATTACTGTTTTTCTTTTCCTTCCCTCTAGAGTAGGAAATACAAGGGTAGAAAAGGAGTAACGGAGAAGGAAATGGCAGCCCACTCCAGTGCTCTTACCTGGAAACTCCCAGGGACGGAGGAGCCTGGGAGGCTGCAGCCCATGGGGTCGCTGAGAGTCGGACACGACTGAGCAACTTCACTTTGACTTTTCACTTTCATGCACTGGAGAAGGAAATGGCACCCACTACAGTGCTCTTGCCTGGAGAATCCCAGGGACGGGGGAGCCTGGTAGGCTGCCATCTATGGGGTCGCACAGAGTCAGACACGACTGAGCGACTTCACTTTCACTTTTCACTTTCATGCATTGGAGAAGGAAATGCCAGCCCACTCCAGTGCTCTTGCCTGGAGAATCCCAGGGA
>SJYX01007544.1:230457-252957 GCA_006410675.1 Oreotragus oreotragus
CCCACTCCAGTGCTCTTGCCTGGAGAATCCCAGGGATGGGGGAGCCTGGTGGGCTGCAGTCCATGGGGTCGCTCAGAGTCAGACACGACTGAGCAACTTCACTTTCACTTTTCCCTTTCATTCATTGGAGAAGGCGATGGCCCCCCACTCCAGTGCTCTTGCCTGGAGAATCCCAGGGATGGGGGAGCCTGGTGGGCTGCCGTCTCTGGGGTCGCACAGAGTCAGACATGACTGAAGCGACTTGGCAGCAGAAGCAGCAGAAAAGGAATAAACCTTAGAGGTAAGGAGGATGAAAGAAGTTACTGAAATTACTGGCAGATAACTAGACAATATCTCAAATGTGAAAAGAGGATGGAAATCTATTGAAGCATAAAGCAGAATAAGACAATAACTTCCTTAAAACCAAGATTTCAAAAGGCTAGAAGAGCATACCACCCCACCTGGAAGATCCCGTGGGGAGAAGAAGTCAGGACTGCCTCCAGCTGCATGTAACAGAAACCCCACCTGCTTAACAAAACAGGTGCTTTCCTCCTCATAGAGTAAGAATTCTATGGTACTTCAAGGTTGATATGCTGCTAAGGGAAGTTGTAAGATTGGCTCTTCTTTCTGTCAAGTGTGTGGATTTTGTTCCTATAATGGCAAGATAGCCCTTGCATATACAAGCATCATGTCCCATTCCATATACAAACTAGGGGGTGAGGCAAGAAGGAAAGATACATTATGGCTGCTGAGCAAAAACATTTCGGCAGGTTCTTTCAAAGCCTCATCCAGTAGTTTTTTGCTTGCATTTTATTGGTCTGAACTGTATTATACAGCCAAATCTAGCTAGAATGTAATCTCAGAAAACTAGTACTTCTAACTGAACATCTTGAACTGATTGAGGCGCTGTTGCTAAAAATGAAGAGGCAAAAAAATGTGGAGTAATTTGGTAAAAGCTAACAATTAAACAGGACTTTCTACATGCCAAACACTTTACACATGATAATTCATTTAATACAACTATTCTTGCTGCAGTAGATACCATTATATTTTCATTTTAAATATGAGTAAACTAAAACACACAGACATTTAATAACATGCAACCATTACCTAGATAAAAAGTCCTCCGTCTCTAGACCCTATGACAATGTCATGTTGTATATGACCCTTAAAGAGGCGTACGGTTTAGAACTGTCAGGTGCAAAGAGAGTGTAAGTGATGCTACTGGCTACACTGAAAGTCTGACTATTAAACTACAAGACAGGATGATAATCCTATTCCCATCCGCCGACCCCACTCTTCATGTGACTCAGAATGAAAGAGGAAATGCTTTTCTACAACTTACTTAAGACACTTTCAGTTTTGAGTAACAAAAAACCAAAAGAAACTGCCTTAAACAATAAGAAATCTTATTAGCTCATGTAACAGGGAATCTAAAAGCAAAGGCATGCCAAGCCTAGTGTGATCAGGCTTCAGCTTTATTTGAATGCTATTCTCCTCTGTGGGCTGGCTTTGTTTTACAGATAGCTTACCTCATTGTCATAAATGAATGACAGAAGCAAATGATGCAATATTCTTCCTTTTCTATTTCCAAAAGGAGAGAAACAGACTCTCAATAATTCTCTCTTAAGAGCGATAAAGGATTCTCCCAAAAGCCTCCAGCAACTCTCCCTTTTTCCAGAATTGGGTCCCTTGCCTGTTCCTAAAACAATCACTAACAAGGGAGATGAGATCATATTACAAGATTAGAATTAATTAAAGATCATTCCTAGAGTAGAAATGAAGCAAGTTTAATTGAATCACAAGGTCTGTGTAGAGGAGGAGGAGTTATCTCAATGAAACCAGGCTTCTGTTAGGGATGTCAGAGGAAAGCTTACTGCTGGGTTGAAACTCATAATGTTGAATAGTATGTAAGTGTAAAATTCCAGAAGAGCATGTTAATGGGAAAATAATATAAGCATCAACAAATAAGGAATAGATAACATACAAAGTTTTTTGACAAGTATCAGACTTTCAACTAACAATACAGAATGCTAGAAGACAATAGAGTGATGCCTTCCCAAATATGTCGGGGGAGAAAACATGATTTTTAAACCTAAAATTATATTCCCAGCTAAACTATCAACTGAGGATGAGAGGAAAAGAAATACATCTTCATATACAGATTCAGCAGTTTTATTTCATATGTATATATTATAAGGAGGATATTTAAGGCTATACTTCAGAAAAGTGAGAGTGAAAAGAAAAGACAAAGTATGGGATAGAAATAACAGATATCCCTGAAAGTGAGATGCAGGTGCAATTAGAAATACAAGGATTGGTGCAAAATCTGTATAAGAATAAATGATACCTCTAAACTTCCTCCTATACCACATTGCCAGATGTCAACTTCACCATCCCTTACTGAAAGCTGAGACTTACTCATTAGAGAGTAAACCCAGAGAGATTTTGTATTCAGTGATATTAACCAAAGGTGCAGACACTGTATTAGAAGAAGAGATTAAATGAAAGTCTACACGCTGAGCCGTGAGATAGTAAAGCTCTTCTCTGACTAAGGACTGAAGAATTTTTTCTTCTGGGAGAAACTCAAGAAAAGTTTCTCAAGATGAGTTCTGTGTTGAACTCAAGATAAACATACTTAGAAGTATAGGCAGGAACCTTCATCTTAAGATCCTTGCTCTATCACCCAAAGTCTACCCTTTGACAAGCACTACCCAAACTCCATTCTATCCACAGGCATAAACTTCCAATAAAGGTTTTAGTGTGTCAGGAATACTAGAAACAGAAAACCAAGAATAACCAAAGGTTTATGGAAAAATTCTAATATGAAAGAAAAAAATGAACACTGAAGAATCAGAAAATTTTCAGGGAATTAGAGAAATCTTCAAAAAAGAAAATTTATGATTACTGGCAACAGAGAGAAAAAGAGAATAAACAAAAACAGGATGTTGAAAAAGACTCTTTTGAAAACAAAAAAGAAGTTTAAATATTAAAACATCATCACATAAATAAAAATTGCAGTGAAGATTCAAACAAACAAACTAAAGAAATTTTCCAGAAAGTAAAAAAGTGGCCAAAGAAAGAAGTGAAGGAAAACAGTAGTATCCATTCAAGGAGGCCCAAGATAACAATAAATCCAAAGAAAGAGATAATACAAGGAAATGTATCAGAACCGATGGCAAACCACAGGTTTCTAGACTAAAATGGCCCAATAAGTGCCCAGCTCAGTACATGGAAAGATGAGGAAACATATTTTCACGTTATTAAATTTCAGAAGACAGGGTAAAGAGATATTGAAAGCATCTAGGGAATGACTGGGAAAAGAAAGCAGGCTACATTCAGTGTATAAGGAATCAGAATAGTGTCAGACTCCTCAGAACAACACTGGAAATAGATGCCAATGAAGCACTATATTCAAAAATGGAAGGAGGTGAGTAATGTTAGTAAGAAGGTTGAATAAGTTATCCTTTGTGGAATCCCTCCATCAACAACTATTTGGCAACCATTACAGAAAAAGTGCTTTTGTGGAAGCTTTGGGATCCAACACCACTCTACTAAGGTGAAGTCGCTCAGTCGTGTCCGACTCTTTGCGACCCCGTGGACTGTAGCCTACCAGGCTCCTCTGTCCATGGGATTCTCCAGGCAAGAATACTGGAGTGGGTTGCCATTTCCTTCTCCAGGGGATCTTCCCAACCCAGGGATCGAACCCAGGTCTCCCGCATTGGAGGCAGATGCCTTAACCTCTGAGCCACCAGGGAAGTCTCCAAGAAAAGTCTTGATCACCTATGTATAGGGTAGTAAGCAAACAGACTGGTTCTGGCTGTGGATCCTGTAGTGGCCCATGAGCTGGCTCCGGGACTTCTTGTTCACAGACCAGGAGACTTGGAGAACATAGACTAGACAATCATTCGTGGACGAAAAAGCTTTTGTGGAAGTCCAGGAGTCTGGTAGAGAAGTCTCAGCCCATTGTTAGAACAAAAAATCTGAGACTGGACAAACTGAAGAAGGTGAGAGGAACAGCTTGAGTTTGCCACATCATCCCCACCTCCACTCCCACCGGACTGAACAGTTCAGTTCCAAGAGACTGGTTTTCAGTCTGTGATTTCTCCTATGGAAGAAAATATGAACATGAGTAAGAGATGAGCTTTCTGAGCTCTGTGGTATGCTTCCAGAGGCCGATTTCTCTCTCACTCTTATCTGGAGGGCTGAGTTACAAGCTATAGGACTGAGAGATAGTAGACAGCTAGAAGAACAGCATCCAGGAATGCATTAGAGGAGCATGGATCCTGCTAAACTGCATCAGGGACTCCAACAAGAAACCCATTTCATAGTTACTGGGGTGCCTCACCCATGGATCCACCTAATTGACATATAGGCACCCACAGCACACTGTGCACCTCAACTCCATGACCAACCTCCTGTACAGCTCTTGGTTGTAGCAAGAACAGGTTTCATCAGAGAGCCAGTGAGCATGTGCAGAAAGCTGAACAGAGTTGATGGGTGAGGAAGTGACCACAAACTCGAACATTTAACGCGTATAATATTGCCTCTGAGTAAGCTAAAAGGAGATTGTCAGTAACTGGCTTGCTGGGCAACAGGGTAGAGAGAAGGCACACAAGGTTAATAATTCTGCCACAAGAGGGAGCAAGAAGTGTGGAGCGAGAATATCTAAAGAATGTCCTAGAAAACAACCTCAGAAACCTCAGTAGGTCTAAAAGAAGGTAACTCTTTCCCAAAGCCAGCTAGTAAAGTTTGGAGGATGTGACCACTACTTAAAATGTGAAGTCAACAATGTAAGACTTCAAGGAGTATGAAAAATCACGGAAATATGATACCACATATTATAATAATCCAAGTGAAAGTGAAGTCGCTCAGTCGTGTCCGACTCTTTGCGACCCCATGGACTGTAGTCTGTCAGGCTCCTCTGTCCATGGGATTTTCTAGGCAATAGTACTAAAGTGGATTGCCATTTCCTTCTCCAGGGGATCTTCCCAACCCAGGGATTGAACCCGGGTCTCCCGCATTGTAGACAGACGCTTTACTGGCTGAGCCACCAGGGAAGTCCTATAATAATCCAAATGTATTATAATAACCCAAAAGACATAGCTGCAAATTGCCTAATAAAGAATTAAAAATGACTGCTTTAAGAAAGCTCNTCTCCAGGGGATCTTCCCAACCCAGGGATTGAACCCGGGTCTCCCGCATTGTAGACAGACGCTTTACTGGCTGAGCCACCAGGGAAGTCCTATAATAATCCAAATGTATTATAATAACCCAAAAGACATAGCTGCAAATTGCCTAATAAAGAATTAAAAATGACTGCTTTAAGAAAGCTCATTGAGCGATAAGAAAACAGAGAGACACAATTCAATAAACCAGGTAAACAAATTATAAACAAAATGAGAAGTTTAATAGAGGTAGAAATCATTCAAAAGAATCATAAAATAAAACTACTGAGGTAAAGAATGCAATGAATGAAATGAAAAATGCAGTAGAGAGTGTCAGCAACAAAATAAATCAAGTAAAATAAAGAATCTAAGAAATAGAAGACAGAACCTTTGAAACTATCCATTCAGAGAACAAAGAAAAAGTAATAATAAAAAAGTGAAGAAAGTTTATGTGATCTATGGTATACCATCAAATGAACCTATTTGCAAATTATTGGAGTTCCAGAAGGACAGGAAAAGAGAATAGAAAACTTATTTTAAAAAATAATTATGGAAAACTTTCTAAAATCTAGGGAAAGATTTGGCTATGCATGTTCTCGAAGATCATAGGTGCCCAAACAAGTTCAACTCAAAATATCTTCTCCAACACACATTATAATTATAATAAAAAATCTAAAATCAAAGATGAGAATATTTTAAGAAGAAAGAGAAAAGAAACTTATTATTTATAAAGAAAACTCCTTAAGGGTATCAGAGGATTTATCAGCAGAAAGATTACAGACCAAGATGCCATGGGATGATTTATTCAAAGTATTGAAAAAACAAAAAACAAAAAACAAAAACCTTCCAATCAAGAATACTTTATCTTGCAAAGCTGTCCTTAAGAAATGAAAGAGAGATAAAGCCATTCATAGACAAACAAAAGCTAAGGAAGTTCATCATCACTAGACTTGCCTTAATGAAATGCTGAAAGAACTCTAGTTATTAACATGAAAACATATGAAAATACACAACACTGGTAAAGGCAAGTATATGGTCAGATTATAAAACTCTAATTCTGTAAATTTATGATGAGTTAATCATTTAACTATAGGATAAAGATTAAGGGTCAGGAATTTAAAAAATAACTTTAGCTACTCTAATTTGCTAACAAATACACAAAAAGAGGTAAAATGTGACATCAAAAAAATCAATAAGGGAGAATAAAAAGGCAGAATTATAACAGGCAATAAAACTTAAGTTGCTATTAATTAAAACACCGTTCTAGCTATAAAATGGTTTATGTAAATATAATGGTGACCACAAAACAAACACCTACACTATATATGCAGAAAGCAATGAGAAGCAAATCAAATCATACCACTATGGAAAATCATCAATTCACAAAGAAAAACAGAAAGAAGGGAAGAGGGACACTACGTGAAAGCCAGAAAACGATAGGACGGCATGAGTAACATCTTTGTGTGTGTGCTCGGTGGCTCAGTCCTGTTCGACTCTTTGGGACCCCATGGACTGTAACTCGCCAGGCTCCTCTGTCCACGGAATTGTCCAGGCAAGAATTCTGGAGTGGGCTGCCATTTCCTACTCCAGGGGATCGTTCTGACCCAGGGATAGAACCTGTGTCTCTTGCATCTCTTGCATTGCCAGGTGGATTCTTTACCACCTGCCACCCTACTTATCAGTAATTTACATTAAACGTAAATGGATTAAATTCTCTAATCCAAAGGCACAGAGTACTTGAATGAATTAAAAAATCTAGGTAAATTTAAAAAAACTGTAATAAGAGACAGAGGGAGCTTATTATATAATGATAAAGAGGTCAATGCATCAAGAGTCTATAACAATCATAAAACATATGCACCTAATATAAGAGGATCTAAAGATATTAAGCATATACTAGCAGATATGAAGGGAGAAATAGACAACAGAAAATAATAGTAGAATATCAAGGGACATCAATACCCACTTTCAAAAATGGATAGATCATGCAGATAGAAAATCAATAAGGAAATGTTGCACTTGAATTACATTTTATATGAAATGGACTTAATAGATATAGAATATTGCATCTACTATTTGCAGAATACACATTATTCTCAAGTGCTCATAAAATTCTCCAGAATAGATTATATGTTAAAAAAAAAAAAAAAAAGTCTTAGCAAATTTAAGGAGATTAAAATTATACCAAGTATCTCTTTGAGCTGTATACTGGAGTGGGTTGCCATTTCCTTCTCCAGGGGATCTTCCCGACCCAGGGATCGAACCTGGATCTCCTACATCGTAGGCAGATGCTTTACTGTCGGAGCCACCAGGGAAGTCAGTGCCACCCCACCATCCCTGGGTGGGCTCGAGCCACCAACCTTTACGCTTAACAGCTGAACGTGCTCACCGATTGCACTATGGAGACGGCAGTAAGAAAGTGATTCAGAAGACTTAGATTAGCTGATTTTAAGACTTAGTATAGCGAAAGTGAAGTCACTCAGTCATGTCTGACTCTTTGCAACCCCATGGGCTATAGCCTACCAGGCTTCTCTGTCCATGCAAGAATATAGGAGTGGGCTGCCATTTCCTTCTCCAGGGGATCTTCCCAACCCAGGGACTGAACCCAGGCCTCCCACATTGTAGGCAGACGCTTTACTGTCTGAGCCACCAGGGAAGTCCTAAAAAAAAAAAAAAGAGAGAAGACTCAAATAAAATCAGAGATGAAAAAGGACACATTACAAATGATATCACAGAAAAGGAAAAGTCGTAAGTGACTACTTGTAAATAATCATACGCCAGTAAGCTGGTTAACCTAAAGTAACAAATAAATTCCTAGTCACATACAACCGACAAAGTCTGAATCATAAAGATATTGAAAATATGAACAGGCCAATTACTAGTCAGGAGATCACATGATCAAAAATCTCCAAACAAACAAACAAAAAAAGCCCAGGATGAGATGGTTTCACCGGTGAATTTTATTCAACATTTAAAGAAGAGCTATTGCCAATCATTACTTTAAGAATATTGAAATTATACCAAGTATCTCTTATCAAAATGGAATGAAACTAGAAATCAATAACAACAGAAAACCTGGAAATGTCTCAACTATGGAAATGAACATTTCTGCTAATTTAATGTTAATTAAATTAACATTATCTCTTTAGAAAAATTTAAAAGGAGGTTAAGATTTTCCAAACTTGTTTTACAAGACCAGCATTATTCTGACATATAAGGCATATAAGGATACTACAAGAAAACTACAGGCTGATATTCCACATGAATATAGATGTAAAAATTATCAACAATGTATTAGCAAACCAAATTGAACACACACTAACAGGATCATACACTGTGAACAAATGCAATTTATCCCCGAGATATAAGGATGGTATAAGGATCAACATACACAAGGTGATCAATGTGATCCTCCACACTGATGGAATACAATACTAAAATTATATGAACATCTCAATAGATGCAGAAAAAATCATTTGACAAAATTCAGTATTCTTTCATTATAAACACTCCAGAAATTGAATATAGAAGGAACACACCTCAGCATAATAAAGCCCATATGTGACAAGCCCCCAAACAGCGTCATACTCAATGGTGAAAGGTTAAAACCTTCTCCTCGAATATCAAGAACAAGACAAGGATGCCCACTGTTAACACTCCTGTTCTACATATTGAAAGTCCTAGCCAGAATAATTAGGGAAGAAAACAAAATAAAAGGCATCCAAATCAGTAAGGAAGAGAAGTTAAATTGCCCTGTTGCAGGTGATATGATCTTATATTTAGAAAAATACCAAAGGGTCCACCAAAACTGTTAGACCTAATAAACGAATTCAGTAAAGTTTTAGTACATAAAAGTAATATACAAAGGTCAGTTGTGTTTCTAAACACTAACAATGAACCATCTGAAAAAGACTATTCAAAATGACCATTTAAAAAAGACCATTTAAGAGAACAATGCCATTTAAAATAGCCTCTAAAAACACTTAGGAAAAATTTAACCAAGGAAAATGAAATATCTGCATTCTGAGGTTTATAAGACATTGATGCAAGAAACTGAAGACAAAAATAAATGGAAAGCTATCCCATGATCATGAATTGGAGGAACTGATATTTTAAAGATATCCATACTATTCAAAGCCATCTGTGGATTCAGTGCAACTCATATCAAAATTCCAATGACATTTTTCACTAAAAAGGAAAAATAATTCTAAAATTCATATGGAGCCACAAAAGACCCCAGACCAAAAAAAAAAAAAAAAAAACCCAGACAGCCAAAGCATTTCTGAGAAAAGACAACAAGGGTGAAAGATCACACTTCCTGATTTTAAACTATATTTCAAAGCTATCATAATCAAAACAATATGGTACTGACATAAAAAGACATATAAACCAAAAGAACAGAATCTAGAGCTCAGAAATTAATTCTCATACTTAGCTTCACTAATATTTGACAAGAGGTACTCAATTGAGAAAAGATAGTCTCTTCCATAAATGGTACTGAGAAGTGTACAATCACATGCAAAAGAATGAAACTGGCCCCCTTTCTACACCACTTAAAAAATTAATTTGAATAGACTTAAATATATGATCTGAAAGAGTGAAACTACTAGGAGAAAAGAGGGGGAAAGGTCCTGGATATTGGTCTTGGCCACAATCACTTGGATATGTCACTAAATGCACAAATAACAAAAGTAAAAATAAATAAACTGAACTACATCAAATTACAAAGCTTTTGCACAGCAAAAGAAATGATCAATAAAATGAAAAGGCAACCTACAGAACAGAAGAAATTATTTGCAAAACATCAATCTGATAAGGGGTTAATAATGAAAAATATAAGGAACTCTTACAACTCAGTGGCATTAAAAAACCATCCAATAAAAAAGTGGACAGAGGACCTGAGCATACATTATATGCGGAACTTTAAAATGCTGAGCTCAGAGTAGAATGGTGTTTGCCATAGGGTGGGGAGTGGAGGTGGAAAATCCCATGGACGCAGGAGCCTGGTAGGCTGCAGTCCATGAGGGCGCTAAGAGTTGGACACGACTGAGCGATTTCACTTTGACTTTTTACTTTCATGCGTTGGAGAAGGAAATGGCAACCCACTCCAGTGTTCTTGTCTGGAGAATCCCAGGGACGGGGGAGCCCGGTGGGCTGCCATCTACGGGGTCGCACAGAGTCGGACACGACTGAAGCGACTTAGCAGCTGCAGCAGCAGCAGGGAGTGGAAGAAATGAGATGTTGATTCCAGGGTACAAATTTCCAATCATATAGTAAGTAAGTCCTGGGAATTTAATGTACAGCATGGTAACTGTAGTTAACAATATTCTATACCATATTTGCCGAGAAGGAAATGGCAACCTACTCCATATTCTTGCCTAGAAAATCCCGTGGACAAAGGAGCTTCATGGGCTGCTGTCCATGGGGTTGAACAGAGTCGGACACGACTGAAGCGACTTAGCAGCAGCAGCATACCATATTTGAAAACTGCTAAATCTTAAAATGTTCTCACCACATAGAAACATAAATACACAAAGTAATTATGTGAGATGATGATGGTGTTAACCAACTACATTGTGATAATCATTTAGCTATCTGTTCTATTGAAAGTTGCTCTTTGCAACCCCACGGACTGTAGCCTGCCAGGCTCCTCTCTGGAATTCTCCAGGCAAGAATACTGGAATGGATAGCCATTCCCTTCTCCAGGGGATCTTCCCAACCCAGGGATCAAACCCAGGTCTCCTACGTTGCAGGCGGATTCTTTACTGTCTGAGCCACCAGGGAAGCCCAGGTAAATTGGAATGAATAGCCTCTCCCTTCTCCAGGGGATCTTCCTGACCCAGGGATCAAAACAGGGTCCCTTGCATTACAGGTGAATTCTTTAGTAGGTGAGCTACCAAGGAAGCCCCTGGTATATATTTAATGATACATGTTATATATTTATATACACATTATATATAAATATATATGTTAGGTTATACACTATATATGTTGTATATTTAATAATATATAAATGTATCAAATCACATTTATAAAATTATATAAAGTGATATATAAATTATATTTCAATAAAACTGGAAAAATAAAAGAAAAAAATTCATGGAAAATAATTTGCACCCTAGAATTCTACAATCTCTCAATCTATATGTCATGTATGCTAGGTTGCTTCAGTCATACCCGACTCTCTGTGACCCCATGGACTATCACCCACCAGGCTCTTCTGTCCATAGAATTCTCCAGGCAAGAATACTGGAAAGAGTAGCCATTACCTTCTCCAGGGGATCATCCTGATCCAGTGATCAAATTTGAGTCTCTTAAGTCTCCTGCAATGGCAGGAGAGTTCTTTACCACGAGGAACTACCTGGGAAGCCTGTATATGTCATATATGAGAGTAGAATTTAAAAAAAAAAAAAAAATATATATATATATATTCTCTAGTCTTGCAAAAATCTTAGAAAACATACCTTGTATATAAATTGTCTCAGGAACCTACAAGAAATTTATTCAAAATCAACAACAAAAAGAACAAGAAGGAAAATGAAAGCAAGGAAGGGAGGTGGGGAGGGAGACAGGGAGAGAAAGAAAGAAAGAGAAAAAAGGGGGGCAATAAACCATGAAAGAGGACTACACAGTATTCAGGAAATCTAGAATATACTACATGATAAAATTAAGAGAATTCTCAGGGGATGATGAAAAGGAAGTTTTAGTCACAGAAGGCAATTAGTCTAGAATTGAGCAAATAGGAAAAGGAGTACGTCAAGGCTGTATATTGTCACCCTACTTCTTTAACTTATATGCAGAGTACATCATGAGAAACGCTGGGCTGGAAAAGCACAAGCTGGAATCAAGATTGCCGGGAGAAATATCAATAACCTCAGATATGCAGATGACACCACCCTTATGGCAGAAAGTGAAGAACTAAAGAGCCTCTTGATGAAAGTGAAAGAGGAGAGTGAAAAAGTTGGCTTGAAGCTCAACATTTAGAAAACGAAGATCATGGCAACTGGTCCCATCACTTCATGGCAAATAGATGGGGAAACAGTGGAAACAGTATCAGACTTTATTTTTTTGAGCTCCAAAATCACTGCAGATGGTGACTGCAGTCATGAAATTAAGACACTTACTCCTTGGAAGGAAAGTTATGACCAACCTAGATAGCATATTCAAAAGCAGAGACATTACTTTGCCAACCAAGTTCTGTCTAGTAAAGCTATGGTTTTTCCCGTGGTCATGTATGGATGTGAGAGTTGGACTGTGAAGAAAGCTGAATGCTGAAGAATTGATGCTTTTGAACTGTGGTGTTGTGAAGACTCTTGAGAGTGCCTTGGACTGCAAGGAGATCCAACCAGTCCATTCTATAGGAGATCAGCCCTGGGATTTCTTTGGAAGGAATGATGCTAAAGCTGAAATTCCAGTACTTTGGCCACCTCATGCAAAGAGTTGACTCATTGGAAAAGACTCTGATGCTGGGAGGGATTGGGGGCAGGAGGAGAAGGGGACGACAGAGGATGAGATAGCTGGATGGTATCACTGACTCGATGGACATGAGTTTGAGTGAACTCCGGTAGTTGGTGATGGACAGGGAGGCCTGGCGTGCTGCAATTCATGGGGTGGCAAAGAGTCGGACACGACTGAGCGACTGAACTGCACTGAGCAAAAGGATGAAAGATTATAAGGAGGACACCTGCATGGGGGGGGGGGGCAGAAAATGACCTGCTAATTAATGNACAGGGAGGCCTGGCGTGCTGCAATTCATGGGGTGGCAAAGAGTCGGACACGACTGAGCGACTGAACTGCACTGAGCAAAAGGATGAAAGATTATAAGGAGGACACCTGCATGGGGGGGGGGGGCAGAAAATGACCTGCTAATTAATGTCTTTGAATGTACTGATGTAATAACATACTGGACAGTATTATATTGGCTAATAAATTCGGAATAAAGTAGCAATAGATCATGGAAAACTGAGAAAATGACAAAGAAAATAATTATTAACTTCAAGAAAAACAGAGCGGTCCAAAGAAAATGTAATTATCATAGCCTATATAAACTGTTAATAAAATATAAATTTTTGAATTACCAAAAATTTTGAGTAATGTGTGTATTATGGGTATATAAAGCCATTATATCTTCATATCTTTATAGTAGATGTAATATCTAAACTAATAATTGTTTTAAAGTAGTAAAGCATGTTATTTAGAAATATGAGATGAGCATCAAGAGAATTATCTAAAAAGATTTGACAGTGATTATACCTTTGAGAGCAGGAATTGTCACTGGGCTGTTAAATAGGACAAGCAACTGCTAATTTTTATTATAATCCTTGAAAATCTATTTGACCCTTAAAGCTATGTACATCTATTTGTTTAATCAAAATAAAAATAGTTTTTAAAGGAGTATATTAGTCATATAGTTAATTTTTATTATAAGATACATTTAAAAAGTGATATAATTATTCTTTTCAGCTTCTTTTAGATGATTTCATTATCAGTATGCCCTAGCATGGTTATTCATAATCCTACATCTTCAGTTCACCCTAAATCCACTCCTAATGCATTATTTTAATACACTTTGACAAGTAGATAAAAGCAAAGATAAGTGATTTGATTAAGTCTATACACATAGCAAATGTTCTCAAGAAGCTGTTTAATTTCTTCTTTTGCATTTAGGAATTTATGGCAAAAGTTATAGGTTGGAAAATAAAATCTACTACAGAAGTATAAACATAATTCATGCAAATTATAGCAACATTCATAAAATTTATGTGCAAGGTAATCTGTTAGATGGTTATTCAAATGTGGCAAAGTAAAGTCGAAAGTAAAATCAGACATCTGGGTACAAAATAGATGTAATCAGGAAGCTTATAGAGGGGCATGTCAATCAGTTATCATGCCCTCAAGGAACTCTGAATTTGAAAACGCTACCTTTTCTCCAAGATTTACCCTTGGTTGAAGTGAATGCCCCAAATCAGTAATTGACAACATCCTTATTTATCTATGTGAAAAGTGTAGATTTCCCACTTAACATTTCTAAGAATGTTCTTTGCCATTTCAAAGTCGCTTTGGGAAAAATATCATTGAAAGTGTTGATGATGGTTAATTTTTTGTGCCAACGTGACTGGGCCACTGATTGCCCAGAGATTTGGTTAAAAAAAAAAAAAATNGTAGATTTCCCACTTAACATTTCTAAGAATGTTCTTTGCCATTTCAAAGTCGCTTTGGGAAAAATATCATTGAAAGTGTTGATGATGGTTAATTTTTTGTGCCAACGTGACTGGGCCACTGATTGCCCAGAGATTTGGTTAAAAAAAAAAAAAATCTGGAAGTGTCCCTGAGTGTGTTTTCAGATGGGATTAACATTTGAGTTGGCAGACTAAGTAAAGCAGATTGCCCTCCTCAACATGGGTAGGCCCTGTCCAATCCATTGATGAACTGATTAGAACAAAAAGGCAGAGTAAGTGAGAATTCCCTTTCTGCCTGATGGTTTCACAGCTGGAATATGGGTCTCCTCCTGCCCTCAGACTAGTACTCTGACTGGAACTTTTACCATCAGCTCGCCTGGTTCTCAGACATTCAAATTCAGACTCTCCCTGGTCAAATGAAGATTCAGGAATTTCTCAGCCTCTACTACTGTGAAGTCAATTTCCTATCACCTCTCTGTGTATATACTTTTGGTTCTGTTTCTCTGAAGAACTCAGACTAACACAATACTTTCTGTAGGAAAACAGAAAATTCAATTAATTTGTTATTTCTAAATACAGTGGTCCCCCCTTATCTGTGGGTGATATATTCCAAGATCCCAGTGAATGGCAGAAACTTCTGATACTGTAGAGCTCTATATATACTGTTCTTTCATATACACGTGTATGTTAGTCACTCAGTGGTGTCCAACTCTTTGTGATCACTGTAGCATGCCAGGCTCCTCTATCCATGAAATTCTCCAGGCAAGAATACTGGAATACATAGCCTTTCCCTTCTCCAGGGGATCTTCCCAACCCAGGGATTGGACCTAGGTCTCCTGCATTGCAGGTGGATTCTTTATCAGCTGAGCCACCAAGGAAGCACTTTCCTATACACGCTAAGTCGCTTCAGTTAGTCACACTCTGTGTGACCCCATAGATGGCAGCCCACCAGGCTCCCCCGTCCCTGGGATTCTCCAGGCAAGAACACTGGAATGGGTTACCATTTCCTTCTCCAATGCATGAAAGGGAAAAGTGAAAGTGAAGTCACTCTTCGCGACCCCATGGACTGCAGCCTTCCAGGCTCCTGTGCCCATGGGATTTTCCAGGCAAGAGTACTGGAGTGGGGTGCCATTGCCTTCTCCTATACATACATATCTATACATTCCTATACACACATATCTATAATAAAATTTATTTATAAATTAGGCACAGCAAGAGATTAACAACAATAAAATGAAACAGAATGAATATACAGTAATAAAAGCTATGTGAATGTGGTCTCTCTCTCTCAGAATATCTTGGTGTACAAATACAGTGCCTTTTCTGTCATAACTAAGCACTGACCCTGCACTCTGCTCATAACATCTGCAGTTTGAGGTGCAACAGAAAAACTAACATGAATTTCTTTTTCTTTCTTCACAATTCAGGGATAGACGATTCCTTCTTAGTGGAGATCTTAGCATAAAATTTTTTTCTTCATTAAACTGAGAACTTTCACCATTTCACCTAAAGGAAGCACCTTAAAGCTTCTCTTTGGCACATCTGAATTTGAGCATCACTATTCTTGCCCTTTGCAACTAGTATTAACAAAAATAAGGGTGACTTGAACACAAGCACCATGATACTGTGGCATTTGATTTGATAACTAAGATGATTACTACGTGACTAAGTGGTGGGATTCTCTGAACAAAAGGATGATTCATGTGGCGGGGGTGGGGGGAGGAATGAAGTGGGTTGGAATGATATTTCACCATGCTACTCAGAACGGCACCCGATTTAAAACTTATGGATTTCTTTTTTCTGGAATTTTCCATTTAATATTTTGGGATCATGGCTGGCCACTGGTAACAAACCACAGAGAAAAAGAGGGCTATTGAATAGTTAAGTGAACTAAAGTCATGAATTACTAATTTTGTCTTTTGGCTTGAATGTAACAGGAATCAACTAATGCAAATTTAGGCCAAAAACAACTTTAAAAAGAAAGACGGGGAGGAATTTTTTTTAAGGACACCTAAGTATCTCAGTGATGTCAAGGGCAGAAGCCTATGAAGGGACTGGAACAGGACATGGGATACCTACCATTGCACATTCCCAGTTCTCTTACCGTTTCTTTATTTTTCTCTCTACTGGCAAACTATTGCTGTTACTCTGTTCACATGGTGGGAACCATGCCATAATTTCATTCATTATGAAATTCATCATTCATTTCATTTTTCATTCATTTAAGAGACTAGCCCTTGCAAAGATGAAACTCTTGATACTAACTCTAGATCCCTGAAGGAAAAATTTGGTCACATTCGAGGCAGGTACTCCCTTTGGTCCAAGCATCTATAATCAGGAGCACGGAGCCATGTTGCACAAACATGGTTGCCACTCTTTGCACCTGTGCCTATGTGGATGGAGAATGGGGACCGTAAGAGTGCCCAGATAAAATAATTCTAACCTTACTTTTTCTTTCAGTAATTACGTTAAGACCTTCTATGTGTCCAGCATGGGGATGCAGTTCTGAAGACAGATGTATTTCTTGCCCTCACAAACTATCTACCTAGGTGTATTACGATAGGGAGGGGGCTGGTGAGGATTTAACTTATATGTAATTAAACTGCCAATATAATACAATGCAACAAGTGATAGGCAAAAAAGGTTATGGAACTAACTGAGAAGAGGTATCTCACTCAGACTTGGGAGGTCAGGGATGTCTTCTTGTGAAAAATGGTATCTATACTAAGACTGCAAAGGTGTAGAGAGATTAGCCTAGTTAAATAGATAAAGATACAATATAATGGAAATGACCAAGACTCTATTATCTATGTAGATACATAGGTAGTACTGATAGAACCAAAAATAAAATAATAATAATAATATTGGAATGTTGATGGGTGTCTTGGTTTGGATTTTTAAAAACTCAGATCCTGAGACAAGATAAGACAGAATTAGTTCTCTAAAACATATTCTTCCACTGAGGATGGCCAAAAGCAATATTAAATTTGCATTCTTCCAGGGTCCATAGGGATATCCCAGGCACAAATAATGTAATGGGTTGCCATTTCCTTCTTCAGGAACCTTCCTGACACAGGGATTGAACCCTCATCTCCTGCTTGGCAGGCATATTCTTTATCTCTGAGACATGGAGCCTGGCGGGCTACAGTTCATGGGGTCACAAACAAGCTGGACATGACTTAGCAACTAAAGAACAACAACAGCATTTAGCAATCCCAGCAGAATAACAGCACCCTTTCCTCAGTGGTTTTAGGATAAAGTTCCAGGCAGGGCTGACTCCTATAGAAACAATTTGAATCATTGAGCCAATCACTACAGATAAGCAAATGAAATATTCTGACTGGTCAGGGATCGGGGGACTGGGGAAGGTCACACTTGCATTACATGACCAAAGAGAAGGTGTGGAGGAGTGGTTCTTCAAAAGATGTCACAGCACTATTACCAGAAGAAGAAGGAATGGATACTAGGGAGGCAAAGTCAACAGATGTTTACTAAAACTGAGGCGTTACTATTTCAATATTTATTTTGTAATTGGAGTTGTGCTATGCAGACTTAGCAACAAATACATTTTTTTGTAATAGAGTTCATCATATGATTTTCCTCTATCAGAATAGCAATTTGGACATAAAGGATGATTGCAAAGAATAAAAACTTAAATCATTCATATTTTTGTTTTCAGTGCATCATAAAATTTTACACATGAAGAGAATAGCCATTCTTAACCTACATGGGTTCAGAGATCTTTTTCACAGATTTTTTTTTGAAAATTCAATGAATTCATTAATTAAATAGACCTGCCTTTTAGTAAATTTTTATACATAAATACTTCTATCAAGTGCATTGACCGTCTACACGAAGACCAAGTTAAACCTGAGATCTAGATGGACTGAATGTTTTCCAAGCTCTTGGCTCCTTTGCTAGTAAACAGACAGTCCTTTTCATAGTTATAACATAGGAATGCCATTTAGATGAATTTGTTGATTTTTATTTTTAAACTGCTGAAATTATAAAGATACACAAACACTAAACACTATTTTCATACTGCATTCTTGTTCAATTCAGTGTCACAAGCTTAAATCAAGGCAGATAAACTGTATTCAATTTCTGGTGAGGATACAAGGGCAAAAAATTAAGTCTTTCTGAAGCTTTTGAATATTGTTTATTCCCATAATAAAGGAGGCAGCTTGCTGCCAAATAAGATGTGACCTGGGAGGTTGCTTTATCAATTTGTTGATCCCTCAGAGGAAAAAAACACATTCTAAAAACAAATGCAAGAGTGAGACAGACATGAATGCAATCCATTTACCCGGACAGCACCTTTCGGTACTGTGCCAAATAAAGAATTTTTGTATAGAAATTTACTTCTTCTACTTTGCCTTCCCTAAATAATATGATGTTTAAGAATAAAGTATATCTATATCTACAGGAAATACTGTAGAGTTTCCCTACCTTTCTATAAACAATATTATAAAAGCCACAAATTTGTGAAAACTTGTCTAAGTTTGCCAGATAAAATACAGGATGCCCAGTTAAATATGACTTTCAGATAAGCAATGATTATTTTTTAGGATAAGTATGTACCAAACATTACATGGAACATACTTACCCTAAAAAAATCGATTGTTGCTTATTTGAAGTTAAAATTTAACTGGGCATCCTGTGTTTTAATTTGCTAAATCTGGAAACTCTATAAACTTACAAATAACATTCCTTTATTCACTTTTGAATAAACATTTGGTTTGCATATTAAAGTAGTTTTGGTATTGGCAACTCACATTATTGTCAGGTGTATATTTTCTAGCTAAAATGATGATTTAAGAAAATAAAATTATGTTCTCGTTGAAGGTGTAATAGATACTTAAAGCTTTTTTTTTTTTTTTATAAACACTTTCCACTCCAACCCTTTTTGCTCCTGAAAAATTTTATGAAGAAAGCTAGACTGAAGTAGATGTTTCTTTATTTCAGATGGGTTTCAGATCAATTCTTTTAATGTTTGAGGAAATGTTATTAAAAGTTGCATATTTTCTGCTTCTAAAGTAACTTACCTATGTGATTTAAAATGATTTGTCTTTGAAAAAAGAAACTTTTCAAAATGAACCGTTATGCGGAGATGAAATCAGCGAGTCTAGAAAATGAATAATTCATTTTTAAGTAAATGAGAAATTATTTTGTGCTGTTACTTATACATTTTCACATTTATAGTTAAATAGTAATTTGCAATACACAGAGTATTAGTTGTGAATTGTGGTTTTCAATATCGCAGACACATTTGTTGCTGTGGTTTTGCAATATCATTCTCTGATGCTTTTCTCAATTGTGGTTTTCATAATCATTGTTTGATAGTCATGTAGCTGTGGTTTGGAGCTGCTATATCCATTTGGACAGAGATAATTGCTTATAGGTTTTGCTGTCATTTTATTTTATAGCCTTAGTGAATTAAATGAGAAAAAGAAAAATTAAACTTTAAATATCATTAACATTCTCATTAAAATGATGAGGAAACACAAAATGTAATAGTATTCCTTAGTTTAATTCATTCATGTTGACTATACTAATATATCTATTTATAAATTTAGATGAGCTATCTTTATTTCTAATACTGTAATCAGGTTATCTTATCAATCTTGCCTTGAATTCTCTGACTTTTGCTCCTTTCAGCTTTTAAAGTGAGTATTTAGTTGAGATTTATTTGTTTCTCTTTTGCTTTGCATATTTAACCATTTCAAATGCCAAAGGAAACACTAACTGTTATGGTATCTTATTCCAACGGGCATTCCTTTTGGGCGATATAAAAAAATTCAGCCAGTTTTGTAAAAAGAGCTTTCGAAGCCATAATATATAATAATTCAGTTCTATGCATACCAACTTAATTGTAATGAATTGGAAATTAAGCAGGCAAAAATATGTCGTTCTGTCTGCTTATTCATTCCACAACACAAACACAAATAACCCTGCTTTTCATGGTACTTACGGCTTTAATTTGTTGGTTCTTCCAGGGAGGGACTTTGTCACTTTAGTGCCTTTCCACTGCTAAGAACCATGTATTCTTACAACCTCTATGGCAATAGTACTAATGGTAATGTAATAAAATTCACAGTTGGTCTTCAGCTCTGTATTAAGATTCTCTCAGCCATACCTTTCACAGGGCAACTCTTTACACCTTCCAGAAGATGTCCTGATGGGGTTATAAATGACACTGATTACAGTGCCTCCTGCACACTGGGCAGCCTGCATTACGCTCAATCAGCCCAGGCTCTCTGCTGACCTCCAGACCCTTTTAGCGTGTGGAGTTTGGCGGGGCTCACCGGGATGTTAGTCAACCAAACAAAGAGGGGCACGATTTCAGATCAGAATGGATGATCTCACAACCTGGGGGGGAAAAGTCGGCAGTATCTGGTGGATACATGTTAACTGCAGTGGAGTTTATTAGTAAATACTGATTACATAAAGCAGCCAGTTCCACTGTCTCTTAGATAGAGGCTCCTTCAAGTCAACCTGGGAGAATATATTTAAAACTCAGTGTACATGAAACTGTGAGAAACTAAAGCTAGCCTCATACAGCTTAACTTGGCCAAAATAATGACTATGCAAATCACTTCAAAATGTGTTCTTTTGGCTTGCAGTTTCCGACATACTACACACACAATAATTGAATAATAATGAAACAAAACTTTAAAAGCTAAAGAACCATGAAATAGTTATTGGGTCTTACCTGCTTGGGAAATTATGGCAAGATCAAATCTTTTATTAGTCGCTGGCTGCTTCCCTGTGGCAGAAGAACTAAAAGAATGAAATATTATGGGGCTAGGGTGGGACTTCAGAACTTCCACAGACTTCCTCGAAAAGTTAGTATTCTGATTAGAGACGGTTCATTTCCCAGAAGGGTTAATCACCTAGTTAATGGTCTTCCTTTCTGATGTGAGAAAAATATCTGTCTCCAAATTCGGAATTTTTACAACCTTAAAATGAAAACTCGAGGTTGGAAAGAGCACTTTTAGGACGTTGTTCAGCATCTCATCCTTGCGGGCCAAGTGAGGGGGTGGGGGCGGGGGGATGGTCCGTGTCCGCAGCGGTCTCCGGGGAACCTTGAGAGCCATGAACCGGTCTGCGGAGAGCCTGGGCAGATGAGGGGGACTTAACCGGCCCCAAGACACACAGTTGGCATTTGTGATCAGCTGGCTCTCGAAGAGGATTCTGCCAGTGGCCTATGCCTTCCTGCCAAAAGGGCTGGAAGGGTGGGGTGGGGGTTAGGGGAGGGGCGGCATTAACTGGAAGCACAAAGTTTATGGAGAGACTGAGATTTCTTTGTGCCCCGCTGGACAGATCACCCCAGCGCTCTCCCACTCTCCCCCTCCCCTCTCTCCTGTCACACTCTCTTTGCCCCCCTCTCCTCTCCTCTCTCTCTCTCCCTCTCTCTCTCTCTCTCCCTCGTCATTTGCCTGCTCATCTCCAAACGTGGATCCGCGGCTCCCGGAGGAGCCCAGCGCCCGGAATCGCGCGTGCCCGGAGCACCTGGAGTCCGGCCGGCGGCGGCCCGAGCCCGGCCGGCGGCGGCGGCGGCGGCGGCGGGAGCCGAGGGAGCGGCAGCCCCTACCGCGGGCACCGCGGGAGCCCCGGGGGCAGCGGCCGCCGCCGAAATGTCCCGGCGAAAGCAGAGCAAACCCCGGCAGATCAAACGTAAGTTTGCACGCGGGGCCGAGAGTTAGTGGGATTATTTCTGGGGCGGGGGGCGCGCGCGGGGCGGGAAACGGAGGGGAGGGAGACGCGGGGAAATCCGCTCCCGCTGCCCGGGATTTGTCAAACTTCGAGCAGCTGGAGGGACAGCTAGTCGTGCACAGACAGACGGACGGACAGCCCGACCGCCGGGCGAGAAAGAGGCTGCGAGGAACAGCCCGCTCCTGGCCCGGCTCAGCCTTCGCCCTCGGGGTCCTTTTTAATTCTGACCCCCCGCGCGCACTTAGCGCGGCGTTTTCGCCTGGAGCCTGGCTGGGTAGCTCCAGCTCACTCAGGAGGTTGTTATCAGTGTGGTTGTGGTCATTGTTGTTGCGTTGGACGGGCTGCTACTCTTGGGGACCACTTTTTTTTTTTAGTAACCAGAGTGAGAACTTAGTTCTCCGAAACAACTGTTGGAGACCTCAGGGCGAGGGAGGCCACGTCCCCAGGCGGTGGAAAAT
>SJYX01007544.1:257957-473746 GCA_006410675.1 Oreotragus oreotragus
GTGATTGTGTATCAGTTCAGTTATAAGGAGTGTAAAGCATCTCTCTAAATTTCGTATAAGAAATCAGTGTTCACTTTAGACATTCCAAGGTACCAATAAGTCTTTGCAAATTAAAATATTTCCTGAACCATTTAAATGTAGACATAGAAAACATGATGTGACTTGTCTTATTTTATTTAAGTTGGTGCTATTAAGTTATGCAAGACAGTAGTGCAGTTAAACGATTAGCTTCTGATTTTTACATTCTGCTGATTTAAAATTTATATTTAAGGGTTAATGCGAAGATTTACACATCAGTTTGTTTCTGGTTAATTTTGAGAGTAAATTAAGATAATGATTGAGTATGTTAGTTGTCTAGCTCATATGTATATATGTTTTGCCTGTATGGTAGTGTAAATTAACTCTGTGTCACAGTTATGAGAGCGGAGTTCTCCTGTCCATGCACTCTTCAGGGCCTCTCTCATCCCTATTATTTCTACTGTTTGAGGACTATTTAAAGACTAAATTAGCTCTTCCTTCACGTGGTAAAAACAAAGAAATCAAACTAATTAGTCCATTTTGCTACTAGTTCTTATCACTGGAAAAAGTTTTGAGAAAACAAGATTGAAGCTAATGTGTTTGCTAAAATGACAGATTTGGAACTAGATGTATGGATTTCTAATATGGTTATTTTTGTTCTTCCCCATAAAGAAGGTAAATCAAGAATGGACTTATATTGGTATTTTAAATCACAACCCCTTTTCAATACCTTTAAAAGGTATTAAATAAATAATCTTACTTATTCTACATTCTGTGATTAAGTTTTACGTTCCAAAAAGGTGCCTTCTCAATTTCCTTCAAAAGAATGTATATTCAGGTTTTAGATGAAGTGATACTGTTTAGAGCAGTTTTTTTAGTGTTTGGCTAAATTGTGTGAAAAATCTAAAATTAGGTGTCTCCAGGAATAAAAAAGTTTTTTTAAGAATACTTTCTTCAATGCAGTCTTTGCTAAAAATTATGAGTGAATATGTTAGCTTTGGAGCTCTCATTCTCCAAGTCATATTCCTTTGGAGTTCTTGTTTCTTTCCCAATTCTGAAGGATTTGTAGGACATTTCAGAAGAACACTGCAGGAATTTTTGAAACCCTGTCTAATTCAGTGCCTGGCGCTGTGTAAAATGATCAGTTCATTCCCTGACCAAATTAATAGCAACAAAAGTCCCCTACTTCAGTCACCAGAGAATGTGTTTCCACCATAGATAAAGGGGTAAGTATGTATCATTCAATAAGGTTACATTTTGAAAATGCTGAAATGCAATTAAGTTAAGCTGAGACATGGTAATATTTGGCATTCTAGAAAGTACTATCTCTTTAAAGGTATTAGCATAAAGATAGCACATTTGTTTATTATGCTTCCAAATCAGCTCCTAGTATCTCTGCCACAGGTAACAATTGACTTTTCAGGCTTCAAGTTAATAGCCTTGTCTCTTGCTTGTAGGGATCAATATTAGTATTAATTAATCACCATTATCGGCACTAGGATCTGGTTCTATTTGTTGTTACATCAGCAAAATATCAATATAGAAAGTGGACTCTCTGATCGTCATGGCAACTTCATCTCTTGGGTCAAAGAAAGTTTATCTTATCTGTGCATAGAGAGTGGCAAACTGTTTAGGGATCTAGTTTGAACTCTAAGAACATTGATTTAGTTTTTGTTTGCGAATAGAGGCTGAATTCCAATCACAAGGGATAGGTAAGATTTAAATATTAATGCCGAGAGGCTTGTCTGAGAGGGTGTCATACCATTACAGTCAGACTGTCTTTTTGAGATGACAAAAAGGTAGAGAAGAATTGTCTAGCCAGGATTATTTAAAGCCTTAGTAATTTGTGCTTTTGACAAATAATTCTAAAAATGAACATATGATAGTTACTGGGTAGAACTGATTTTGGTCAAGATTTTAGGTGTTAAAATAAGCTCTCTCTTTTTTTTTTTCTCTCTCTTTCATCCCTCTCTCCGGGTCTATTATAATATATCCACTATTTTTTTTAAAGTGCTTTTGAGGACCAGTTTTGCCTCGTGATGGGTACAAGATAAGCAGCCCCATTTCTCAGCCAGAGAGTTTTGCTCTGAAAGGTCCAAGAAAGAAGTGTTATAGGACTGTTTTTGTGTTAACAAATATTCATTACTAATAAAGGAAATCCTAATGTAGTAAGCTCAAAGGATAGATGTCTCTGAAGGATGTTTGCAGAGATAATAAAATAACCTAAGTTGCCAAAGCCAGGAAATAAAAGAGATGCTATTTTTAAAAAATATATTTCTAAGATATAGTGGTTGCTTAAAATGAACATTTTTTTTTCTAAATTGGATCCTTGGAAATTCATTGATTATTTAAAAAAATTATGCTAAATATTAAAAACTGGATTTAGAAGTGGTACCTGAAATGCTCTACTTTATTCTTGAGGTTGTGGGCACTAAATAAACTTAAATATGTGTGTTTATGGGGAAGCTGTATACGTATCTTAAGATTTTGGAGATTTTAAAACTGAATGTAAAATGCGTGATGGTTATAACCAATGTCATATAATTGCTTATTCATTCCAGGTATTGTCCATGTAATAGCTGGAAAGTCAACTCTATAGTCTGCAAGGCAGTTCTATTTATTATTTAATTTTCTGGTAATATCCCCATAAGTGTAAAAAAAAGGAATATGTTTATAAGAGGCTCTAGTGTAGTATTTAGTATTAAATAGGCCTTCAGTTAATCTGGGCATCTGCCACTGGCTACTTGCCCCTTTGAATTGCTAGAAGTTGTTGAATGGCCTTAGTCTGATGTTTTTTTTTTTAATTTAAATGATTTGACTTTTGATGATGCTAAATGTATCCTAATCAGCTACCACAAATGTGTATAAAATATAGCTTTTATGTAGGCTACCACACATGTACAGAGTTTTAATAGTCTGCATAAAGCTGCTGTGCCTAGTTTCTGTACAACCTACTAAATAAGCTATTTGAAAAGTTTGTTTAAACTTTAAAATGAATCTAAAATTATCTCCAATTAGTCAGGCATTTATTGAAGATATATTTACTGTTATTTTTTAATTGATTCCCTTCTTAGAAAGAGAAATCCTTTTGAAGATATGAATTACTCAATCTGCATTTGTAAAACTTTGTGGATATCTGTTGTTGAGACAGTTTAAGAGAATTTTCAGCAAGTTGACATCTATATAATATTGTATCTGTAAGATATCTTGTGAGTTGCTTGACATAGGTGTTCCAACCATAGTTTCTGAAATTATTTAGTTCAAAATTTGGAGAAGTCTTTGAACTTGAGTTGGGTGAATAATCAATTATAAAACTTAGAGACAAATATTTGACCTTTACTACCTATTAATCTGGAACTTTTAATTTTATTATTAGTTGCTTCTTTGTAATATAAATAACGGTGTGCTCTTTAAGATAAAAGACTTGCTTTACTGTGGCATATTCTCATATTATTGTAAGCCTGCAATAAACTGGAAGTTAGAAGATGAAAAATAGTGAATAAACAAATATTTAATTTTAGTTGAGGACCAGATTCCTCTGAATGTGTATCAAAAAATAACTAAAAATTGTATACTACTAAGTGGCTTTAAAGAATAAAAATACACTCAATACTGTCCATTTCTTGCTTGCTTACTACATTTAAATTACCTAATTTAAAATATAGTTTTAAAGATTATCAGAAAAAAAAAAAGATTATCAGATAATTCAATTAAAAGTTCTGATTATTTTTAATTCAATGATAAAAATTTGCATTATAACTTAATTTTAGCATATTTGGTATCAAGAACTTTTTTAATGGATTTAAAATAATTTCTTATAGTAATGTAAAAAGAGAGAAAATCACATTGCAAGTAGAAGCTTGTTTAGTTCTCCATTTATGTTAGAAAATATAAAATGCCATATACTAGCAAGACTCCTTCCTTGCTGTGTGCTGAGAAGTTCAAAGGCATTTAAAAAAAATAAGACCCTGTGAATTTAGTGGGAATCTTTTGGAATGCTGTACAAATTATTCTTGTACTTTCTCATTTGTTGTGTACAAATTGCTTTCATGGTGTTCATTTTCATCCATGTCAATATACATCACTGTAACGCATTATGATGTTTTATAACCCATACCTATATGATTAATGTATGTATTTACATGAATAAATTTTGTGGATAAATTTTATGCTGCTCTTAAAATACTTTCAAAATATAGTTCAGTGAAAATTTAAATCAGAGCTGAATGGAATATTGACAATATAGCCTATTAATGAAAATCTTATATCCATTATAAAAGTTGTTCTTTTGATTTTTAAGGAAAATAAGCAAGTGGACAGTTGCTTATACTAACATAGAGTACTTATAGCCATACTATATGTCTGTATTTCACTCTTGTCAGTTTTCTATAAAAATTATGTAACAGATATTTTGTTTGAATTAAAAACTGTCAAACTCATGATCTATGTCACAGTTGATTCCTTACCCAACTAGTTTATGTATCGGAGTACGTTATTTATGTCATTAGAGTAGTGGAACAGCTAATGTGGTTTTGCCAACAGCATTGAAAATTTAAACACTTTTTTTCCTCCAAGNTCTTTGCTAAAAATTATGAGTGAATATGTTAGCTTTGGAGCTCTCATTCTCCAAGTCATATTCCTTTGGAGTTCTTGTTTCTTTCCCAATTCTGAAGGATTTGTAGGACATTTCAGAAGAACACTGCAGGAATTTTTGAAACCCTGTCTAATTCAGTGCCTGGCGCTGTGTAAAATGATCAGTTCATTCCCTGACCAAATTAATAGCAACAAAAGTCCCCTACTTCAGTCACCAGAGAATGTGTTTCCACCATAGATAAAGGGGTAAGTATGTATCATTCAATAAGGTTACATTTTGAAAATGCTGAAATGCAATTAAGTTAAGCTGAGACATGGTAATATTTGGCATTCTAGAAAGTACTATCTCTTTAAAGGTATTAGCATAAAGATAGCACATTTGTTTATTATGCTTCCAAATCAGCTCCTAGTATCTCTGCCACAGGTAACAATTGACTTTTCAGGCTTCAAGTTAATAGCCTTGTCTCTTGCTTGTAGGGATCAATATTAGTATTAATTAATCACCATTATCGGCACTAGGATCTGGTTCTATTTGTTGTTACATCAGCAAAATATCAATATAGAAAGTGGACTCTCTGATCGTCATGGCAACTTCATCTCTTGGGTCAAAGAAAGTTTATCTTATCTGTGCATAGAGAGTGGCAAACTGTTTAGGGATCTAGTTTGAACTCTAAGAACATTGATTTAGTTTTTGTTTGCGAATAGAGGCTGAATTCCAATCACAAGGGATAGGTAAGATTTAAATATTAATGCCGAGAGGCTTGTCTGAGAGGGTGTCATACCATTACAGTCAGACTGTCTTTTTGAGATGACAAAAAGGTAGAGAAGAATTGTCTAGCCAGGATTATTTAAAGCCTTAGTAATTTGTGCTTTTGACAAATAATTCTAAAAATGAACATATGATAGTTACTGGGTAGAACTGATTTTGGTCAAGATTTTAGGTGTTAAAATAAGCTCTCTCTTTTTTTTTTTCTCTCTCTTTCATCCCTCTCTCCGGGTCTATTATAATATATCCACTATTTTTTTTAAAGTGCTTTTGAGGACCAGTTTTGCCTCGTGATGGGTACAAGATAAGCAGCCCCATTTCTCAGCCAGAGAGTTTTGCTCTGAAAGGTCCAAGAAAGAAGTGTTATAGGACTGTTTTTGTGTTAACAAATATTCATTACTAATAAAGGAAATCCTAATGTAGTAAGCTCAAAGGATAGATGTCTCTGAAGGATGTTTGCAGAGATAATAAAATAACCTAAGTTGCCAAAGCCAGGAAATAAAAGAGATGCTATTTTTAAAAAATATATTTCTAAGATATAGTGGTTGCTTAAAATGAACATTTTTTTTTCTAAATTGGATCCTTGGAAATTCATTGATTATTTAAAAAAATTATGCTAAATATTAAAAACTGGATTTAGAAGTGGTACCTGAAATGCTCTACTTTATTCTTGAGGTTGTGGGCACTAAATAAACTTAAATATGTGTGTTTATGGGGAAGCTGTATACGTATCTTAAGATTTTGGAGATTTTAAAACTGAATGTAAAATGCGTGATGGTTATAACCAATGTCATATAATTGCTTATTCATTCCAGGTATTGTCCATGTAATAGCTGGAAAGTCAACTCTATAGTCTGCAAGGCAGTTCTATTTATTATTTAATTTTCTGGTAATATCCCCATAAGTGTAAAAAAAAGGAATATGTTTATAAGAGGCTCTAGTGTAGTATTTAGTATTAAATAGGCCTTCAGTTAATCTGGGCATCTGCCACTGGCTACTTGCCCCTTTGAATTGCTAGAAGTTGTTGAATGGCCTTAGTCTGATGTTTTTTTTTTTAATTTAAATGATTTGACTTTTGATGATGCTAAATGTATCCTAATCAGCTACCACAAATGTGTATAAAATATAGCTTTTATGTAGGCTACCACACATGTACAGAGTTTTAATAGTCTGCATAAAGCTGCTGTGCCTAGTTTCTGTACAACCTACTAAATAAGCTATTTGAAAAGTTTGTTTAAACTTTAAAATGAATCTAAAATTATCTCCAATTAGTCAGGCATTTATTGAAGATATATTTACTGTTATTTTTTAATTGATTCCCTTCTTAGAAAGAGAAATCCTTTTGAAGATATGAATTACTCAATCTGCATTTGTAAAACTTTGTGGATATCTGTTGTTGAGACAGTTTAAGAGAATTTTCAGCAAGTTGACATCTATATAATATTGTATCTGTAAGATATCTTGTGAGTTGCTTGACATAGGTGTTCCAACCATAGTTTCTGAAATTATTTAGTTCAAAATTTGGAGAAGTCTTTGAACTTGAGTTGGGTGAATAATCAATTATAAAACTTAGAGACAAATATTTGACCTTTACTACCTATTAATCTGGAACTTTTAATTTTATTATTAGTTGCTTCTTTGTAATATAAATAACGGTGTGCTCTTTAAGATAAAAGACTTGCTTTACTGTGGCATATTCTCATATTATTGTAAGCCTGCAATAAACTGGAAGTTAGAAGATGAAAAATAGTGAATAAACAAATATTTAATTTTAGTTGAGGACCAGATTCCTCTGAATGTGTATCAAAAAATAACTAAAAATTGTATACTACTAAGTGGCTTTAAAGAATAAAAATACACTCAATACTGTCCATTTCTTGCTTGCTTACTACATTTAAATTACCTAATTTAAAATATAGTTTTAAAGATTATCAGAAAAAAAAAATTATCAGATAATTCAATTAAAAGTTCTGATTATTTTTAATTCAATGATAAAAATTTGCATTATAACTTAATTTTAGCATATTTGGTATCAAGAACTTTTTTAATGGATTTAAAATAATTTCTTATAGTAATGTAAAAAGAGAGAAAATCACATTGCAAGTAGAAGCTTGTTTAGTTCTCCATTTATGTTAGAAAATATAAAATGCCATATACTAGCAAGACTCCTTCCTTGCTGTGTGCTGAGAAGTTCAAAGGCATTTAAAAAAAATAAGACCCTGTGAATTTAGTGGGAATCTTTTGGAATGCTGTACAAATTATTCTTGTACTTTCTCATTTGTTGTGTACAAATTGCTTTCATGGTGTTCATTTTCATCCATGTCAATATACATCACTGTAACGCATTATGATGTTTTATAACCCATACCTATATGATTAATGTATGTATTTACATGAATAAATTTTGTGGATAAATTTTATGCTGCTCTTAAAATACTTTCAAAATATAGTTCAGTGAAAATTTAAATCAGAGCTGAATGGAATATTGACAATATAGCCTATTAATGAAAATCTTATATCCATTATAAAAGTTGTTCTTTTGATTTTTAAGGAAAATAAGCAAGTGGACAGTTGCTTATACTAACATAGAGTACTTATAGCCATACTATATGTCTGTATTTCACTCTTGTCAGTTTTCTATAAAAATTATGTAACAGATATTTTGTTTGAATTAAAAACTGTCAAACTCATGATCTATGTCACAGTTGATTCCTTACCCAACTAGTTTATGTATCGGAGTACGTTATTTATGTCATTAGAGTAGTGGAACAGCTAATGTGGTTTTGCCAACAGCATTGAAAATTTAAACACTTTTTTTCCTCCAAGACTCCAGTCAATAGGAATAATTAGAAAGATTTTTAATTTTCTGGCTTGCTTTTATTTATTTGGTGTAAAACTGTCTGAATTTATATTGTACACATTTATCAATTAGGTCTTTCTCTTGAAGTGCCATCCTGAAATTCTCATACTGGTAGCCTTTCTGCCACATTGCCATGAAAATAATCATATTTTCCGATGACATTTGACTTGGACCTAAGTACTTCTGCAGATTTTGGATTTATTGGGCCTCCCATAGCCAATAACAAGCTTAGTGTGCAGGAGAGACTGACCACCATGGGACTTGTGCAAATCTGGAATATTCAAGAGCTCATTTGCAAATATATCAGGTAGCTGCTAAAAATATCACCCCACTTCTTAACAATGTGCATCTTGGACAAACAGGCGCATATTTTGTCATCAAGTTGCTTAAGCCTCTGAAGTCAGGGCTACAACTGGGTCAGATGATAAGATGAGCACAACAGAGAAACGAAGAGAGCGTCTGATAAAACCTGATTGATTGATGTCTGGCTTCCCCACCATCACAGGCAGTTGACAGTTAGTTTGGGATCAGATGATTTGGCTTTTGCGATAGAAGATGGGGCCTGGTAGGCAAGCTTGAAGGACAAAAAGGTCGGTGTCTGTGTAGTGTCAAGTAATACCGAGCTCCCACAAGGTGGGACATTATTAATATTTCATTCTTTCTTTTTTAGGTCCAGGCCCTAACAATTGATAGTCTCTTAAAGGCATGAAGATTCAGTCTACAAACAAAAATGTGTGACTACCTTCCTGTTTTGTTTAACTCAATGTTGTTACATGGTTTATGTCATAAGGGCAAGGGCATATGTTTAGTTAATAATTATGTGCTATTTTATATGATATTTTACAATATATAATGACATTTGCATAATTCATTTTATTATGGTCGTATTATAGGGTAAAAATCATGACACATAAACTGCCTAAATTTAATATTTAAAAACTAGTTTTTATGGAGAAATACAGATTTACTGAGGGGAAATTACAATGTAAATTAATCTAGAGTTATCAGCTCCAGGTGTTTGGGTATCATAAATTATGCGAAGCTTAGGTGAAAAATATTCTAGAACATGGTTTAGCCATGCCAGGGTCTGGGAAAACCTTACTTGGCACAATGGGAGAACTTTATATTTTGTACAGGTCTGTGGTTAGTGAATGACTGTGGCTGCCATTTGCTGAACTTTATTCTTGCTGGTGCTAGGATTAATAGACTGTTTCTTTGTATTTTAATTATGGAAAATTCCAAATTCTGGGCACATATTACAATCAACTAAAAATATATTAGTTTATATGCTACTACAGAACAACATTGTAGATCACTTTTGAATCTGAACATAATTAATAATAGATATTGATTATATCTATTATTAGGTAAATTAGATAAATTTTGTCTGCTAGTAGAAGAAACAAGGAAGGGAAGAAAGAAAATAAATCAAAGTAGCTAGTTTTAGAGTAAAATGTTTCCCAGTGTTAGTTAGCCATGAAAAGTAATATAACTGTTATAGTATTGGAATTTGGACAGCTTGGATTTGAATTTAGATTTAGGACAGTTTGATACTCTCTGGAAATCCTTTAGGATGTATCGCTTTTCTCTTGAGTTTTAAGGGTCAGATCTCTAAAGGACAGTTGGGTCTTAGCTAATACTGGAGGCTTAATGCCAGCAGGATGAATTCTGCAAGGTGCTGTATTGCTGATAGTATAAGTGGAATACTGTATGAAAGCCTTACGCCGAAACCTGAAGTGGCACTCATACTAAGTGATCAGGAAAGGGGGCTAATGGCCGTTTCAGCCGTGATTAGTAATACGTCCAAGAAAGGGGCCATAAGAAAAGGAGGACCTAGTCTCTTGTACATACATTAATATGGAACAGAGAAATGTCTATCACTCGCTCGCTCGCTCTCGCTCAGGAATAATGAACAATCATAAGTGTGGTTACAAAAACTTTTTCAGAAAAGATACTTCAGGCAAAGGAGCACTTCTGTGATTCTGTGCTGATGGTTACCTTACTGATGGATGTTGTTTACTGGTGGTAGCTAATAATGGTCAACACTTTTTGTAACATCAGGGAAAGAAGAGTACAGGTGAATTTCCATAGCACAGTTGCTACGTAAGTCTGTGATGACATTTCTCAGTTATTCAGTAACAGTGATGTTTCATTTTAAGGTGGGGTACAGTTGTAAGAGGCAAATTGCTTTGATAAATATTACAGGTTTTTTTTTTCTTTTTTGAGTATCCATGAACAGGTATCTAAAGTTTATTTGCTTTTCTGTGTGCATGCATGCACATACACACACACACACACACACACACACACACACAATATCATAGATTATCTAATACTGCCTTCTCAACCCCTTTATTCTTTTAGTGTTTTCTGTTTGTTTCTGTTATGCCATGTGGTTTTGAACTGCATACTCTTTTGCATATGGGTAAGCTACTCCTGAAAAATATCTAATTATGCATTGAGGAAAATTAGAATCGACAAATGAAAAAGGTGTCACATCATAAAGATAATTAAGATCAGCAGTCCTTATAAATAGAAAGCAGCAATCAGCTCTGTGGTCAGCTAGACTCCAATTTCTTGATTAGTTTCTACAGCTTCAGAAATCTCATTTTGAGGAAGAGTGTGAATTCGAGATGCAATGGCTGGAATGATTAGTCTGCAGTTCACTTCTATGCTTTTTAAGTTTCTAAGTTTACATTTTGAAGAAAGAGAAACAAGAGGGTTGAAGTGTAGGATGTTACTAAGGAAGAGTTTTAAGGATTTGTTGTCTGTAAATTGGTTACCACCAGTGTTCTTTATACTGAGAAATAATCTCTTGGGTATTACCAGAGGTGAAACAAATGTTGAATGCATGTTGTTACTAGCCCAAGGAAGAAAAATTAATTATTGCATATTTAATCAAGAACTTTTTTAGCCTGGGATCCATGGACTTTGAAGAATTTGTGAATATCTAGACATTTTATACAAAATTTTGGGTATTCAAGAATTTTGTTGCTCTAAGTCCTCCAGTGGGTGTCCTTTACAATTGACATCTGATTTTTTACATCACCACTTATTGCATGTTCTATGATCTATTTGTTGCTTTTCTGTCTGACTTGATCACCAAGTATACCATGATCATGCGCCATTTCCCTTCCCAATCTCTACCCTGACGGGCCCCCATAAACCTGCATTCAGCGACATTTTGTCTTTACTGGTCGTCTTTTTGTTCCTTGAACATGCCAAGCTGCTTTTCTCTTTGAAATGTCATCTCCCTAGATTTCCATATGGTTGTCTTCTTGTTATCGTTCACTTTTCACTTCACATGTCAACTCTTAAGAAAGACCTCCCTTAGCCTGCATTTAAATTTTCTGTCCCCCTACATGCCTTAATTTGCTCTCTAGCCCATTACCCTATTTTATTTTCATTCTACTGATATTTATCTGAAATTATTTTCTTTATTGATTTGTTAGTATGCATACTTCTTTATTAGGGCTTCCCTGGTGGCTCAGAGGTTAAAGCGTTTGCCTCTGATGCGGGAGACCAGGGTTCGATCCCTGGGTCAGGAAGATCCCCTGGAGAAGGAAATGGTAACCCACTCCAGTATCCTTGCCTAGAGAATCCCATGGACAGAGAAGCCTGGTAGGCTACAGTCCAGGGGGTCGCAAAGAGTCGGACACGACTGAGCCACTTCACTTCACTTCACTTCACTTCACTTCATACTTCTTTATTAAATGATTTCTCACTAGAATCTAAGCTCAGTGGACAGAACCTGGTCTTGTTCACTTCTATGCCTCTAGTTGCTGCAGGAGTACCTGGCACATAGCAAACACTCAAAGAATCTTAGCTGAATGAATGGACGAATGAATGAAAAAATTTTTTTAAGTTTCATTTATCATTTCCTGTGATACATCTTTTAATAAAAGTGGTTTTGCAGTTTTCCATACAAAAGAAAAAAAGAGTTATCCACATGGTTTTTATTTAAATTAAAAACTCCCATTTCTTTATTCAACAGTCATTAAACAGACATAGAATATGTACCAATTGTGTGTACTGTGTTAAACCACAAGGAGGGGACAATACAAAAATCAACACACTGTGGTCTGTCCTGTCAGGTAGCATATTGCACGGTTAAAAAAGAAAGGCACAAATACTGTGCATTGGGTTATGTTCTTGATAGATGAAAGTATAAAGGAATATGGGTACAAAGATACCTCTGTTACTTAGGATAAGACTCTAGGATGAGATCTTACTTAAGCTGGATCTTGAAGGAGGAGTTGAAGATTCAGGCAGGACAAGAGGGAATTGCATCCTGGCGGAATCAATGGTTTGGCCAAGAGCTGAAAGGCATTCAAGAACATACATTTTTCAAGGTCTAGTGAGTAGTTGTGAGCAAAGATGATGGAACATGGAACACAGTGACAGAAGGCAGCTTGAACTTGATTTGAGACCCGGTTTTCTGTCGTTGTTGTTGAACACATTGTTTTACTTTCAGGGTTTTGTGTTTTTGGAAAGTTTTTTAGTTTATTTTTAATTGAAAGATAATTGCTTCACAATATTGTGTTGGTTTCCGTCATACATCAACACGAGTCAACCATAGATAGATGTATATCCCCTTCCTCTTGAGCCTCCCTCCACCCCCCACCCCTCTAGGTTGTCACAGAGGAACAGGCTTTTAAAGGGCTTTGTGTGCTGTGTTAAATAACTTGAACTCATTCTTTAGGTAATTGATGGTCAATGCAGACACTGAAAAATAGAGCCTGATTGAAGAAGTGAAGTGAAGTGAAGTGTCTCAGTCGTGTCCTACTCTTTGCGACCCCGTGGACTGTAGCCTACCAGGCTTCTCTGTCCATGGGATTCTCTAGGCAAGGATACTGGAGTGGGTTACCATTTCCTTCCTGACCCAGGGATCGAACCCTGGTCTCCCGCATCAGAGGCAAACGCTTTAACCTCTGAGCCACCAGGGAAGCCTGATTAGTGCATTGTAAATGTGTTTGATGATTACCAATTTGGTATAGGAGAAGACAAGAAAATCATGAGCCAATAGTGGGTTTTAGTCAACTTTCACTATGTGAAATTTAACAATTATTGTTATCGCAAATTTCACCTTAGACTTCTGTGCTACCTTCTAACTTCTAAATGTCGATTTAATGACAGCATTGTAGTAGATGGTTGAAACAGTCAGGGCATTCAGTAGTTTAGTATGAATATTTTATTGAGGTGAGACAACACATGCAAAAATAAATGAACAGAGCAATATCTTTTTATCTGAATCTGTTTGTGGTTAACATGGCAACCCACTCCAGTGTTCTTGCCTGGAGAATGGGATGAGGAAGCCTGGTGGGCTGCCGTCTATGGGGTCACACAGAATCAGACACGACTGAAGCAACTTAGCAGTAGCAGCAGCAGTGCTTAACTCGTGAGATTGTCTTGGGAGTAGCTTTGCATTCTTTCATATGCATTAGTCTAGTTTTATAACTGAATATGGGAAGGGTAACTTTTCAATGGCAAATGGGCAGAGCAATTGTAACTGGGATTGCCAGTTGTTGCAACCTCTTTGGAAGTTGGTTTGCCAGTTTATAGCTATTAAAACTGCATGTATACTCTCTGACCTAGCAAGTCCTCTTTCCCATAGAAACCTTCATGTATGTGGTCTTTAAAGTGTAGTTTGTAATGGCAAATAATTAGAAATTACCTAAGTGTCCATTAATAGGGGATGGATAAAATAGAATCCTGGTGCAATCCTTGGTGTAATTCATGCATTATAAAGGATGAGATGGATGTCTCCATCCTACTATGAGAATCTTTTAGACTAACAAAATGAGAAAAATTATTTCAGTATGGCATCTCTCTACTTGTATTTTAAGACGTGAAAGAATGAATAAATACACATATATGTATATATTTTCTTGAAAAGTGTTTGAAAATATGCAGGAAATTCTTAATGATGTTTTCTCTGGGGATTAGGACTGGGAATTTGGGGTAGGACATAGATTCCCTTATTGTCATGCCATTACCATTACTACTACTGATAAATTCTGTTGTGAGGGGAAGGTATGTGATGAGTTGAAAACTGTCAAGTATGTATTGCCAGTATCTTTTAAGTTTTAATTGCTCATCTTCTCCTCAGTTGATTGGTTGAGAGGATAGAAATATGATTGGGGTTTGGGAAGAAAGGATAGAAGATGAAAAAATATTTAATAAAATATTTCAGTATCTGTCCAATTCAGACTTTACTGTGAGGGAGAAGAGCTATAATGATAATTTTTTCTGTAGTCCTTATTAAGCTTAATATGAGAATATACCAAAAGTGAGCACTCAAGTGAAGATTAAGCTCTGTTTTACTTTGGAGAAGGAAATTGCAAAGAGAAAAAGAATTTAAATGCATTGCCTTTTAAAATAGGGCATTTCTCTGTTCTCAGCATAAGTCATAGCTATGTTATTAACCTCAGATTAATAGTGTATGATAGTTCGGTTTTTGATAAACGATCTGTTCTTTAAAATTTGATGTACTATTATAGGCCCTGTTCTACAAAAATAAGTTTTTCCCCATGATGTTGTTTTTTTTGAGTTCAGGAATTTTGTCCTGTTCTTCCTGAACCAGTTCATACCCATATCCAGTGTTTTACTTTCTGAGTGATTTTTCAGATGCCTGTTATTTTTCTTGAAATTATTATATGCAGACATATTTTAAATTGGTTCTGGGCCAAATATGTTGCTCTTTTTTGCACCTTATTAATGATTTTGTATTCTTGAAAACCTTCCAAGCTATCTCACGTGTTCTTGTGGGAACAGCAGCAGCAGTAAGCAGGAGAGCATGGGATAAACTAGAGCTTAGCTTCAGTGGGATTTAACAGAGACACCCTGAGAAAACACGAAGGTTTTGAATCATAAAAGCCACTATAAATATCCTCTGATAATTATTACTGAATGGAAAATAAAGTGACCTATGGTGAAATTTTATCAAATAATTTTAAAGAAGTGAGCATAGAGTTCGTATAGAAGTAACATGGGATTGAGGAAAATCGTAATCTGAAAACAAATAAAACATCTGTTACTCTCATTTGAAGGAGGTGACCCAGATGGTAAAGAATCTGCCTGCCATGTGGGAAACCCAGGTTCAGGCCCTGGCTAGGGAAGATGCCCTGAAGGAGGGAATGGCAAGCCACTCCAGTGTTCTTGCCTGGAGAATTCTGTGGGCAGAGGAGCATGGAGGGCTACCGTCCATGGAGTCACAAAGAGTCAGACACTACTGAGTGACTAACACTTTCACTTTCAAACCTAGTACATCTTGCGAAGTTTGTTTTCACAGGTTAGAGTGTTCTGCTATTTTCAGCCTTGATAGCCCATGCGACCAAAAGGTCAGTTTCATTAAGTTCATTCTCATGGATTCTGCAAACCCAGGTGGGATTGAAGTTTTTATTGTATTTTAGACCCTCAGTTTGGACAGAGGTGCTGCCAAGATGCATAGCTGAGTGGAGGTAAATTCATCTCATCAATGGCATTTTGCAGTGACTTTATATCAATAGAGAACTAGTTGCTGGGGAAAAAAAAATTATTTGGCTTCTTGAGGTATGCATTGCCATTAGGAATTCTATTCTTTTCTAATTGTAGTTGATTTGTAGTATTGCATAAGTTTCAGGTGTACAACATGATTCAGTATTTTTATAGGTCACCCTCCATCTAAAGTTATTATAAGATATTGGCTATATTCCTTGTGTTATACAATGCATCCTTATGTCTTATTTATTTTGTACATGGTAGTTTATACCGCTTCTTAATCTTTTACACCTCTCTTGCTGCTTCTCACCTCCCTGTCCCCACTGGTACACTAGTTTATTCTGAGTCTGTTTCTGTTTTGTTATAAGAATTCTATTCGTAAAGACCCAGAGAAGTTAAGGAAAGCATCAGCGGAAAACAAACCCAAAGGGGACCCAGCCCCCTACTTCCATGTGGCCTGCTGATATCCCAGCCATCGTGTGTTGAAAAGCCACAAGTGGTTTTCATGGTGATAAAGTTTAGTGGTTAGCACTAAAAATAGACTCAGAGCAAGGCCTAGTAGAATAAATTATTGAAGATGATCTGTTAAAACTACCTCTGTTTGGAAGGCTATACAACATTTCTAGGACGACTGGTTTCTGGGGTGAAGAGTCATCACCATTGTTGATGTTACTAGGGTCCGTTTTCAAAATTGGGTGACCTGTTACATGCCTTATATCCTGATTGGATGCTGTGCTGTCTCTTCTTAGCCACTCCGTGGAAAGGTGTTAGCCCAGAGGGCTAAATAGTCTAGGAAATAACTTTCCAAGCCATCTACTTGAAAATGAGTGTGTTGGTAAGCTTACATGTTAACTTGAAGACACAGAGTGCAGTGCTGACCGGATGCCGCTTGAGTGGGTGTGCAGGACAAAGCCACACTTTCATCTTTTTTATTTGGAAGGGGATTGAGTCGGTCACTCTTTGGAGAGAGATGAGGGGTGGTATTCTCTTTCAGAAATTTGGAGTCTTACATCAGGGTTCTAATTCCAGATGGCCCACCTTATTGTTGCATGTCCTTGAGCAAGGTATTTAATCTGTGACTCAGTTTTCTCCATTTGTTAGAAAGAGATGATTATGAAACCTATACAAGGCCGATTCTGAGGGTTAAATGGATTAATACATGCAAAGAGCTTATAACAGTAGTGTGCATATACTAGTAAGATATCCTTATGATTGGCATTTTTGAGGTCAAATCCATAAAAGCAAATTGTTCTTTTGTAGTGATAAATACCCCCACGAATTCAAAATATAAGTTTAAGGCCTTTGGTTTGCATATTTTTAAACATTTAAATCATTTTTTTTTTTGGTAAATACTCTTCCTAGTCAGAGTAAAAAGATAGATCTCGTTGAATATTCTAAATTATGAAAGCTTTTTGCACAGACAACCCTACACTCACTTTTAAACTGACATATTTTGTTCCCAAGGAAGAAAATATTTTAAAGTTCATTGGGAAATGCTTTATAAAATACATAGATAGTAACTGTAGTTATTCATCACACATAGAAACTGGTAAATATTTTTTAAATTTATGAAATCTGTTATAGATCATTTTGTCTGATTTTTTTCATATTGAATAACATGAGGTACCTTAGGTATAATAATCATTATCATAAAATGTAAATAAGGATTTTCTTTTTTTCCTTCCTCCCAGACAGTTGTGGAGTTAATACATAAAATTCATTTAGAAAGCTTCTGAGTTGGGTATCTGAAAAGGTCATTGAAGAAACCAGTTGGTTAAAATGCATTTGGATGACCTGAACACATAGTTGTTGTGTCTCTAAATCCCAGACATACTTTATTAGGACAATCCAGCTGGTTTGCTATTTCTATCTCCTCATTATCAACACGTTATGGTATGGCCTCTTCCCCCTCTCTTCCAATGCCAAGAATTTGGCAGGGATACCATGTTAGCACGTCAGAGTCGGGGGGAGGGGGTGGTGGGGAAAGAACAGCTTCACACTGCTGTGCGAGTAGGAAAATGTGTTGTCTAAACATTTGCCCCGGGGTTAAGATTGATAATGGGCATTTTTAATCTCCTTACTGGAAGAATTAGAAGAAACAAATTTCATGAGCTTCTAGACATACTTTTAAGAAAATTCTGTGTTCATTCTAATTTAACACTTCCATGTATAGTTTCCCTATACAGATTATATATATATTACATATATGTGTGGAATTTGTGAATCTCAGAGCTTCAAACTCTTTGCTTTTCTCCCTTTTCCCTATCACCCTAAGATTACAGAACGTCAAGAGAGGAAAAGAGAGGAACTGTCGCTAGGTCTTATTTCTTAATTTCCATGACCAAAAACAACTATACTGAATATCATGTAATATTTTATTATCCTATGAGTGACTCTATTAAGTGGACTGAGTAGATCCTTTCTAATATATTAGACCATAAAGAAAACAGGCATGGAAATCTATTTTTGGTCATTGTTCACCATTTTGTTTAAAAGATAGTGAAATGATAAACAGTTGAATTAAGGAGTCCCTTGACAGTTTCAATAGGAGTCCAGATTTTGTGAGTTAGTTAAGCTCTTTGAAATTTATCTTATGACTTTCACAGAAATATGGATTCTTAAAGTTATTCTGGCTATACAGATGATGTGTATATGTATGTAATTCACATATATATACAAATTCACTTCTCACAGACCTTCTTTTCCATAGCAACTCCCTTCCAGTTGTCCTACATACTCATTGGACAACTTCATAAAATATTTTCTGTACTTTGATAGAGTGTTTTAAAAATCATCTCAAATTAAAATTATTTATTTACTTCTTAAAAACCATAAATTATGCTTTCAGAGCAACCTAAAAATGTTTTCTATGATATTCCACATTATCCTAAAATGCTAGGTTTTAATAAATGGTCCCTTTACATGCTTATAGTGATATAGCAAGTAAGGTATGGCCCTTCCTTTCAGAAAGGAAGAGACTATAAAGGGTATATTTCACTCACATATATATTATTTATAAATATTAAAATTCCTTTTCTCTGTTTGGTTCTTAGATTTATTCCATACATAACTCAGACACCTGAGTGATAGCAAGTTATTAATAACAGTAGAAACTTAGTAATTTAGAAACTGTTACTTAGAGATATTTTTTAATAATATTCTTTTCCTGTTAGCAAAACATATTGCCCCATCTGATGCTTCTTATTTAATCTTTATTAACTTATTTACTATATAGTAATGGATTTTCATGCTTTAAAAAATTTAAGTAAAATAATAATAAGGTGGGACTTCTGTAATCTGAGATAGGAATAAAGAAATAAATGAAAGGATAACTGGAGCTTTGATTATAGAGAAATACATGTAACCTTTTATATCATTCAGTAATCCAGATTTGTGCCATCATATTGAATCAGTAAAATACTCAACTTTCCTCTAAAATCTTGATTACCCAAAGTTTCCGTCACCCTAAGAGAAATGGACAGGAAGAGTTATCTGTATGAATTTGCATGTATCTTATTTTATAATTGCAGTAGCACTTACTAACTATATGGATAGGACATTGAGATTTTATTGTGGGTAGAAAAATAAGAAAGCAAATTAAAAGAGAAATTTTTTTCCCCACAAATTAAAGAAACAAATTGTTCCCCTGAGTGTCTCCTTAATTGATGAAGAGTGAATAAGTAGGGTACAGTTAACTAGACAAGCATGAGGGGCAGGCATATCTCTCAGGACTGAGGTTAGAACCTCACGCTTTCGAAGTGTGAGGGATTTGTAAATGAAGCTACTTTGTTACTGTCAGAATTAATATGTGGATAAAAATCTATGTTTTCAAAGCTCTTACAGCTTTTTTTTTTTGTATTTCCCCTTTATTTTTAAAAGTAGTTTTATGTTATTTTTTGTGCTGTTATTCTACACTTATGACATTTCTGCCCCCTCACTACCGACACCAAACAATAGAACTGCTTCAATTAAGAAACAGAGCATCAGCCCCTGGCATCTTATTCTGTTGTTCCATCTTTTTTTTTGCTAGGGAGAATTCATTTGTTTCTTAATTAAGAAAAACACCAATAGCATGAAAAATCTGCTTATGATACCTGAATGGTAATTAGGCAAAAGGTAAAAAGCATGCACGTATATTCCAAGAGCAGCCAAAATGAACTTGAGCTGATAAAAATGAACTGAACTACCCTGGCATAAATGGAGACTGAGAGAAGTGTACAGTCATTATGGCGAAGACAATATGCAAACTATCTTCAAAGAAATCAAATTGCTAGAGTGTTTTCATTTGCATGTATTAACTATTAACATAATGAGGAGAAGTGACATTGGACCCGGATTGTGTGTCTGTTCGGATTGATAACTCTACTGCATCTGCAAACAGACGCCCAAAAAATCATGCTAGTAGTTAGATCAGAGTTGAACTCTGCAGTGTGGGCTAAAATGAAATCTGGGCCTTGGTGAACCTGCTGAGCTACTGGATGGTTGTCATCTCTCTCTTTCACATTGTGTCATTCTCTCTCTCTCTCTCTCCCCTCAGCTCTCCTTCTCCTTCTCTTTTCCTCCCTCTCTCCCTTATATTTTAAAAGTGATAGTAATATTTCTGTGCAAATTCTCATTGGAAACTTCTTGGTTTTGCCCAGTACAACTTTTTACAGTGTACCTAATTCTATAAAGGAGATCTTAAAAGTCATAGGGTTAAGATCCATTACAGGATTTGAAATTTTAGGGTTTTTAAAAATTTATTCCCAGCAAATGTAAACCTAGGAATAAAGGGAACTGACATTTACTGAACTCCCCTTGTGTACATACAGCCCTTTAGTCATGTCCCACTCTTTGAGACCCCATGGAAAGTATAGCCCACTAGGCTCCTCAGTCCATGGGATTCTCTAGGCAAGAATAGTGGAGTGGTTGCCATGCCCTCCTCCAGGGGATCTTCTTGACCCAGGGATCGAACCTACATCTCCTGCTCTGGCAGGTGGATTCCTTACCATTAGTGCCATCTGGGAAGACCATTCATGTACTGACCAAAGTGTTTTTCCTTAGAAACATGGAAAGAGTCCTTGAGAAAGATGGACGAGACGTGACGGTGAGAGACATCTCTAGCCTTTTAGATAGCTATCAGCACAATCACTGAACCTCTGGGTCTTAGTTCATTCTAATCTGCAAAATAGGGCAATGTTTCCTAATCTAAAAACCCTTGAGGCCAATACTTAATGTCAGTGTTCTAAAAACCCGAGAGAAATTGGAAGTTCATCACTCAGAAACCCGCTCAGAGCAACTAAAGTGCTTTATTTCCTTACGAGCCATGGGATTTATCATTAATAGCATGACTTTTGCTAATCTATGTTGATGAGAAACTCTGATGACTATATAAATCTTTGACTAATTTGAATAAAATAAACATTTAAAAATTTTAAGTTTCATGTTTTATTGTTCCTTAAAGCAAAGTATGGCTTGCTTTAAAATCGATAAATCCATTTAATGTTGCAGTAGTTTTTCCTCTCTTGAAAACTTACTGATGTGTGTCTTACAAATGATGGAGGCTACTGATTAAGAAACCTTGTATCATTTTTTTTCTCCTACAATTTTGTTTATTCTGTTTCACACGTCTTTGAGTCCTCTTGGCAGTGTTCAGTCATGTCCTAGAAAGGTAAGTTCTCTGCTCTTACAGAGTTTGCATTCTAGAGTTGGGCTGCTGCTGCTGCTGCTAAGTCGCTTCAGTCGTGTCCGACTCTGTGTGACCCCATAGACGGCAGCCCACCAGGCTCCTCCATCCCCAGGATTCTCCAGGCAAGAACACCGGAGTGCCATTTCCTTCTCCAATGCATGAACGTGAAAAGTGAAAGTGAAGTCTCTCAGTCATGTCCAACTCTTCATGACCCCATGGACTACAGCCCACCAGGCTCCTCTATCCATGGCATTTTCCCAGCAAGAGTACTGGAGTGGGGTGCCATCGCCTTCTCTGTAGAGATGGGCAGTGGGCAATAAAGATAGTAACTCAGTGATTGCATAGCCTGATATTGGGTAGGGTAAGAGTGATGAAGAAAAAACAAGTAGGATAATGTGTCAGAGAGTGACTGTTGGTGTTCTTGAATTATCTGTTGGATAAAAGTTTCTTAAACTTGATGCTACTGAAGAGGAGCAACATGAATTTTTTTTTTTTTTTTTTATAAAATAATTGGCAACCACTCTCAAGGGTGATGGGGCACACGTCTCTCAGAGATCCACCTATTCCTCAATAACCCAGCTGAAAGATACTACTATTTGAATGGTGTGGAGGCTGGGAAAAGTTCTTGGGGCCTGTTAGACTTTACTGAACGAATCAGTTGAGGAGAAATGTGTCAGAGATGGAGTTAGGTCCCAGGGACAATGTAGTTACTAAGGCAAACAGAGAACGTACTCTCATCAGTCTTTTGTTCTAGGAGAGAGACTTCATTCTATCTAAAATAATGGTCATTGCTCTCTAGAAACTCAATCCAGTGCCTTATGATTTTTCAGACATTTATATGCATGGTATCTGCATGGATATTTTTCAGCAAATGGGGAATAATGTAACCACATTATTACATTATTCTGTCACTATTAAGGAATCTAGTTTCTATTATAAAATATTATTTATGAATAAATGTATTATCAACATAATTATGTCCTTGTTGTATAAACTTATACATACATACTTTTACTTTGAATGGATATTTGCAATCGCTTAGATTTTGTGAGCCTTAAAAATGTTGTTATTGATCATTATCACCACTTTTGCAGTTCAGTTCAGTTCAGTTCAGTTGCTCAGTCGAGTCTGACTCTTTGTGACCCCATGAGCTGCAACACGCCTCCCTGTCCATCACCAACTCCCAGAGTTCACCCAAACCCATGTCCCTCGAGTCAGTGATGCCATCCAACCATCTCATCCTCTGTTGTCGCCTTCTCCTCCTGCCCTCAACCTTTCCCAGCATCAGGGTCTTTTCAAATGAGTCAGCTCTTCACATCAGGTGGCCAAAGTACTGGAGTTTCAGCTTCAACATCAGTCTTTCCAATGAACACCTAGGACTGATCTCCTTTAGGATGAAACGGTTGGTTGTCCTTGCAGTCCAAGGGATTCTCAAGAGTCCTCTCCAACACCATAGTTCAAAAGCATAAATTCTTTGGTGCTCAGCTTTCTTTATGGTCCAACTCTCACATCCATACATGACCACTGGAAAAACCGTAGCCTTGACTAGATGGACCTTTGTTGACAAAGTAATGCCTCTGCTTTTTAATATGCTGTCTATGTTGGTCATAACTTTCCTTCCAAGGTGTAGGCATCTTTTAATTTCATGGCTGCAATCACCATCTGCAGTGATTTTGGAGCTCAGAGAAATAAAGTCTGACACTTTGCCATGAAGTGATGGGATCGTATGGCATGATCTTAGTTTTTTGAATGTTGAGCTTTAAGTCAACTTTTTCATTCTCCTCTTTCACTTTCATCAAGAGGCTCTTTAGTTCTTCTTCACTTTCTACCATAAGGGTGGTGTCATCAGCATATCTGAGGTTATTGATATTTCTCCCGGAAATCTTGATTCCAGCTCGTGCTTCCTTCAGCCCAGCATTTCTCATGATGTACTCTGCATAGAAGTTAAATAAGCAGGGTGACAATATACAGCCTTGACATACTCCTTTTCCTATTTGGAACCAGTCTGTTGTTCCATGTCCAGTTCTAACTGTTGCTTTCTCAAGAGGCAGGTCAGGTGGTCTGGTATTCCCATCTCTTTCAGAATTTTCCACAGTTTATTGTGATCCACACAGTCCAAGGCTTGCAGACATGTTAATTCCACTTTAATTCCATTTTGCATAACATAACATCACTGCTTAATATAATTTGCATAACATAACATCACTGCTTAATATAAGTGGACATGTGTGACCACAGAACCCTGTAGAGCTTCTAGGGACCATAAGGCATTGGGAACATCCTGATAGATTACAATTTTGTACTGTAGGCAAAATATTCATTAGAGTTTTAATAGAAGGATTTCTTCACTGGTTATTCATCTGGAGATGGCTCAGTGAAATGACCCAATGTCAATAAATATAAGGGCTTCCCTGGTGGCTCAGCAGGTAAAGAATCTGTCTGCAAATGCAGAAGATGTTTGATCCCTGGGTCAGGAAGATCCCCTGGAGAAGGAAATGGCAATTGACTCCAGTATTTTTGCCTGGGAAATCCCATGAACAGAGGAGCTTGGTGGGCCACAGTCCATGGGATCTCAAAGAGTCAGACATGGCTGAGCAACGAAACTAGAAACAACAGTAGATGTAAACCTCTACTCAGGAGAGGAGAAGGAAATGGCAACCCACTCCAGTATTCTTGCCTGGAGAATTCCATGGACAGGGTAGCCTGGTGGGCTGCGGTCTGTGGGATCACAAAGAGTCAGACATGTGAACACACAGCACACACACTCAGGAGATCACAGGGGAAAAAGACACCCCAGATCTGGCTGCCTAAAGGTCTTTTCGATTCTGAAGATTTCCAATAAATGTCTTCTCAAGTAGGAATAGATGAATTGATAGTACTCTTTGAAACATCTCCACACTTAATGTTATCTTAGTGTTCTATTTTCATGAGTATGGAGGTTATAAAGAAATCTGTTTCATATTTAAGCGATAAGTTAACCTTTCTGCCACATATGTTGGCATAATGTCAAAATCTCCTTTGAGGAAGTCAAGTTGAGTATCTCTGCTGAATCATTCATTCAGATTCAGCTTAAGGGGTGAGAGGTGAGAGGGTTAAGAGGTGAGAACAGGTGTCATGTCCTCTTAGAAAGTACCTAAGAATTAGGAAGCACAGTTGCTCCAGGAGAACTCAGGCAGCATCTGTTTCTGGAAGGAAGCACGAAACAGCACAAAGGTGTATAATTTGAAAAAAAGCAAACGACTCAAAGCAGAATTGAAGAGCAATGCTTGAAGCCTTTAGATACTTCCTGATAATGAAGCATTAAATTTTTCATTTGGACTTCTGTGTTATCTAAAGAAAATAAGCAGAATATGATAGTTGGGGAAAAGGCTGAAGGAACCCTTAGAGGGGAATATACATTCTTAACTTATATTTACTTCAAACTAACAACAAAAAACCCTAAAACAAACCAAGAAAAAAAAAAAAAGATTTGCTTTCTTTATCAATTGTAATTATGTTGATTCTATTTGAAAGAGAAATAACCAATTTCAGACTCATTATAAACTAATATTTATTTTTCTGGATATGGAAACTACAACAGGAGGATAATGTATCTCTTGGGTTTCTTAGTAATCTTTGCCAGTGCCTCTCATATCTAAGCTGCTGGGTCTTGTATGAACCAATAAAAATATATGATTTTCTGGAGATAGACCTAATTGCCAAAGGCAGAGAGGGACACACTTAATGAATGCCTGAAAATCTTGAATTATTTTTGCTTAAATGGGTTTTACTATGTCTCTTAAAATTAATAGTATCCAGTTTCACAGCTCTGTGCAGTCTGGGATGGTGTCCTAAAACTGTTGGTGATATTTAATAAAATCCTGAATTTTGGTTAAAAAAGGCAATTGTATAAGTACAGGATATCATTAACTTCAGATATGCAGATGACACCATCCTTATGGCAGAAAGCAAAAAGGAACTAAAAACCCTCTTGATGAAAGTGAAAGAGAAGAATGAAAAAGCTGGCTTAAAATTCAACATTCAAAAAACAAAGATCATGGCATCCGGTCCCATCACTTCACGGCAAATAGATGATGAAACAGTGGAAACAGCGACAGACTTTATTTTCTTGGGCTCCAAAAATATCACTGCAGATGGTGACTGCAGTCATGAAATTAAAAGATGCTTGCTCCTTGGAAGAAAAACTATGACAAAACTAAACAGTGTATTAAAAAGCAGAGACATTACTTTGCCAACAAAGGTCTGTGTAGTCAAAGCTATGGTTTTTCCAGTAGTCATATACGGGTGTGAGAGTTGGACCATAAAGAAAGCTGAGTGCTGAAGAATTGATGCTTTTGAACTGTGTGTTGGAGAAGACTCTTGAGAGTCCCTTGGACTATAAGGAGATCAAACCAGTCAATTCTAAAGGAAATCAGTCCTGAATATCCATTGGAGGACTGATGCTGAGGCTGAAGCTCCAATCCTTTGGCCACCTGATGCGAAGAACAGGCTCATTTGAAAAGGCCCTAATGCTGGGAAAGATTGAAGGCAGGATGAGAAAGGGACGACAGAGGACGAATTGTTTGGATGGCATCACCGACTCAGTGGATATGAGTTTGAGCAAGCTCCGGGGGTTGGTGATGGATAAGGTAGCCTGGTGTGCTGCAGTCCATGGGTTCACAAAGTCAGACATGACTGAATGACTGAACAACACCAGAGAAGAGTGACCTTGTATGCTGGCAAAATGAAAACTTTATAGATGTTTCAGTTAATTGTGAGTCTTCAGTGGAAGTTGCAGTCCAGAATGATTCTTCAGTATTAAACAATTAACAGGGAGTCCTGCTGTACTTTGTCCTGGCAAGACACATCTTGGGTATTATGTTCATGTCCTCCTTCAATATCGTGTCTGGAGGATTGTTAACATCAAGCAATAGCTGAAGGAATTGCAGATGTTTAATCAGTTCAGTTCAGTCGCTCAGTTTTGTCCGACTCTTTGCGACCCCATGAATCACAGCATGCCAGGCCTCCCTGTCCGTCACCAACTCCCGGAGTAATTTTGTCCTGTTCTTCCTGAACCAGTTCATACCCATATCCAGTGTTTTACTTTCTGAGTGATTTTTCAGATGCCTGTTATTTTTCTTGAAATTATTATATGCAGACATATTTTAAATTGGTTCTGGGCCAAATATGTTGCTCTTTTTTGCACCTTATTAATGATTTTGTATTCTTGAAAATCTTCCAAGCTATCTCACGTGTTCTTGTGGGAACAGCAGCAGCAGTAAGCAGGAGAGCATGGGATAAACTAGAGCTTAGCTTCAGTGGGATTTAACAGAGACACCCTGAGAAAACACGAAGGTTTTGAATCATAAAAGCCACTATAAATATCCTCTGATAATTATTACTGAATGGAAAATAAAGTGACCTATGGTGAAATTTTATCAAATAATTTTAAAGAAGTGAGCATAGAGTTCGTATAGAAGTAACATGGGATTGAGGAAAATCGTAATCTGAAAACAAATAAAACATCTGTTACTCTCATTTGAAGGAGGTGACCCAGATGGTAAAGAATCTGCCTGCCATGTGGGAAACCCAGGTTCAGGCCCTGGCTAGGGAAGATGCCCTGAAGGAGGGAATGGCAAGCCACTCCAGTGTTCTTGCCTGGAGAATTCTGTGGGCAGAGGAGCATGGAGGGCTACCGTCCATGGAGTCACAAAGAGTCAGACACTACTGAGTGACTAACACTTTCACTTTCAAACCTAGTACATCTTGCGAAGTTTGTTTTCACAGGTTAGAGTGTTCTGCTATTTTCAGCCTTGATAGCCCATGCGACCAAAAGGTCAGTTTCATTAAGTTCATTCTCATGGATTCTGCAAACCCAGGTGGGATTGAAGTTTTTATTGTATTTTAGACCCTCAGTTTGGACAGAGGTGCTGCCAAGATGCATAGCTGAGTGGAGGTAAATTCATCTCATCAATGGCATTTTGCAGTGACTTTATATCAACAGAGAACTAGTTGCTGGGGAAAAAAAAAATTATTTGGCTTCTTGAGGTATGCATTGCCATTAGGAATTCTATTCTTTTCTAATTGTAGTTGATTTGTAGTATTGCATAAGTTTCAGGTGTACAACATGATTCAGTATTTTTATAGGTCACCCTCCATCTAAAGTTATTATAAGATATTGGCTATATTCCTTGTGTTATACAATGCATCCTTATGTCTTATTTATTTTGTACATGGTAGTTTATACCGCTTCTTAATCTTTTACACCTCTCTTGCTGCTTCTCACCTCCCTGTCCCCACTGGTACACTAGTTTATTCTGAGTCTGTTTCTGTTTTGTTATAAGAATTCTATTCGTAAAGACCCAGAGAAGTTAAGGAAAGCATCAGCGGAAAACAAACCCAAAGGGGACCCAGCCCCCTACTTCCATGTGGCCTGCTGATATCCCAGCCATCGTGTGTTGAAAAGCCACAAGTGGTTTTCATGGTGATAAAGTTTAGTGGTTAGCACTAAAAATAGACTCAGAGCAAGGCCTAGTAGAATAAATTATTGAAGATGATCTGTTAAAACTACCTCTGTTTGGAAGGCTATACAACATTTCTAGGACGACTGGTTTCTGGGGTGAAGAGTCATCACCATTGTTGATGTTACTAGGGTCCGTTTTCAAAATTGGGTGACCTGTTACATGCCTTATATCCTGATTGGATGCTGTGCTGTCTCTTCTTAGCCACTCCGTGGAAAGGTGTTAGCCCAGAGGGCTAAATAGTCTAGGAAATAACTTTCCAAGCCATCTACTTGAAAATGAGTGTGTTGGTAAGCTTACATGTTAACTTGAAGACACAGAGTGCAGTGCTGACCGGATGCCGCTTGAGTGGGTGTGCAGGACAAAGCCACACTTTCATCTTTTTTATTTGGAAGGGGATTGAGTCGGTCACTCTTTGGAGAGAGATGAGGGGTGGTATTCTCTTTCAGAAATTTGGAGTCTTACATCAGGGTTCTAATTCCAGATGGCCCACCTTATTGTTGCATGTCCTTGAGCAAGGTATTTAATCTGTGACTCAGTTTTCTCCATTTGTTAGAAAGAGATGATTATGAAACCTATACAAGGCCGATTCTGAGGGTTAAATGGATTAATACATGCAAAGAGCTTATAACAGTAGTGTGCATATACTAGTAAGATATCCTTATGATTGGCATTTTTGAGGTCAAATCCATAAAAGCAAATTGTTCTTTTGTAGTGATAAATACCCCCACGAATTCAAAATATAAGTTTAAGGCCTTTGGTTTGCATATTTTTAAACATTTAAATCATTTTTTTTTTTTGGTAAATACTCTTCCTAGTCAGAGTAAAAAGATAGATCTCGTTGAATATTCTAAATTATGAAAGCTTTTTGCACAGACAACCCTACACTCACTTTTAAACTGACATATTTTGTTCCCAAGGAAGAAAATATTTTAAAGTTCATTGGGAAATGCTTTATAAAATACATAGATAGTAACTGTAGTTATTCATCACACATAGAAACTGGTAAATATTTTTTAAATTTATGAAATCTGTTATAGATCATTTTGTCTGATTTTTTTCATATTGAATAACATGAGGTACCTTAGGTATAATAATCATTATCATAAAATGTAAATAAGGATTTTCTTTTTTTCCTTCCTCCCAGACAGTTGTGGAGTTAATACATAAAATTCATTTAGAAAGCTTCTGAGTTGGGTATCTGAAAAGGTCATTGAAGAAACCAGTTGGTTAAAATGCATTTGGATGACCTGAACACATAGTTGTTGTGTCTCCAAATCCCAGACATACTTTATTAGGACAATCCAGCTGGTTTGCTATTTCTATCTCCTCATTATCAACACGTTATGGTATGGCCTCTTCCCCCTCTCTTCCAATGCCAAGAATTTGGCAGGGATACCATGTTAGCACGTCAGAGTCGGGGGGAGGGGGTGGTGGGGAAAGAACAGCTTCACACTGCTGTGCGAGTAGGAAAATGTGTTGTCTAAACATTTGCCCCGGGGTTAAGATTGATAATGGGCATTTTTAATCTCCTTACTGGAAGAATTAGAAGAAACAAATTTCATGAGCTTCTAGACATACTTTTAAGAAAATTCTGTGTTCATTCTAATTTAACACTTCCATGTATAGTTTCCCTATACAGATTATATATATATTACATATATGTGTGGAATTTGTGAATCTCAGAGCTTCAAACTCTTTGCTTTTCTCCCTTTTCCCTATCACCCTAAGATTACAGAACGTCAAGAGAGGAAAAGAGAGGAACTGTCGCTAGGTCTTATTTCTTAATTTCCATGACCAAAAACAACTATACTGAATATCATGTAATATTTTATTATCCTATGAGTGACTCTATTAAGTGGACTGAGTAGATCCTTTCTAATATATTAGACCATAAAGAAAACAGGCATGGAAATCTATTTTTGGTCATTGTTCACCATTTTGTTTAAAAGATAGTGAAATGATAAACAGTTGAATTAAGGAGTCCCTTGACAGTTTCAATAGGAGTCCAGATTTTGTGAGTTAGTTAAGCTCTTTGAAATTTATCTTATGACTTTCACAGAAATATGGATTCTTAAAGTTATTCTGGCTATACAGATGATGTGTATATGTATGTAATTCACATATATATACAAATTCACTTCTCACAGACCTTCTTTTCCATAGCAACTCCCTTCCAGTTGTCCTACATACTCATTGGACAACTTCATAAAATATTTTCTGTACTTTGATAGAGTGTTTTAAAAATCATCTCAAATTAAAATTATTTATTTACTTCTTAAAAACCATAAATTATGCTTTCAGAGCAACCTAAAAATGTTTTCCATGATATTCCACATTATCCTAAAATGCTAGGTTTTAATAAATGGTCCCTTTACATGCTTATAGTGATATAGCAAGTAAGGTATGGCCCTTCCTTTCAGAAAGGAAGAAACTATAAAGGGTATGTTTCACTCATATATATATTATTTATAAATATTAAAATTCCTTTTCTCTGTTTGGTTCTTAGATTTATTCCATACATAACTCAGACACCTGAGTGATAGCAAGTTATTAATAACAGTAGAAACTTAGTAATTTAGAAACTGTTACTTAGAGATATTTTTTAATAATATTCTTTTCCTATTAGCAAAACATATTGCCCCATCTGATGCTTCTTATTTAATCTTTATTAACTTATTTACTATATAGTAATGGATTTTCATGCTTTAAAAAATTTAAGTAAAATAATAATAAGGTGGGACTTCTGTAATCTGAGATAGGAATAAAGAAATAAATGAAAGGATAACTGGAGCTTTGATTATAGAGAAATACATGTAACCTTTTATATCATTCAGTAATCCAGATTTGTGCCATCATATTGAATCAGTAAAATACTCAACTTTCCTCTAAAATCTTGATTACCCAAAGTTTCCGTCACCCTAAGAGAAATGGACAGGAAGAGTTATCTGTATGAATTTGCATGTATCTTATTTTATAATTGCAGTAGCACTTACTAACTATATGGATAGGACATTGAGATTTTATTGTGGGTAGAAAAATAAGAAAGCAAATTAAAAGAGAAATTTTTTTCCCCACAAATTAAAGAAACAAATTGTTCCCCTGAGTGTCTCCTTAATTGATGAAGAGTGAATAAGTAGGGTACAGTTAACTAGACAAGCATGAGGGGCAGGCATATCTCTCAGGACTGAGGTTAGAACCTCACGCTTTCGAAGTGTGAGGGATTTGTAAATGAAGCTACTTTGTTACTGTCAGAATTAATATGTGGATAAAAATCTATGTTTTCAAAGCTCTTACAGCTTTTTTTTTTTGTATTTCCCCTTTATTTTTAAAAGTAGTTTTATGTTATTTTTTGTGCTGTTATTCTACACTTATGACATTTCTGCCCCCTCACTACCGACACCAAACAATAGAACTGCTTCAATTAAGAAACAGAGCATCAGCCCCTGGCATCTTATTCTGTTGTTCCATCTTTTTTTTTGCTAGGGAGAATTCATTTGTTTCTTAATTAAGAAAAACACCAATAGCATGAAAAATCTGCTTATGATACCTGAATGGTAATTAGGCAAAAGGTAAAAAGCATGCACGTATATTCCAAGAGCAGCCAAAATGAACTTGAGCTGATAAAAATGAACTGAACTACCCTGGCATAAATGGAGACTGAGAGAAGTGTACAGTCATTATGGCGAAGACAATATGCAAACTATCTTCAAAGAAATCAAATTGCTAGAGTGTTTTCATTTGCATGTATTAACTATTAACATAATGAGGAGAAGTGACATTGGACCCGGATTGTGTGTCTGTTCGGATTGATAACTCTACTGCATCTGCAAACAGACGCCCAAAAAATCATGCTAGTAGTTAGATCAGAGTTGAACTCTGCAGTGTGGGCTAAAATGAAATCTGGGCCTTGGTGAACCTGCTGAGCTACTGGATGGTTGTCATCTCTCTCTTTCACATTGTGTCATTCTCTCTCTCTCTCTCTCCCCTCAGCTCTCCTTCTCCTTCTCTTTTCCTCCCTCTCTCCCTTATATTTTAAAAGTGATAGTAATATTTCTGTGCAAAGTCTCATTGGAAACTTCTTGGTTTTGCCCAGTACAACTTTTTACAGTGTACCTAATTCTATAAAGGAGATCTTAAAAGTCATAGGGTTAAGATCCGTTACAGGATTTGAAATTTTAGGGTTTTTAAAAATTTATTCCCAGCAAATGTAAACCTAGGAATAAAGGGAACTGACATTTACTGAACTCCCCTTGTGTACATACAGCCCTTTAGTCATGTCCCACTCTTTGAGACCCCATGGAAAGTATAGCCCACTAGGCTCCTCAGTCCATGGGATTCTCTAGGCAAGAATAGTGGAGTGGTTGCCATGCCCTCCTCCAGGGGATCTTCTTGACCCAGGGATCGAACCTACATCTCCTGCTCTGGCAGGTGGATTCCTTACCATTAGTGCCATCTGGGAAGACCATTCATGTACTGACCAAAGTGTTTTTCCTTAGAAACATGGAAAGAGTCCTTGAGAAAGATGGACGAGACGTGACGGTGAGAGACATCTCTAGCCTTTTAGATAGCTATCAGCACAATCACTGAACCTCTGGGTCTTAGTTCATTCTAATCTGCAAAATAGGGCAATGTTTCCTAATCTAAAAACCCTTGAGGCCAATACTTAATGTCAGTGTTCTAAAAACCCGAGAGAAATTGGAAGTTCATCACTCAGAAACCCGCTCAGAGCAACTAAAGTGCTTTATTTCCTTACGAGCCATGGGATTTATCATTAATAGCATGACTTTTGCTAATCTATGTTGATGAGAAACTCTGATGACTATATAAATCTTTGACTAATTTGAATAAAATAAACATTTAAAAATTTTAAGTTTCATGTTTTATTGTTCCTTAAAGCAAAGTATGGCTTGCTTTAAAATCGATAAATCCATTTAATGTTGCAGTAGTTTTTCCTCTCTTGAAAACTTACTGATGTGTGTCTTACAAATGATGGAGGCTACTGATTAAGAAACCTTGTATCATTTTTTTTCTCCTACAATTTTGTTTATTCTGTTTCACACGTCTTTGAGTCCTCTTGGCAGTGTTCAGTCATGTCCTAGAAAGGTAAGTTCTCTGCTCTTACAGAGTTTGCATTCTAGAGTTGGGCTGCTGCTGCTGCTGCTAAGTCGCTTCAGTCGTGTCCGACTCTGTGTGACCCCATAGACGGCAGCCCACCAGGCTCCTCCATCCCCAGGATTCTCCAGGCAAGAACACCGGAGTGCCATTTCCTTCTCCAATGCATGAACGTGAAAAGTGAAAGTGAAGTCTCTCAGTCATGTCCAACTCTTCATGACCCCATGGACTACAGCCCACCAGGCTCCTCTATCCATGGCATTTTCCCAGCAAGAGTACTGGAGTGGGGTGCCATCGCCTTCTCTGTAGAGATGGGCAGTGGGCAATAAAGATAGTAACTCAGTGATTGCATAGCCTGATATTGGGTAGGGTAAGAGTGATGAAGAAAAAACAAGTAGGATAATGTGTCAGAGAGTGACTGTTGGTGTTCTTGAATTATCTGTTGGATAAAAGTTTCTTAAACTTGATGCTACTGAAGAGGAGCAACATGAATTTTTTTTTTTTTTTTTATAAAATAATTGGCAACCACTCTCAAGGGTGATGGGGCACACGTCTCTCAGAGATCCACCTATTCCTCAATAACCCAGCTGAAAGATACTACTATTTGAATGGTGTGGAGGCTGGGAAAAGTTCTTGGGGCCTGTTAGACTTTACTGAACGAATCAGTTGAGGAGAAATGTGTCAGAGATGGAGTTAGGTCCCAGGGACAATGTAGTTACTAAGGCAAACAGAGAACGTACTCTCATCAGTCTTTTGTTCTAGGAGAGAGACTTCATTCTATCTAAAATAATGGTCATTGCTCTCTAGAAACTCAATCCAGTGCCTTATGATTTTTCAGACATTTATATGCATGGTATCTGCATGGATATTTTTCAGCAAATGGGGAATAATGTAACCACATTATTACATTATTCTGTCACTATTAAGGAATCTAGTTTCTATTATAAAATATTATTTATGAATAAATGTATTATCAACATAATTATGTCCTTGTTGTATAAACTTATACATACATACTTTTACTTTGAATGGATATTTGCAATCGCTTAGATTTTGTGAGCCTTAAAAATGTTGTTATTGATCATTATCACCACTTTTGCAGTTCAGTTCAGTTCAGTTCAGTTGCTCAGTCGAGTCTGACTCTTTGTGACCCCATGAGCTGCAACACGCCTCCCTGTCCATCACCAACTCCCAGAGTTCACCCAAACCCATGTCCCTCGAGTCAGTGATGCCATCCAACCATCTCATCCTCTGTTGTCGCCTTCTCCTCCTGCCCTCAACCTTTCCCAGCATCAGGGTCTTTTCAAATGAGTCAGCTCTTCACATCAGGTGGCCAAAGTACTGGAGTTTCAGCTTCAACATCAGTCTTTCCAATGAACACCTAGGACTGATCTCCTTTAGGATGAAACGGTTGGTTGTCCTTGCAGTCCAAGGGATTCTCAAGAGTCCTCTCCAACACCATAGTTCAAAAGCATAAATTCTTTGGTGCTCAGCTTTCTTTATGGTCCAACTCTCACATCCATACATGACCACTGGAAAAACCGTAGCCTTGACTAGATGGACCTTTGTTGACAAAGTAATGCCTCTGCTTTTTAATATGCTGTCTATGTTGGTCATAACTTTCCTTCCAAGGTGTAGGCATCTTTTAATTTCATGGCTGCAATCACCATCTGCAGTGATTTTGGAGCTCAGAGAAATAAAGTCTGACACTTTGCCATGAAGTGATGGGATCGTATGGCATGATCTTAGTTTTTTGAATGTTGAGCTTTAAGTCAACTTTTTCATTCTCCTCTTTCACTTTCATCAAGAGGCTCTTTAGTTCTTCTTCACTTTCTACCATAAGGGTGGTGTCATCAGCATATCTGAGGTTATTGATATTTCTCCCGGAAATCTTGATTCCAGCTCGTGCTTCCTTCAGCCCAGCATTTCTCATGATGTACTCTGCATAGAAGTTAAATAAGCAGGGTGACAATATACAGCCTTGACATACTCCTTTTCCTATTTGGAACCAGTCTGTTGTTCCATGTCCAGTTCTAACTGTTGCTTTCTCAAGAGGCAGGTCAGGTGGTCTGGTATTCCCATCTCTTTCAGAATTTTCCACAGTTTATTGTGATCCACACAGTCCAAGGCTTGCAGACATGTTAATTCCACTTTAATTCCATTTTGCATAACATAACATCACTGCTTAATATAATTTGCATAACATAACATCACTGCTTAATATAAGTGGACATGTGTGACCACAGAACCCTGTAGAGCTTCTAGGGACCATAAGGCATTGGGAACATCCTGATAGATTACAATTTTGTACTGTAGGCAAAATATTCATTAGAGTTTTAATAGAAGGATTTCTTCACTGGTTATTCATCTGGAGATGGCTCAGTGAAATGACCCAATGTCAATAAATATAAGGGCTTCCCTGGTGGCTCAGCAGGTAAAGAATCTGTCTGCAAATGCAGAAGATGTTTGATCCCTGGGTCAGGAAGATCCCCTGGAGAAGGAAATGGCAATTGACTCCAGTATTTTTGCCTGGGAAATCCCATGAACAGAGGAGCTTGGTGGGCCACAGTCCATGGGATCTCAAAGAGTCAGACATGGCTGAGCAACGAAACTAGAAACAACAGTAGATGTAAACCTCTACTCAGGAGAGGAGAAGGAAATGGCAACCCACTCCAGTATTCTTGCCTGGAGAATTCCATGGACAGGGTAGCCTGGTGGGCTGCGGTCTGTGGGATCACAAAGAGTCAGACATGTGAACACACAGCACACACACTCAGGAGATCACAGGGGAAAAAGACACCCCAGATCTGGCTGCCTAAAGGTCTTTTCGATTCTGAAGATTTCCAATAAATGTCTTCTCAAGTAGGAATAGATGAATTGATAGTACTCTTTGAAACATCTCCACACTTAATGTTATCTTAGTGTTCTATTTTCATGAGTATGGAGGTTATAAAGAAATCTGTTTCATATTTAAGCGATAAGTTAACCTTTCTGCCACATATGTTGGCATAATGTCAAAATCTCCTTTGAGGAAGTCAAGTTGAGTATCTCTGCTGAATCATTCATTCAGATTCAGCTTAAGGGGTGAGAGGTGAGAGGGTTAAGAGGTGAGAACAGGTGTCATGTCCTCTTAGAAAGTACCTAAGAATTAGGAAGCACAGTTGCTCCAGGAGAACTCAGGCAGCATCTGTTTCTGGAAGGAAGCACGAAACAGCACAAAGGTGTATAATTTGAAAAAAAGCAAACGACTCAAAGCAGAATTGAAGAGCAATGCTTGAAGCCTTTAGATACTTCCTGATAATGAAGCATTAAATTTTTCATTTGGACTTCTGTGTTATCTAAAGAAAATAAGCAGAATATGATAGTTGGGGAAAAGGCTGAAGGAACCCTTAGAGGGGAATATACATTCTTAACTTATATTTACTTCAAACTAACAACAAAAAACCCTAAAACAAACCAAGAAAAAAAAAAAAAGATTTGCTTTCTTTATCAATTGTAATTATGTTGATTCTATTTGAAAGAGAAATAACCAATTTCAGACTCATTATAAACTAATATTTATTTTTCTGGATATGGAAACTACAACAGGAGGATAATGTATCTCTTGGGTTTCTTAGTAATCTTTGCCAGTGCCTCTCATATCTAAGCTGCTGGGTCTTGTATGAACCAATAAAAATATATGATTTTCTGGAGATAGACCTAATTGCCAAAGGCAGAGAGGGACACACTTAATGAATGCCTGAAAATCTTGAATTATTTTTGCTTAAATGGGTTTTACTATGTCTCTTAAAATTAATAGTATCCAGTTTCACAGCTCTGTGCAGTCTGGGATGGTGTCCTAAAACTGTTGGTGATATTTAATAAAATCCTGAATTTTGGTTAAAAAAGGCAATTGTATAAGTACAGGATATCATTAACTTCAGATATGCAGATGACACCATCCTTATGGCAGAAAGCAAAAAGGAACTAAAAACCCTCTTGATGAAAGTGAAAGAGAAGAATGAAAAAGCTGGCTTAAAATTCAACATTCAAAAAACAAAGATCATGGCATCCGGTCCCATCACTTCACGGCAAATAGATGATGAAACAGTGGAAACAGCGACAGACTTTATTTTCTTGGGCTCCAAAAATATCACTGCAGATGGTGACTGCAGTCATGAAATTAAAAGATGCTTGCTCCTTGGAAGAAAAACTATGACAAAACTAAACAGTGTATTAAAAAGCAGAGACATTACTTTGCCAACAAAGGTCTGTGTAGTCAAAGCTATGGTTTTTCCAGTAGTCATATACGGGTGTGAGAGTTGGACCATAAAGAAAGCTGAGTGCTGAAGAATTGATGCTTTTGAACTGTGTGTTGGAGAAGACTCTTGAGAGTCCCTTGGACTATAAGGAGATCAAACCAGTCAATTCTAAAGGAAATCAGTCCTGAATATCCATTGGAGGACTGATGCTGAGGCTGAAGCTCCAATCCTTTGGCCACCTGATGCGAAGAACAGGCTCATTTGAAAAGGCCCTAATGCTGGGAAAGATTGAAGGCAGGATGAGAAAGGGACGACAGAGGACGAATTGTTTGGATGGCATCACCGACTCAGTGGATATGAGTTTGAGCAAGCTCCGGGGGTTGGTGATGGATAAGGTAGCCTGGTGTGCTGCAGTCCATGGGTTCACAAAGTCAGACATGACTGAATGACTGAACAACACCAGAGAAGAGTGACCTTGTATGCTGGCAAAATGAAAACTTTATAGATGTTTCAGTTAATTGTGAGTCTTCAGTGGAAGTTGCAGTCCAGAATGATTCTTCAGTATTAAACAATTAACAGGGAGTCCTGCTGTACTTTGTCCTGGCAAGACACATCTTGGGTATTATGTTCATGTCCTCCTTCAATATCGTGTCTGGAGGATTGTTAACATCAAGCAATAGCTGAAGGAATTGCAGATGTTTAATCAGTTCAGTTCAGTCGCTCAGTTTTGTCCGACTCTTTGCGACCCCATGAATCACAGCATGCCAGGCCTCCCTGTCCGTCACCAACTCCCGGAGTTCACTCAGACTCACGTCCATCGAGTCCGTGATGCCATCCAGCCATCTCATCCTCTGTCGTCCCCTTCTCCTCCTGCCCCCAATCCCTCCCAGCATCAGGGTCTTTTCCAATGAGTCAACTCTTCACATGAGGTGGCCAAAGTACTGGAGCTTCAGCTTTAGCATCATTCCTTCCAAAGAAATCCCAGGGCTGATGTTTAATAGGAAAAGAAAATTACAGGTTTCATATGAGGGCTATACCCAGATATGAGGAACTCATGTGGAGGAGAAATTTGCTATTTTTTTTTAGCTTAGAAAAAAATAGCTTGAAAGAGCATTGTGAGTCTGTGTTCTATGTACTGAGGGCAGATTTGGGCTTGGCATGTGGAACAGTTAGAGCTGTTTGAAATGGAATGGCCTTCATTGTAAGGTAGCGAGCTACTGTCCCTGAAAGAAAGCAAGTAAAGGTTTGCCTGGATAATCACTTGCTAGACTTATTATTTGACAGATCCTTAAAAGGCAGGGGGCAATTGGGATTATGGAGTTAAGGGTCAACAGGGGTGACATGGATTCCTGGACGACTTCATACTCTAGATGGGCCTTGGAATGTTTTGAGCCTCTGGTGAATTCTGCTACTGCTAAGTCGCTTCAGTCGTGTCCGACTCTGTGCGACCCCATAAACAGCAGCCCACCGGCCTCCCTGATCCCTGGGATTCTCCAGGCAAGAACACTGGAGTGGGTTGCCATTTTCTTCTCCAGTGCATGAAAGTGAAAAGTGAAAGTGAAGTCGCTCAGTCGTGTCCGACTCTTTGCGACCCCATGGACTGGCAGTCTACCAGGCTCCTCCATCCATGGGATTTTCCCGGCAAGAGGACTGGAGTGGGGTGCCATTTCTAGAAAGATTTAATTGGTACCTGTCGAGTCTTTCTCATGTTTGTTATTGAATCAGTAACAACCAACTCTCCTGGAACTAAATGAAAGGTGTCAGGACTGTCACTTGCTGAGGCCCTTTCTAAGGCCTTGGGAGGGGCTCAAGCAGCGGGATCAGATATTTTTATAACATTTTCAAAGTGAAGATGTTTTAACTACAATTAAGTCTGATAATTCTTTCCATCTTGACTTTCCCTCTGCCAGACTGAGGAATGGCCACAAGTATTTTTGGGATCTTGGTAAGGGGAGATTAAGGAGAAAAAAATAATTGTCTTTTAATATTTGCAATTTACTGAGATGTCTTTTTCTAAATAAATATTTAGTTTCATATATACCTTATAGCATAATTTTGTATCTTCTTACAGAGGGTTCCCAATTGTGTAGGCTTCAGATCTTGCAGTTCCTGGATCTGTTTCTCTTTGCGCTGTGTGTGTGTGTCATGATTCTAAGTATCACAGTAGAAAGATACATAAGTCACTGTCTTTGTATTAAGTTATGCACAATGATAGTGTGGTACTCTGATCAGTTTTGAGTTCAACCATCTATATGAGTAACTGATTAATACTGATATAAAATGCAATATTTTTACAACTTTACATGCATGGATGTTTTTATTATAGGATAAGAAATGACTCATATAAAAACAATGAGAAAGACCAGCAATGACTATGATTCCCCCTAACCTAAGAAAATCAAATTGTACTGTAATCTAATATATGTGTATATTATTCCCATGGCAAAGGTAAAAGTATGTTATTGTGTGTACCTTATTGATTAGGAAACTGATATATGTATGTGTGAATGTATCAAAACATTTTTATGCTTTTGAGATGAAATCACTTTAACATCAAAACAAGTGAACTCAGCTAACAAATTTTGAGGATCTTTATGAAATAATTTTTTCTCTGTCTTAATCAATAATAATAGGTTATCAAACATGCTTTCAGAAACCTGGAGCTTTTTCTAGATCTTTAAACACACAACAGTGTTCTGTATCTTTTTTTTACCAAAATTCAGTTTTATTCTTGTTTTCATCTTTTGAAAGGCAGTCATGTTGAGCACCATTCTGTGCTGTTATCTTCAGTTTATTGGGGTTCTTTTCAAAAAGGTATTGTGATTTTGAAGATAACACAGTCAGGAGATGTGCTATGACTGAATTCCATATACAGCAGCATCATTTCTTCCATCCAGGGAAGCTTATACTTTCTGAAAGGTATGGAAGCTCTTCCAAGTGTGTAGCTGGCTAGCAGGTGATGTTTTCATATCTGCTGTTGAGCAGATTGGCTCAAGGGGTAAAAATGCTGTCCATCTCGTCCAAACACAACGAGTGTGCCAAAAAATATCTCATCAAATATTGTTCCCTTCATGGGTCATCATCGTTGCGATTAGTGTAATAGAGAAAGTGGAAATTTGAGTGTTCTTTACACTATTGTAACTAACTCCAGAATAAACTGCATTTTTCAAACACACAGACTTCTTTTTAAATGTCAGTTTTATTATGTATGTGTACAATATTTCTAAATATTCCATTTCCTCTGATTATAGTGTTTATTTTTTTCAATGGAGATTTACTGAGGAAGTGCAATATCCTTGAAATTGACAAATATTTAAATGATTTCTCTTGAACTTAAAGAAAAAACATACATTAAATACTGTTGTGGTATAGATATTGTAAGATGAGTGGATAGATTTGATTCTTGGCCTGCTTGTTTTAAGTGTTATGTATTATATTAAACTTTATAGGAGGGGAATATAGTAAACATTTATTTCCTTCATTACTTTGGTAATCAGTGATATACAGGTATGTTAAACATACTTGTGCATCACGTGTTACTTCTGAAGAAGGGAGGACAGTTTTTGAGAACCCTCCTATGTATTGAAGACTCTACTTAGCATTTTATATATATTTGATTTGTTTACATTATCTATCTGTTTTATCCTATTTTGTATGTGTGTGCTAAGTCGTTTCAGTTATGTCCAACTCTTTGCAACCCCATGGACTGTGGCCCATCAGGCTCCTTTGTCCATGGGATTCTCCAGGCAAGAATACTAGAGTGGGTTGCCATGCCCTTCTCCAGGGGATCTTCTGACCCAGCGATCCAACCTGTGTCTCTGACATCTCCTGCACTGGCAGGCAGGTTCTTTATCGCTAGTGGGAGGTCCCTAACTTAGCGTTTTATATACATTTGATTTGTTTATGTTATTTATCTGATTTATCCTATTTTATATAGGACAGGTAAAATTGAACCTATTTTGGAGACATCTTTCTGGGTGACACTGCAGTTGACAGAGTGAATGTTTGAACCAGGTTTGAGGGGCTCTTTTCACAACCCCATTTTGTTGGTGGAAATGATTCTGCAAGATGGAACATTGTATTCAACAATGAATATGACACAAGGAGACTTCTGAAGGTGAAAATTGTATGTCTGTTTGATTGTGGTGATGGTTTCCACAGGTGTATGTGTATATCTGAACTCACCGAATTGTATGCATTGAATACATGTAGTTTTTTATGTCAATTATACATCAGTAAAGGTGTTTAAAATATGTACATAGGTATGAAAGACATATTATTATTAAGATCAGAAAAAATAAGTTAAACTTGCTAAAAACAAAGATGTGATCCTATAGGTGGAAATGCCTGCTAATGGATTGCGGACTTAAATACTGAGTAAATCCTAGTCAGTTTTGAAACATGGTTCCTATCCTTATGTGGATTATTGTTTGAGGAAACCAGATGCAACTACACCTATAATAGAGAATGAAATGTCAGCCCAGGAGTGCCACACAGGCCTTAAACAAAGAATTATGGGTAGAAATCTGGGGCCTTTTATTCACTTGTTTAAGAAAGTATGTTATTGGAAACTTTAGACAATTTAAGATAATATAAAATCCCCTGGAAACCCTTAGGCATCAGATAGAAAAATTTACTGAAAGCCCTTTAAGTATTCACTCTAATGTGATTATTCTTTTACTATTAGAAATCCAATTTACTGATCATGAATCAAAAGCCTATATGGAACATGAAACTTCTAGTCATTGATATTAACAAGAACCTTATTTTCTCACAGCTTGTGAGATTTAGCTTAGAGTTGGTATAGTCTCACTAAGTTGTTTTAACACGTTATTTTTGTATTATAGTTAATAAATACATTCATAAATCTTACTGTGAAAAGTTAATGCATATTCAATATGAGATGTGTGAAAACTCAGAAGCCGCAGCTTAGAGTACTGTTTTTCCTGTCTGCAAGAGGTTATATTTCAAATATGATGACTGAAGTTTCTAACATTTAGTTGTTATGTAGCAGGTATGGCAGAGAGAGAGAATAGCTTAGCAAACAGGCAGAGGCACAACCAAGCCCAAAGGTGGCATGTGACATACCTTTGCTTCATTCAGAGATGTGGCATATGTCAGTTTGCTTTGCCCTATTGCTCAGTTAGGTTGAGCAATTTCCATTCCATTATGCTCTCTTACAGTTTCTGTTTTATCCCCCTTCTGGCTTATTCAAGTGTTTAAATTTCAAATTAGTAGCTTGTCTTTATCATTCATATGGGATTGGGGAAACATATTACAGCCGTTGGACATGTTTACCATATTAAAAATAATAACAAAGAAAACAAAAAATGAAAAAGAAAATAGAACAACATACTCAGGGTTGTGTCTAAGTCACAGGCTACCCTGATAAATTACCTCAGTGCAGTAGTATTGAACTCTTTTTCTAAAATACTGTTATCAAACTTAATGAGAACATTGAAAAGACCTGTGTGTGTGTGTGTGTGTGTGATATTTAAAGTGTTGGGACAGGATCAATTGACAGAAATAAGTCCTAGACGTTCTTCCTTTTATAAATAAATCTTGTTAGTATTTTGTGATTTCCACAGGTCACATAGTTTACATAGATAAATAATCATGTAGTAAGGAACAAGGGAATAGTAATAACAAAAAGCAGTATTACTTATATAATGTTGAATATGTTTTACAATTTTATGTATTCATTTTTTTAACAAAGTCATTTGTACAGGAAGCCAAGATTTATAATCTACCATCTTATGATTTCAAATGCTTTTCCAGGAATTTAGGGGAGAGGGTTCTGTATTATCTCAGCACAGTCTCATCAAATTACAAATCTCAGATTTCATCATGGCTCATTGAGGTCAAAATACTGATGTGTTTCTCTCTGGCTTTTTCTGTGTAAGTAAAGTGAAATGAAAAACTGAGGGTATTGTAATATTACTCAGTTTTACAAATACTCTGTAGAAGAAAATGTTTCTTATTCCAACTAAGAGAAAGAGTATGCTAATGGTTAATGTGTGCGGTGATCATGTGAAACTCAAGGATTGTAGTTTACCATTAATAGTGTTTGCATTTCAACTTCTATTCATTTCTTTTTGAGGACCAGCTAATGAGGGGTACACAACAGTAAGCCAATAAAGGTGCTGGTGGATACTCCACATATTAGATAATCTATTTATGAATAGGAGGTCAGCATACCTGTTTGTAATTATGTAAAAAGATGACTGGGATTTGGAATTTTGTTTGTAAGTTTGAAATCTGGAATTGTTTGATTTTATTTGCAAATGCTTATGAGGTTGAACAGTTCACACTCCACTTGATCCTGCAAAGTGAATTCTCATATGATCAGCATAGATAATAGAATATTTCCTTTCCTACTTAAACAGCATTTTCAAAAGGTTTGTAAATATTTGTTTCTCAGGGATCCATTTATCTTCTTCCTCAGTTCCAAAAGAACTGTTATGGGGTTACGGAAAAAGATGATAAATGAGTCCCGGGAGCCTGGGTTTAAATTGTCCCACTCTAAGGTTGCACTATTATTTAGTAGACATGCAAAGTCTTTGAAGGCATTAGTATTAACTGATTAGGTACTGGATTTTTTTAATGCCAGAATTTTGAAATGAAAATAAGTCACTCATGGAGCTATTCTGGCTTTTTATTTATCCATTGTTAAATCCATATGAAAATTCAGTGTAACAGGGATGAAAAGTAGTGGAAGACATACCTTATCAAAGGACTGGCCTGGACTTGAGCTGCTCAGTTCCTATTCAGTTCTGAGGGGCCTGGGTAATGTGGTCTGTAATTGTATACAAAACTTGTAACAAAGAAATTGACAACAAAGCCCATCTGCTCTTAGTTATTCTTGTACATAATACAAGGTAAAACCTGGAATGAGCCAAGCAGTATTTTGATTAATTGAACTTCACTGATGGTTATCCAGAAACTAACATATTACATACAACCTTTACTGAAATTCTCCATTGAAGTTTATATTCACTTTAAGTGAACATAATGAAACATGGTAATTTAAGACCTGTAGAAACTCTGCATCATCATTCTAAATGATAAAGTTCATTACATACATTATATGAAGATATAAAAGATGAAGAAGTCAATATTCGTTGTATACTGACCTCAATTTCTTACAAAAGCAATATAAAAAATATACATGACTACCCTATTACATGGATTGTTTTTGTGTTCTGTATGTCAGTATTTATATTTACATGTATAATCATGGTAGATATATAATTTTTATTATGCCTATTAGAAATATTTTCCATATTTCTATATGGTCTTCTTGGTTTTAATTTTGCCTTTCTGTCCGGTGGTCTCTTAGCGGATTTGCTGCAGTTGAAACATTCTATTTTAAGGCATTTGGCTAGTATCCAACTTTTGTAACTTCTGAAAGAACTAAATTAATGCATATCATCATTTCCATCTTTTAGGTTTTTCTGGAAGGATAAATTTCAAGCAGTAAGATTAGTAGGTTAAAGGATATATAGTACTTTTTAGGAGATTAGAGACCAGAAGGAAAGGATAAAGAAAAACATTTTTTCATAGCTTTGGTATTAAACTTTTAGAGTTCTAACATCCTTAGAAATTCTAGAACTCATTGATTCTGGAATATCAACATACACTTTTGGGCAGAGTATGATATCATAAAGCATAATTTGTACAGAGGCTGAAGGCAGGCAGCCCATCTGAGAAACTGTTAAAGCAATGCAGGTGCAGAGTTATGAGTTCCTGGACGCGGATGGGTTTGAAATGTAATGATGGCATGGCAACCTACTCCTCATTATGTGTTTATTCTAGGTACTCGGTACAGAAAAAAGAAAGTTCCACTCTAAAGTTTGTGAAATACTTAAGTAATAAATTTATTCCAAGAAAAAATATCAGATAAATAAAGGAATAGAGTACTGTAGGTAGATCTAAGTTAGATAGACAGGCTTTTGTATTGAGTGAATCTTGAGCTGAAAGTTCAAGGAAATGGAAGATTATTGGTTAAGAAGGAGGGAAAGATGGCTGTCAAGGGAGGAGCAAAGAAGAAATTAAACAAATTCTGTTTCCTTTTGGACACTGAAGAGTTGAATAAATTCTTACCTTTGTGCCTGTTTTAGCATATTAGGACTTGGTTTAGTCATTCATTCATCTATTTATTGGTGATTTTTGGAGGATACAAAATTGTCATATTTCCTCTGCTGTGAAAATAACTATTTTCTATCTTCTTTCAGAGTTGTGAAATAAACATCAAATCTAACTGGAATATTTAGGTAGACATTCAATTTTGCACTTAAAAATTCTGACTCAAAATCCTTTCATTGAAACCTGGGCTACTGTGAAATCGTGCCTACTGTCTTTACATATCTAATGATTAAATTTGGTTTACAGATAATGTTGCTGATTAGAAGTGTGAATAATGAAATCTGGAATATTAATAGGAGAGAAATATTTCTTTATTCCCCAAATCAAATGTTTGTCTTCTTTAAAATGTATGTTTAAATCATTGCTGTGAAAAAGATAGGGGACCATTTTCCCTACAGATAAAATGGTCCAGTTTTTACATAAAAGCAAAACTTAGTATTTAATTAATGGAAAAAAATTATTTAGCTAAAATGATTGCAATTTCCCTTGGACCCAGCAGCCTTAGCATCCCTTGGGGAGCTAGTTAGAAAGGCAAATTCCTGAACTCTACTCCAGACCTCCTGATTGAGAACAGAGTGGTGGGGCTCAGAAAGCTGGATTTTAACAAGTCCTTCAGGTTGTTCTTATACTGAAGTGAGAAAACTGTGTATTTAGAATGGCTTTTTATACTAAACTTGATAATTACGGCTTCTGCTGCTGCTGCTGCTAAGTCGCGTCAGTCTGTGAGACCCTGTGTGACCCCATAGACGGCAGCCCCACAGGCTCCTCTGTCCCTGGGATTCTCCAGGCAAGGATACTGGAGTGGGTTTGCCATTTCCTTCTCCAATGCATGAAAGTGAAAAGTGAAAGTGAAGTTGCTCAATCGTGTCTGATGATTATGGCTAGCTGGTGTCTAATCTAAATTTTAGACTGCTGTCATTTAGGACCAAGCCTTGAGTGCCCCATAGATAGAGTGTTGATTTTGCACACTGCTGGATGGTTCAAATATTCTTTCATAAAATAGTGTTTTAATTTTGTGCCCATCGTAGAAGCTTAGTTTAGCAGCTTTTAAATTCCTAACTATAATATGCTTGCTTCTTTCATTACATGCTTTAAAGTGTGTCTTTTTCCTATATAGTAACAGTCTCAGTTATAACATATATGGTATCGAGGACATAGTTTTTTAAAACCCCTTCGGTGAATTCCACTAGAGATAATTAATAGTATTTGCGATATTGGCAACATGCAAACCCACACACCATTTCAGTGCTAAGGAAGAGCATGACTTTAATTTGTAAACAAGTGTAGGCAGTACTCCTTTTTTGCATTTAGTTTTTCACTTCTTTTGCTATGACTTTAAAACAAAAAGCATCCACAGTTCCTATTGTATCATCCTTATTTTCCTTCTCGTATGTATGATTCCTCCCATATTTTCTCTCTGTATATGCTGATATATTTGAACAGATGAGAATAAGAGTCAGGATTGAGATTTCTATTATCCTTTCTCAGTCTTCCTTCGTAGTTCAGTCAATAAAGAATCTGACTGCAGTGCAGAAGACCTGGGTTCAATCCCTGGGCCAGGAAGATCTGCTGGAGAAGGAAATGGCAACCCACTCCAGTATTCTTGCCTGGCGAATTCCATGGACAGGAGCCTGGCGGGCTATAGTCCACGAGGTTGGAGTCAGACACGACCGAGCGACTAAACCGCCACCACCAGTCTCCCCCACACATACTGCCATAAAAAGCAGAGCTCGATTTGTGGTTAAGATTTACTTCTGCATGGTTATATAATGCTTTTTTGCTTATTAGAAAAAAAAAAAACTTTAAAATGTTAATATTGAAACCTTATCTATTTGCCCGCCTATGTTCCAACCAACGTACCTACCTACCTATTTATCTGTACCAGTCAGTTACAGTTAGAGGAATTCATACAGATCATTTCACTCTGGGGAACAACATTAGTGTTGTTCAAATTGTGTTCAGATTGGGAACATAAATTATTTACTTGGGGAGATTAAGTAGTATTAGTTGGGCTCTTGGTTTGAGTTACATTACTGTGTAAGCAAACATATAAATCGTCAATCGTGGTTAATAATCTTTCACTTCCTAACTTGGTCTTTTTCCAACTATTGATATTTTCTTGAACTGTCAAAATTCTTCTTTTTAGAAACCTTTCCTAATTCTTTTGAAGGGACCCTTTCCAGTACTGTCTTACACACAGTGTGTGTGTTTGCCTCTCACCATAAATTCGTCTGTTCAGATGTCACCTTACTAGAGAGGCCTCTCTGACCACCTCATGTAAGACAGTGTCACCTTCTTTTGTCTATGGCTGTCCCCTTACCCTGATTTATTTTTCTCCAAAGCACGTATCCTCACCTGAACTATTTCATGCAAGCAAGCACTTTCTAGTTGTTGTCGTTAGATTGTCTTAAAAAATCTATACCCAAGAACCAGAGATTATTTATAATTAATCTTCTTTCTCCCTCTTCTGAGGTGTAAGTTACATTAAAGCTAGGACTTTGTTGATTTTATTTCTTGTGATGCCTCCAGAGCTGAGTACAGCACCAAGCAATGGTAACCAACCAGCTATAGTTGGTGGATGCATAAATATGTAAAAGGGTTTTGTGGGTTAGTGCATTTCTGTTTCTCATTTGCTACTTACTAGTCTTCCTAATAAATTCTTATATCAGAACTCCTATGTTAGCTGTCTTCATATTACCCTTGAGGCATTTATTTAAAATTTTTTTTAAAGGACTAGAGTTTCTGTTGAGTGTTAAATTCTGAAAATTTGTTTGTTTTCAGTTTCTGAGTTTCATTTGAATTTTTAATATATTTTAAAGCGTCAATAAACTGTGACTGACTTATACAGGTATCATAAAGACTTGGGTTGTGACAGTAGTCTGATGAGTGTAACTGCCCACTTCCTGGACCATAATTATCCAGATGTAGTGGTACTTTAAGTAAGCAAGTCTAAAAAAGTAAACCTCAGTGGAATGCTCTCATGATAGGCTGGCTCAAAATGCTGCAAAGCACTTAACGGATGCTAACTTTTTTTTACAGGAAGAAATGTGATTAAGATATGTTAAATGGAAATCTATACAAAACCAGTGAAATTGTTAAAATATTCAAATATGCCATATTGTAACAAGAAAACACTGCAATGCACTGAAATCAGCAGTAGAACAGCTGTGTTTTAAAGGACAGTACTTTGAATGTCACTTGACAATTTGCTTTCAATTAGAAGTAATTTACAGGAAGATGCCCACAAGCTAATCTTTACAGGATAATTAAGTTCCATTTTCTTTACTTTTAATTAAAAAGCAGAAAAGATTTAGCTGATCCATAAAAAATGTTCTGTTTAAACATTCATCAGACTTCACACTCTTTTTTTGTTATTTGTTGTAGCAGATGTTATCAAAAGTGCAGTCTGCTCTGTTTTAAACCCTGAGTGTTTGGAAAGTGAAACATGAGTTGCAGTAGGCATGTACTGGTGAGGTATGATCATTTAACATCTGTATGTTCAAAGAGGATAAAACAGATACTAATGTTCCATTCCTTAATTGTGTTCTGTCTGATGCATTTAATTGTACAACAAAACCACATACATTAAAATGAGAAGCAGTGCAACTTTTGAATTTTAAACATTATATGTAGTAGGATGATATTTTACAAAACACTTTAAGTGTTTTAAAGTGTCCATAGCTTCAGATGTAACGTGTTATTTTATTCAAATTTTAATTATATAAAACTTGACACTGTTTGAACAAGAGATTTTACTCATTTGAAAAGATGGCAGACTTAAAGTGATATTCTAAAGTCTTTAAAAACTGTATTCTTTGTGTTGAAAAGTTTTTAGCATCATTGCTGTTTTTATTTGGCAAAATAAAATACATTGCCAAAGGCATTTGGAACTTTGGTTTTATAAATCGCTATTGGTCAGTGACATGAAAGTGAAGTGAAAGTTGCTCAGTCATGTCCAACTCTTTGTGACCCCATGGATTATACAGTCTTTGGAATTCTCCAGGCCAGATTACTGGAGTGGGCAGCCTTTCCCTTCTCCAGTGGATCTTCCCCACCCAGGGATTGAACCCAGATATCCCATACTGCAGGCAGATTCTTTACCAGCTGAGCCATAGGGAAGCCCTCTGGATTTATAAATCACTGTTAGTCAATAGGCGCGCATGTGTGTACGTGCGCACGTGCACACACACACACGCATATAACTTTTTAACCGATGAGAATAGTTGAATTTGTCATGCTTTAGTCTTGTAGCATACTATGTATTGTATCATATGGTCTTAAGGAATTTTGCACCAAGAATTCTACAGTCAAGAATTCATTAATCCAGCTTTCGGGGTTTTTTTCCCTATTCTTTTTTTTTTTTTTTGGCAGTTTACTCAGTCTGTTCCTGTAGCTAATACTTTGGTTTCTTAGGAATTTAGATTTCTGAAACTTCAAAAAAGTTTGGACCCTGTAGATCAGTGTACTTAAAGTTTTTATAGTAATAATTTCACTCACCATGACTTCTGACAAACTTGACTTTTAATTTTCTGATCTTGTGTACCTAAGATTTAAAGATGTTATTAAAGTTGCCTATTTTTAATTGCTTTTACTTACCCAGTTTATTTTCCTTTATTAGAAAGAAGAGTATATAGAAATAGCAAGAGAGCTTGCTTAGAAGCCCATTTATTTATTTGCTTTACCATTTAGATTTATACATGTAAGAAATATGCCCAAAGGCATTCTGACCAATACAGTATAGGAGACTGCAAAATAAAATAAAGAAATGCAGTTTATTTTAGTGGATATTATAAATTTCAGGTAGGAACTTAATTATAATAATCACAATGCATTCATTTAAATGGAGTATGTGTTTGAACATGTAAATGTCATCAGGTTCTGTAATGAACTGGCAAAAATGTGTGCTTCTCTTATTGAAAGGATAACACCGGGAAAAGATTAAGCATGCCCTGTCTCCTTCCTTCTCTCTTTTCTTTTAGGTAATCAACACCTGGTTGATTACATCTTTTTGAACTATAAAAACTACATTATAAACTTACATGGACGTTTTCATGAAAACGAACTGGAACAAACAGTGCTTAAACTTTCCACTTTCAGGAGAATTCTACCTTTTTTTTGTCATCCTGTAATTCAGACTTTCTTTAGCAAAGGATGAAACAGTTTTGTTATTGTTCTAGGGAAAACAGTGATTTCCCTTTGGTGCTTGGGTTTCAAGTTTATAACTGCTTTAGAGGAAGAGGACAGATTCTTATATATTTGTGGTGCTCTGAGGAGTTAGCAGCTTAGATGTGTCTGTCTTATTCCTTCCATCTAAGGCATTGGCTGGTACATGAATGGTCCTCATGAGGTATTTATTAAATGACTGACTGGTCAGCAGCAAAATTTAGATACAGCTTTGTTCGATTCCTTGTACACTTTTAGTGGATTCCCTTTCATCCTTGCTTTTTTTTTTTTTTGTAAGATCAAAAGGATCTGTGATCTAAGAACCTATAAGTGATTGTGCTGCTTTCCACCACCTTCAGGCCTATAAATATGTGAAATAAGTATGTANACTGGTCAGCAGCAAAATTTAGATACAGCTTTGTTCGATTCCTTGTACACTTTTAGTGGATTCCCTTTCATCCTTGCTTTTTTTTTTTTTTGTAAGATCAAAAGGATCTGTGATCTAAGAACCTATAAGTGATTGTGCTGCTTTCCACCACCTTCAGGCCTATAAATATGTGAAATAAGTATGTATAAACTATAGACATAACTGACAGAGAACTAGATAAATATATACATTTATATACATATACACACAAAACATATAGTTCCCTACTTTAAAAGATAAAAATGATGGCTTTTTTTTTTCCTTGTCCTAATTTAGTTATTTTCTTTTGCGATTGTTATGGCTTATGACCTCCTGCCCCCGCCCCACACACTCACTTGATTACTGTAATGTTTAGTGTTCATTCCTTTACCCAAGATGTTTATATTTCTCGCCTGCATTTTCTAGGGATGAGTCTTGAATTTGCCTCTGTTTCTCTTTGTTATCACTTCATCCTTCTCACTCAAGTCTACCAGCTTGATCTTCAAAAATGATTTTCAACATGTTACGATTGCTTAACATCTTCTATGGCTCCCTATTGCCTACTTCATTAAACCCAACTTCTGCTTTGATTTTAGGAGTTCATATACTTTGTATTGCATTGTCCTTCTCAGATTATTTCTCCTGTTCTCCAGCTCATACAGAACCTCTGCTTCAGCGAGGCAGAGTGCTTTCTCTACTCCCTCCCACAACACACACATTCACCTCAAGTCCTGCTTCTTGCTAAATCTACAACTAGCTATATAAACGTGTTGGGGGAACTATTGAATAATATTTTCTCATGATTTTTCAGCAAGCTTTTTTCTTTCTTCAAAGGCTTGGTAATTAGGTTTTATGTTTGTTTCTAGAAAGCTATTCTGCCACTCTGGAAAAAAAAATTCCTTAAAAAAATAATTGCCTCTAGTCTGAAGATAGTGATAAAGTGTCAGTTTTTAAGACTTATCATTTTAGTTCTCAATACCTCATTTTGGACCTAGAACATTAGTGAAAGAAAGGACCTGTAAGTCATCTATCTCTTTAACCATAGAGTGATGGTACCTGCTGCTGCCATTTACTGGGCTCATTAAAAAAAAATTCCTTAAAAAAATAATTACCTCTAGTCTGAAGATAGTGATAAAGTGTCAGTTTTTAAGACTTATCATTTTAGTTCTCAATACCTCATTTTGGACCTAGAACATTAGTGAAAGAAAGGACCTGTAAGTCATCTATCTCTTTAACCATAGAGTGATGGTACCTGCTGCTGCCATTTACTGGGCTCATGAGAGCCTTTACATGTTTGTAATTCGGTTCAGTTCAGTCCAACTCTTTGCGACCCCATGAACTGCAGCACGCCAGGCCTCCCTGTCCATCACCATCTCCCGGAGTTCACTCAGACTCACGTCCATCGAGTCCGTGATGCCATCCAGCCATCTCATCCTCTGTTGTCCCCTTCTCCTCCTGCCCCTAATCCCTCACAGCATCAGAGTCTTTTCCAATGAGTCATTTTTTTCGCATGAAGTGGCCAAAGTACTGGAGTTTCAGCTTTAGCATCATTCCTTCCAAAGAACACCCAGGGCTGATCTCCTTTAGGATGGACTGGTTGGATCTCTTTGCAGTCCAAGAGACTCTCAAGAGTCTTCTCCAGCACTACAGTTCAAAAGCATCAATTCTTCGGCGCTTAGCCTTCTTCACAGTCCAACTCTCACATCCATACATGACCACTGGAAAAATCATAGCCTTAACTAGACGGACCTTTGTTGGCAAAGTAATGTCTCTGCTTTTGAATATGCTATCTAGGTTGGTCATAACTTTTCTTCCAAGGAGTAAGCGTCTTTTAATTTCATGGCTGCATATTTGTAATTACCCTTCCATAAATAGTTTGCAGCTTGACCATAGCATTTTGCCACTCTATTAGAATGAGGCACAAAGTCCAAGTTAAAAGCAAAATCCTTAATGAATTTAACAAAATTAAGCAAAGAGCTTTAGGTTATAGGAGCAGAGTTAATGGATTCAGCTGTCTTTACTTTCATTTCAACCAACAAATTTTACATTTATTTTTCAGATGTGAACCTCGTTCAATTAACATGGAGCAAAATTAATTTTGTGAAACTGTTATATCACCCCTGGAGATAATTGGAGATAACCTAATGTATCACAAAACTCGAGCTAGAAAATGGGCATTTATGGGGTTGGTTTCAATGACTATTTTGGGAAAGGATTTCAAGATTATTTTTAATACATATTTCTTAATCTTTGCTAGGGTTCCTATCTGTGATTTACCTGTGACCAGAGTTGGATTATGATGGGGTCCTAGAATGTAGAGGTGACCAATCCCACAGCCAAAGACAATACATGACAATTTCTGAAAATGTGGTTGGTCCATGGACCAAAGACATCAGCATTACACAGAAAGTGAAAGTGAAGTCGCTCAGGGACCCCATGGACTGCAGCCTGCCAGGCTCCTCTGTCCATGGGATTTTCCAGGCAAGAATACTGGAGTGGGCTGCCATTTCCTTCTCCAGAGGATCTTCCAAACCCAGGGATCGAACTCGGGTCTCCCGCGTTGTAGGCAGATGCTTTTTACCATCTGAGCCACCATGGAAGTCCTGCATTACCCAGAAGATAGTTAGCCAAACAAATTTGTGGGCTCCCCCCCAGATAAGCAGCAAAGAATTTCTGTGGATGGAACCTAGGGGTCTATGAAGTAATGAGAGCCCCAGTTGAACCTTACACTTGCTTAAGCTATTGGTCTGTGGAACCCCAGAGGTCAGCTCAGATATTTTCAGATAAACCCAGCCTCCATATTTCAATTGAACAGTCTATATCTAGTGATTTTTCATCTCTCATTCATCATCATAAAATGCAGACAACGTGAATCAATGTTTTTTCGAACCTGGGTCATTTCACGATTTTCATCTGTATTCTGAAGGATATTCTGAATTGATTCATCTAAACTGATTAAAATGTAGCAGAAGAGCTAGATCACTGTGATGAGCTGTGGAAATCCCACATTCTTTTTCTAAGAACAAATGTGTGCTTTGTTTATCTTTGTGTCCTTCCATCCTAGTAGAGAATGAAAGCAACTGAAAACAACCTTATTCTTGCCCAATTTTGGCACTTAGGTTTGTTTCGTTCTGGCACATGGCTGTGTGCTTTCAACATATAGGAAACTATCTGCAGAATGAGTCAAATTTCAGATTATTTGATCAGAAGGATATTTTTCTAAAGGACTGAGGTTGTTAGTATTCATACAAATAATTAAATGTTTTACATATTTAGATGTTAAACAAGTGACATGGAGTTCTATATTAGTTTTAATAGAAGTCTTTTAAAATAACTTGAACATTTCTTGAAATTCTAGCAATGTTATGTGAATAATGTTATTAATATAATTTAAAGTATGTACATACATCAACTTTTATATGTAATAAATCCTTTTTGAAAAATGAACTTTTATAATAATGTTTTATAGAACAGTATTATACAATGGTCAATTGCAAGCTTGACCATAATAGCTTCTGTATGTATAAATGTGTATGTTTATCATATTCTTAGAAATCCTGAAATATACTATAGAGGGTTTAAAGATAATTTTTGGCATTGTCAATTTGGTATAACTGTAGATCTGAGACACAGTTATAACCTGCAAAGCATTTAGAAGCAAAATCATATTGGATATAAGATTTTAGGTAATTATTTAGGTGGAGGTAGAATTAGCTCTGCCAAAGTTTTTTCTCTATCTCCTTAAGTTGTATAATATTATGTGGTGACAATAATTATACCGGGTCTGGGCTAAGTGATCCTGATATTGGTGCTACTAAGTCTGTATTTTACATCTAACTGATTGTATTGAATTTGTGTTATGTCTGATAAGTACCGAAAAGTTATAATGCCCTGGAGGGTTATTACTATTAATGATACTGAGATACTGTGACGATAGCAGGCACCTCTCTTCATTTAAAGGACTCAGACTTTTATCATGCTTACTTTTTTTTTGCTATATTCTGTTGATTATATTAATTTATTTTTATTTTATTGATGCTATCTAAATATCTACTTACATAATAATGTTAGGTTCTTGGAGGGTGAAGAAGCTGTACTATGTAAATAAAGCACAGTTTCTTTCTTCAAAAGGATCTTCCCCTGTGAGTGACTAAATGGCAGTGTGCTCAAATATGGAAGTAGCAGTCTTAACTGACCTGTTTGTAAGGTTGTAATGTTTAAAACATAATGTTGTTACATTTAAAACATTGTAACATTAGTGTTGTAACATTTAAACATTTAGTTTAAATTTGATACATTTTTTTTTTTTTTGCTTGATTCTAAGAATATTGCAGCAGAGTTCCTTGGTTTGGAAATAGGAAGGGTGGACCCTTAGATCAGGAATCACAGTAACAAATTTTAATTTACTTTATTATTTTCTGGTTTAACTGTTGGTTTTCTTAGCTAATGATAGTTCTCAAGGCAGCCATTTCTTTCTTTTCTTTTCTTTTTTGGCTGAACTGTGCAGCATGTGGGATCTTAGTTCCTTGGTCAGGGATCAAGCCCATGTCCCCTGAATTGAAAGTGTGGAATTTTAACCACGGGACTGCAGCGAAGTCCCAGGGCAGCCTGTTCTGTTTAGAACTTTGGAGGGTACTAAGACACCTATCACAGGAGAAAGTACTCTCGGCCAATATTTTTTTTTTTTCCTTAGCCTATTTTCTTTGTCAAGGGATTTATGAAAGTGCTCCTAGGATGTATCTCTAGTCACGTCTATCTAGTTCCTTTGAAAATCTGGCTTCTTGAATACTGCATGTTAACTAAAATATTTCTTAGTATGTCTTTCAGGGTTTTAGGTTCTTGATGAAATTTTAAACTGTCTTTATTTCATTCATGACACTAATGGTGTCTTAAATAATTTTTTTCTCTTTGACTTACTAACTATATAGAAAACAGTATGGTCACACCATCAAATGGGCACTTTAAAAGATCATTTATTACAGTGGTTCTCAGGTGGAAACATTACCAAATTATTTGGTGTTAAAATATTTGTGTAAATTAGTTGTCTTCTTAGTTTCAGTGAAGGAAGGAAGTAAATGAATATTTATGTACCCAATAAATATGTACTAACACTCAGTACAAATGTGCTGAGTATTGTGCTATATGCTTTAATTTAGATTGTCTCATATTGTCCTTATAATGACACTTCAGATTAGTCTCAGAGAAGTTAGGAACATGTCTGAAAATCAAACTGAGCAGTATCTAATTTCCAAAGCCACTGTGTTTCTACCATGACATGCGACTTCTTGCCATGAGGCCACGTGCTAACATTCTGTGGAAGGTGCAGTAATCAATAACATCTAGTCCCTGCTTCTGAGACACCAAGGAATGGAAGAGACAGCTTTAGTAAAAACAGGACATATGGAATCTTAAGATGCTGGGTATGCTGTGTGCTCTTGAGTGTATAGGAAGGAAGAAGACTCATTGTCTAAGGTCAGTTATTCCCACCTCTAATTTTCTTAAAATTGATTTAAATAGCAGTGAATAGGTATTGCTTAGTATGTGGCATACAGCCTGTCTTGTCAAGTTGCTTTTTTCTTGAAAACTGAGTTAATTTTTTTCCAGAGAAAAAAGAAGGATGTGTAGTGGGCAAAAAATAGGCATAGTTAGTGCCAATTCTATATACTGGTTTTGACGTCAATCCAGAATTCTGACTGAAGATGGGGATTTTTATTTGTATATTGTTTTTTTCAAAAGTTGGGGACACTTAAAAATGTATTTTCCTTTCGTTTATGTATGAGCTCCATGTTACTAAGGTAATCTTTATGGTATTGAGCAACTTCACTTTGACTTTTCACTTTCATGCATTGGAGAAGGCAATGGCAGCCCACTCCAGTGTTCTTGCCTGGAGAATCCCAGGGACGGGGGAGCCTAGGGGGCTGCCGTCTATGGGGTCGCACAGAGTCGGACATGACTGAAGCGACGCAGCAGCAGCAGCAGCAATATGGAAACAATATTCCCCGTATTTAAGACTCACTGAAGCTAGAGAATTGAATAGATGGCTGCTAGATAAACGCATCCATAAAACAATAATTGAATGTATTTATAAAAATAGCTTTTCATTTTGTATTATAACATATACTTGTAAATTTTTATAATGTTATGACATATTATCTAGATTGGTTTTTGGAGGGTGGGGAAAACTAATGTAATTCAGACAAGCAATAATCACTAAGTCAAGAAATAGGGCAATTAAAAAATGATTCATGGCAAGTAAGAGTGAGACATTTATATTCTGAAAATTAATTGTGAGACTTTTTGTTTAAATCATCATCAGGAAGAAAAGTTCAGGGAAAAGAGAGGTTCGAGTAAATTTTAGTATGTACTCATCCTGAGTACAAATTAGTAAAGATCTTAGATTTAACTCATGTGTCAGAGTTCATTAAACAGATTGAGAAATCCTATTTCACTGTGACTAAGCTGCCTCAAATTTTAACTTCTGTACTTATATATAATTGTAATACATATAATTGTAATATAGTGATTGTGTCTGTTTTGATAAGTCTATGTTTATGTCCATGATGTGAGCGTAAGAAAGAGATGAATACTTGAATTTATAGGGTTGGCAAAGATGTGTTCTGTTTCCCAAAGCAAATCACTACAGTTCAAAAGCATCAATTCTTCGGCGCTTAGCCTTCTTCACAGTCCAACTCTCACATCCATACATGACCACTGGAAAAATCATAGCCTTAACTAGACGGACCTTTGTTGGCAAAGTAATGTCTCTGCTTTTGAATATGCTATCTAGGTTGGTCATAACTTTTCTTCCAAGGAGTAAGCGTCTTTTAATTTCATGGCTGCATATTTGTAATTACCCTTCCATAAATAGTTTGCAGCTTGACCATAGCATTTTGCCACTCTATTAGAATGAGGCACAAAGTCCAAGTTAAAAGCAAAATCCTTAATGAATTTAACAAAATTAAGCAAAGAGCTTTAGGTTATAGGAGCAGAGTTAATGGATTCAGCTGTCTTTACTTTCATTTCAACCAACAAATTTTACATTTATTTTTCAGATGTGAACCTCGTTCAATTAACATGGAGCAAAATTAATTTTGTGAAACTGTTATATCACCCCTGGAGATAATTGGAGATAACCTAATGTGTCACAAAACTCGAGCTAGAAAATGGGCATTTATGGGGTTGGTTTCAATGACTATTTTGGGAAAGGATTTCAAGATTATTTTTAATACATATTTCTTAATCTTTGCTAGGGTTCCTATCTGTGATTTACCTGTGACCAGAGTTGGATTATGATGGGGTCCTAGAATGTAGAGGTGACCAATCCCACAGCCAAAGACAATACATGACAATTTCTGAAAATGTGGTTGGTCCATGGACCAAAGACATCAGCATTACACAGAAAGTGAAAGTGAAGTCGCTCAGGGACCCCATGGACTGCAGCCTGCCAGGCTCCTCTGTCCATGGGATTTTCCAGGCAAGAATACTGGAGTGGGCTGCCATTTCCTTCTCCAGAGGATCTTCCAAACCCAGGGATCGAACTCGGGTCTCCCGCGTTGTAGGCAGATGCTTTTTACCATCTGAGCCACCATGGAAGTCCTGCATTACCCAGAAGATAGTTAGCCAAACAAATTTGTGGGCTCCCCCCCAGATAAGCAGCAAAGAATTTCTGTGGATGGAACCTAGGGGTCTATGAAGTAATGAGAGCCCCAGTTGAACCTTACACTTGCTTAAGCTATTGGTCTGTGGAACCCCAGAGGTCAGCTCAGATATTTTCAGATAAACCCAGCCTCCATATTTCAATTGAACAGTCTATATCTAGTGATTTTTCATCTCTCATTCATCATCATAAAATGCAGACAACGTGAATCAATGTTTTTTCGAACCTGGGTCATTTCACGATTTTCATCTGTATTCTGAAGGATATTCTGAATTGATTCATCTAAACTGATTAAAATGTAGCAGAAGAGCTAGATCACTGTGATGAACTGTGGAAATCCCACATTCTTTTTCTAAGAACAAATGTGTGCTTTGTTTATCTTTGTGTCCTTCCATCCTAGTAGAGAATGAAAGCAACTGAAAACAACCTTATTCTTGCCCAATTTTGGCACTTAGGTTTGTTTCGTTCTGGCACATGGCTGTGTGCTTTCAACATATAGGAAACTATCTGCAGAATGAGTCAAATTTCAGATTATTTGATCAGAAGGATATTTTTCTAAAGGACTGAGGTTGTTAGTATTCATACAAATAATTAAATGTTTTACATATTTAGATGTTAAACAAGTGACATGGAGTTCTATATTAGTTTTAATAGAAGTCTTTTAAAATAACTTGAACATTTCTTGAAATTCTAGCAATGTTATGTGAATAATGTTATTAATATAATTTAAAGTATGTACATACATCAACTTTTATATGTAATAAATCCTTTTTGAAAAATGAACTTTTATAATAATGTTTTATAGAACAGTATTATACAATGGTCAATTGCAAGCTTGACCATAATAGCTTCTGTATGTATAAATGTGTATGTTTATCATATTCTTAGAAATCCTGAAATATACTATAGAGGGTTTAAAGATAATTTTTGGCATTGTCAATTTGGTATAACTGTAGATCTGAGACACAGTTATAACCTGCAAAGCATTTAGAAGCAAAATCATATTGGATATAAGATTTTAGGTAATTATTTAGGTGGAGGTAGAATTAGCTCTGCCAAAGTTTTTTCTCTATCTCCTTAAGTTGTATAATATTATGTGGTGACAATAATTATACCGGGTCTGGGCTAAGTGATCCTGATATTGGTGCTACTAAGTCTGTATTTTACATCTAACTGATTGTATTGAATTTGTGTTATGTCTGATAAGTACCGAAAAGTTATAATGCCCTGGAGGGTTATTACTATTAATGACACTGAGATACTGTGACGATAGCAGGCACCTCTCTTCATTTAAAGGACTCAGACTTGTATCATGCTTACTTTTTTTTGCTATATTCTGTTTATTATATTAATTCATTTTTATTTTATTGATGCTATCTAAATATCTACTTACATAATAATGTTAGGTTCTTGGAGGGTGAAGAAGCTGTACTATGTAAATAAAGCACAGTTTCTTTCTTCAAAAGGATCTTGCCCTGTGAGTGACTAAATGGCAGTGTGCTCAAATATGGAAGTAGCAGTCTTAACTGACCTGTTTGTAAGGTTGTAATGTTTAAAACATAATGTTGTTACATTTAAAACATTGTAACATTAGTGTTGTAAAATTTAAACATTTAGTTTAAATTTGATACATTTTTTTTTTTTTGCTTGATTCTAAGAATATTGCAGCAGAGTTCCTTGGTTTGGAAATAGGAAGGGTGGACCCTTAGATCAGGAATCACAGTAACAAATTTTAATTTACTTTGTTATTTTCTGGTTCAACTGTTGGTTTTCCTAGCTAATGATAGTTCTCAAGGCAGCCATTTCTTTCTTTTCTTTTCTTTTTTGGCTGAACTGTGCAGCATGTGGGATCTTAGTTCCTTGGTCAGGAATCAAGCCCATGTCCCCTGAACTGAAAGTATGGAATTTTAACCACGGGACTGCAGCGAAGTCCCAGGGCAGCCTGTTCTGTTTAGAACTTTGGAGGATACTAAGACACCTATCACAGGAGAAAGTACTCTCGGCCAGTATTTTTTTTTTTTCCTTAGCTTATTTTCTTTGTCAAGGGATTTATGAAAGTGCTTCTAGGATGTATCTCTAGTCACGTCTATCTAGTTCTTTGAAAATCCGGCTTCTTGAATACTGCATGTTAACTAAAATATTTCTTAGTATGTCTTTCAGGGTTTTAGGTTCTTGATGAAATTTTAAACTGTCTTTATTTCATCCATGACACTAATGGTGTCTTAAGTAATTTTTTTCTCTTTGACTTACTAACTATATAGAAAACAGTATGGTCACACCATCAAATGGGCACTTTAAAAGATCATTTATTACAGTGGTTCTCAGGTGGAAACATTACCAAATTATTTGGTGTTAAAATATTTGTGTAAATTAGTTGTCTTCTTAGTTTCAGTGAAGGAAGGAAGTAAATGAATATTTATGTACCCAATAAATATGTACTAACACTCAGTACAAATGTGCTGAGTATTGTGCTCTGTGCTTTAATTTAGATTGTCTCATATTGTCCTTATAATGACACTTCAGATTAGTCTCAGAGAAGTTAGGAACATGTCTGAAAATCAAACTGAGCAGTATCTAATTTCCAAAGCCACTGTGTTTCTACCATGACATGCGACTTCTTGCCATGAGGCCACGTGCTAACATTCTGTGGAAGGTGCAGTAATCAATAACATCTAGTCCCTGCTTCTGAGACACCAAGGAATGGAAGAGACAGCTTTAGTAAAAACAGGACATATGGAATCTTAAGATGCTGGGTATGCTGTGTGCTCTTGAGTGTATAGGAAGGAAGAAGACTCATTGTCTAAGGTCAGTTATTCCCACCTCTAATTTTCTTAAAATTGATTTAAATAGCAGTGAATAGGTATTGCTTAGTGTGTGGCATACAGCCTGTCTTGTCAAGTTGCTTTTTTCTTGAAAACTGAGTTAATTTTTTTCCAGAGAAAAAAGAAGGATGTGTAGTGGGCAAAAAATAGGCATAGTTAGTGCCAATTCTATATACTGGTTTTGGTGTCAATCTAGAATTCTGACTGAAGATGGGGATTTTTATTTGTATATTGTTTTTTTCAAAAGTTGGGGACACTTAAAATGTATTTTCCTTTCGTTTATGTATGAGCTCCATGTTACTAAGGTAATCTTTATGGTATTGAGCAACTTCACTTTGACTTTTCACTTTCATGCATTGGAGAAGGCAATGGCAGCCCACTCCAGTGTTCTTGCCTGGAGAATCCCAGGGACGGGGGAGCCTAGGGGGCTGCCGTCTATGGGGTCGCACAGAGTCGGACATGACTGAAGCGACGCAGCAGCAGCAGCAGCAATATGGAAACAATATTCCCCGTATTTAAGACTCACTGAAGCTAGAGAATTGAATAGATGGCTGCTAGATAAACGTATCCATAAAACAATAATTGAATGTATTTATAAAAATAGCTTTTCATTTTGTATTATAACATATACTTGTAAATTTTTATAATGTTATGACATATTATCTAGATTGGTTTTTGGAGGGTGGGGAAAACTAATGTAATTCAGACAAGCAATAATCACTAAGTCAAGAAATAGGGCAATTAAAAAATGATTCATGGCAAGTAAGAGTGAGACATTTATATTCTGAAAATTAATTGTGAGACTTTTTGTTTAAATCATCATCAGGAAGAAAAATTCAGGGAAAAGAGAGGTTCGAGTAAATTTTAGTATGTACTCATCCTGAGTACAAATTAGTAAAGATCTTAGATTTAACTCATGTGTCAGAGTTCATTAAACAGATTGAGAAATCCTATTTCACTGTGACTAAGCTGCCTCAAATTTTAACTTCTGTACTTATATATAATTGTAATACATATAATTGTAATATAGTGATTGTGTCTGTTTTGATAAGTCTATGTTTATGTCCATGATGTGAGCGTAAGAAAGAGATGAATACTTGAATTTATAGGGTTGGCAAAGATGTGTTCTGTTTCCCAAAGCAAACGGGAGAGCTCTTATAAATCTTCAGATTTCTAAATTATAAAAAAGAAATTCCTTAATGACACGTAGACAGCAGCTATCTCCAGCTGGGCAATCCACTTAAGGTACAGAATATCCTTAGAAACTGCTTTTACCTCTAAATTTCTGATGGTTTGCGTCCGTGCTCTTTGGCCTTCTAGGTCTCTGGTCCTTACTGTCCTGCTGTACTCCTGTTTAGTTTTCCCCTTTTTATTCTTTGGTTCACTCTTCCTTCTTTTCACTTCCCCATTAAACTTTTCTGGCCTAGGCCCTCCTATCTCAACTGGCTCTGTTTTCCAAACATTTTTAAGATTCCTTCAGATGAGCCCAGCCTAGTTTATGAGCACTGGTATGAGGAAGGCTCTGGCCTATCCCTTCCAATTTGTTAGGTATCAGGGTGTTTGGAATACTTTCAGTGTTAGCTTTGGTGAACTCATGGGACAGAGCTGCTGCTGCTGCTGCTGCTAAGTCGCTTCAGTCGTGTCCGACTCTGTGTGACCCCATAGACGGCAGCCCACCAGGCTCCTCTGTCCCTGGGATTCTCCAGGCAAGCACACTGGAGTGGCTGCCATTTCCTTCTCCAATGCATGAAAGTGAAAAGTGAAAGTGAAGTCGCTCAGTCGTGTCTGACTCTGCAACCCCATGGACTGGAGTCCACCAGGCTCCCCTGTCCATGGGATTTTCCAGGCAAGAGTACTGGAGTGGGTTGCCATCGCCTTCTCTGATGGGACAGAGCTAATATAAAATAATTTTAGATTCAGTGATAGATAAGTAGCAGATCATTGACCTTGCGATTTATAAGTCTAATATTAAAAAATTTCATTTGAATTTTGGAATGACAATATAAGAAGCATAGTTTCAGATCTAAGGACCAGACTTAAATTGCTTAGAACATGTTAAAACTAGAACTAGCTAAAACCCCTTCCAGTGATGATAAACTTTTCTTAGATTAGCACCCATATAAGAAATGGAGCAAATTCCATGACCAGATATTTAATTTCAGAGTTTAAAGTTGATGATTAAGAAATTTGGTTGAAGAAAGTAGGGAAAACTGCTAGACCATTCAGGTATGACCTAAATCAAATCCCTTATGATTATACAGTGGAAGTGAGAAATAGATTTAAGGGCCTAGATCTGATAGACAGAGTGCCTGATGAACTATGGAATGAGGTTCGTTACATTGTACAGGAGACAGGGATCAAGACCATCCCCATGGAAAAGAAATGCAAAAAAGCAAAATGGCTGTCTGGGGAGGCCTTACAAATAGCTGTGAAAAGAAGAGAAGCGAAAAGCAAAGGAGAAAAGGAAAGATATAAGCATCTGAATGCAGAGTTCCAAAGAATAGCAAGAAGAGATAAGAAAGCTTTCTTCAATGATCAGTGCAAATAAATAGAGGGAAAGAACAGAATGGGAAAGACTAGAGATCTCTTCAAGAAAATTAGAGATACCAAGGGAACATTTCATGCAAAGATGGGCTCGATAAAGGACAGAAATGGTATGGACCTAACAGAAGCAGAAGATATTAAGAAGAGGTGGCAAGAATACACAGAAGAACTGTACAAAAAAGATCTTCANAAGCAAGTTAAAGTCAGTGGATTTTCTTGAAAAACTGTATGTGCAAGAGACAAGAAAGGAAAAAATTTGTACTTTTCTGAGGCAGTTCCTCAAAGCACACAGCCATGATGGACAGAAAATTACAGCTTTACCAGTTTGACAGTTTTAACAGTTTTACAGCTTTACCAGCCTCCTGCACTGACAGGTGGATTCTTTACCACTAAGCTACTTGGGAAGCCCAGGAGGCTGCTAAGAACAAAATCTGCAGTTTGATAGCACAAGGATTTGAGAGGTCTATGAAATCTCTGCCAGGGTGGATTGAGGAAGTTCTTCACCTATATGAGACCAATCCATGAAGACGGAGAGAGGTGATGTTTTCATCTACTGTGTAAATATCAACATCAACATAGAGACTTAAGGAATGAAGACATAGGGAAACATGATCCAAACAAAGGAATAAGATAAAGCTGACTCTAATGAAACAGATATAGGAATTACAAGATAATTCAAAATAACCATCAGAAGAATACTCAACACATCAGGAAAATAATTCATTAGCAAAATGAGAAGTTCAGCGAGGAGATAGATGTATGGTAGACTATTATGTATGTTTAAAAAAGAAGAAAATTATTCACTATATAACAACATGGATAAGAATCAAGTACATCATGCTAAGTTAAATCATCCAGTCACATGAAAACGAAGACCTTCAATAGAAAGGATCCTACAGTTCCTAAAATACTCAAACTCACAGAAGCAGAATGTATAATGGTGGTCGCAAGGGGCTGAGGGAAGGGAGAAATGCAGAGTTGTTATTCAACTTGTATACAGTTTCAGCTATGCAAGATGACTAAGTTCTAGATATATGATGTGCAACAGTGTGCCTATAGGTAACAACATTTTGTTTTACACTTAAACAACTGCTAAAAGGTTAGATCTCATGTTAAGTATTATGGCCACAATTTTTTAAATATATTATATAACCAGTAAAAATATCCATAAAGTAAAGAAAAGTTAAATAATTTCCAGATAATAAAAAACTTACTGAACATATCACTAGCAGATCTGCCCCACGAGAAATACCAAAGAAAGTTCTTCAGGTTGAAATGAAATTATTCCAGAGAGTAAGCTGAATTCTCACCAAAAAATAAAAATGAAAGAACAGCAGTAAAGGTAACAACATAGGTAAATATTACCAAATAGTATTAATTTATTTATTGTTTCTATCTCCTATGGTCCCTCTGATATAGAAGACAAATGCATAATACAATAATTTCAAACTTGTTCTGAATTGACTGAGAATATACATAATTTGTATAAATCATAGACAAGTATATACACAAGTATGTGAATTTGTATAAAATTTAAAAAAAAACAGAAGAAATGGAGCTATATTTGAGTAAAGTTTCCTGTTATTTAAATTAATCTCATAATAATTGAAGCTAGATTATTTTAATGTTAATGCAAATTCCAGAGCAACTGCTAACATAACTTAAAGTACAGTATTCAGTTCAGTTTAGTTCAGTCGGTCAGTCGTGTCTGACTCTTTGTGACCCCATGAATCGCAGCACACCAGACTTCCCTGTCCATCACCAACTCCCGGAGTTCACTCAAACTCACGTCCATTGAGTCGGTGATGCCATCCAGTCATTTCATCCTCTGTCGTCCCCTTCTCCTCCTGCCCCCAGTCCCTCCCAGCATCAGAGTCTTTTCCAATGAGTCAACTCTTGGCATGAGGTGGCCAAAGTACTGGAGTTTCAGCTTTAGCATCACCCTTCCAAAGAAATCCCAGGACTGATCTCCATTAGAATGGACTGGTTGGATCTCCTTGCAGTCCAAAGGACTCTCAAGAGTCTTCTCCAACACCACAGTTCAAAAGCATAAATTCTTCGGCGCTCAGCTTTCTTCACAGTCCAACTCTCACATCTATACATGACCACAGGAAAAACCATAGCCTTGACTAGACGGACCTTAGTCGGCAAAGTTATGTCTCTGCTTTTGAATATGCTATCTAGGTTGGTCATAACTTTTCTTCCAAGGAGTAAGCATCTTTTAATTTCATGGCTGCAGTCACCATCTGCAGTGATTTTGGAGACCCCAAAAATAAAGTCTGACACTGTTTCTCCATCTATTTCCCATGAATTGATGGGACCAGATGCCATGATCTTCGTTTTCTGAATGTTGAGCTTTAAGCCAACTTTTTCACTCTCCTCTTTCACTTTCATCAAGAGGCCTTTTAGTTCCTCTTCACTTTCTGCCATAAGGGTGGTGTCATCTGCACAGTATTAGGTACGGTATTAGGATGGTGCAAAAGTAATTGCGGTTTTTGCATTGGTGAAATTTGCCTTTGATAGTGGAATACATTTTAAATAAATGTGATAATGTTATACATTTTATGCACATTCTTCACTTTTTTCTTTTATAATGACTTGTTACTTGCTGTTTATTTTATATTTATTTTAGACAATAGACATGATGCTAGACAAAAAGCAAATTTGAGTGATTTTCTTATTTGAGTTCAAAATGGGTCATAAAGCAGTGGAGACAACTCCTAACATCAACAATACATTTGGCCCAGGAACTGGTAACAAACGTACAGTGCAGTGATGGTTCCAGAAGTTTTACAAAGGTGATACGAGCCTTGAAGATGAGGAGTGCAATGGCCAGCCATTGGAAGTTGTCTGACAATTGAGAGCCATCATCAAAGCTAATCCTGTTACAACTACACTGAGGTTGCCAAAGAACTCAACATTGATCACTGTACAGAAGTTTGGCATTTGAAGCAAATTATAAAGGTCGAAAATCTTGATAAGTGGTTGCCCCATGAGCTGACCAAAATTTTTTAAAAATCAGCATTTTGAAGAGTCATCTTCTCTAATTCTATGCAACAAAAATGAACCATTTCTCGATTGGATTGTGACATGCGATGAAAAGTAGATTTTATGCAACAGCCAGCAATGACCAGCTCAGTGCTTAGACTAAGAAGAAGCTCCAAAGCCTTTCCCAAAGCCAAACTTCTACCAAAAAGTTCATGGTCACTGTTTGGTGGTCTGATGACCATCTGATCCAAAACAGCTTTCTGAATCCCAGCAAAACCATTATATCTGAGAAGTATGCTCCACAAATCAATGGGATGCACTGAAAATTGCAATTCCTGCAGACAGCATTGGTCAACAGAAAGGGCCCAACTCTTCTTCTTGACAACACCCAACCCCACAGTGCACAACCAACACTTCAAGAGGAACGAATGGGGCTACAATGTTTTGCCTTATCTGCCATATTCACCTGACCTCTCACCAAATGACTACACTTTAAGCATTTAAACAACGTTTTGTAGAGAAGAAGCTTCCACAACCAGCAGGACACAGAAAATGCTTTCCAGTTCAGTTCAGTCACTCAGGCATGTCTGACTCTTTCCGAACCCATGGACTGCAACACGCCAGGCTTCTCTGTCCATCACCAATGCCCAGAGCTTGCTCAAACTCATGTCCATCATGTCAGTGATGCCATCCAACCATCTCATCCTCTGTCATCCCCTTCTCATCCCCACTTCAATCTTTTCCAGCATCAAAGTCTTTTCAAATGAGTCAGTTCTTCACATCAGGTGGCCAAAATATTATAGTTTCAGCTTCAGCATCAGTCCTTCCAATAAATATTCAGGACTGATTTCCTTTAGGATGGACTGGTTTGATCTCTTTGCAGTCCAAGGGACTCTCAAGAGTCTTCTCCAACACCACAGTTCAAAAGCATCAATTCTTCAGCACTCAGCTTTCTTTACGGTACAATTCTCACATCCATACCTGACTACTGGAAAAATCACAGTTTTGACTAGATGGGCTTTTGTTGACAAAGTAATGTCTCTGCTTTTTAATATGCTGTCTAGGTTGGTCATAACTTTTCTTTCAAGGAGCAACCATGTTTTAATTTCATGGCTGCAGTCACCATCTGCAGTGATTTTGGAGCCCAAAAAGCAAAGTCTCTCACTGTTTCCATTGTTTCCCCATCTATTTGCCATGAAGTGATGGGACTGGATGCCATGATCTTATTTTTCTAAATGTTGAGTTTTAAGCCAACCTTTTCACTCCCCTCTTTCATTTTCATCAAGAGGCTCTTTAGTTTTTCTTCCCTTTCTGCCATAAGGGTGATGTCATCTGCATGTCTGAGGTTATTGATATTTCTCCCAGCTATCTTGATTCCAGCTCACGTCATCAAATTCAGAAGCACAGATTTTAACACTACAGGAATAAGCAATCTTAAACATATTTCTCACTGTTAAAAATGTGTTGATTGTAATGGTTCCTATTTTGATCAATAAAGATGCATTTGAGCCTAGTTATAATGATTTAAATAAACACATTCTGAAACTGCAATTACATTTACACCAATCTAATAAAATATATGAAAAGGGAATAATAACACTGCACTATAAAAATTTTAAAAGAAATCAATGATGCTAAAACATAGGAAAAAATGCAAAAAATATATAGAGAAGGAAAATAATAGCTAAATGCCAGATATTGATCCTTTCTATCAGTGGTTACATTAATTATAAATAAATAAAACATCCCAATTAAAACACACCAATCAGCAGAATAGATTAAAAAAATACATGATGCAAACACATGTTATCTACAAGAGAGGCACTTTATATCAAAAGTAAAACATAGGCTGAAGGCAAAATGAGGGAGAAATAATATACCATATGGTCAGTTTCCTCTAACTAGTGGTAGAAGCCAGACAAAATACAAGTGTAAAATAACAGATTTAATGCACCATTGCTGTTTTGAGATGGAAAGATTCACCTGCCAAGGAATGTAGATCGTCTCTAGAAGTTGTAAGTGGACTCCCACTGAAAACAGGAAAGAAATTGAGACCTCAGAATTAAAACTGCAAAGACATGAAATCTTAAACAACATAAATGAATTTTGAAGTAGATTATCCTCAAAGCTTCCATTATACCTTGATTTTGTTTTTTTGACACTGTAAGCAGAGAAGCCAGCTGAGCCTACCTGGAATTCTAACCCATAGAACTCAGTCAGTTCAGTTTAGTTGCTCAGTTGTGTCCGACTCTTTGTGACCCCATGTACTGCAGTACACAAGGCCTCCCTGTCCATCACCCACTCCCAGAGTTTACCCAAACTCGTGTCCATTGAATTGGTGATCCCATCCAACCATCTCATCCTCTGTCATCCCCTTCTCCTCCTGCCATCAATCTTTCCCAGCATCAGGGTCTTTTCAAATGAGTCAGTTCTTCACATCAGGTGGCCAAAGTATTAGAGTTTCAGCTTCAGCATCAGTCCTTCTAATGAATATTCAGGACTGATTTCCTTTAGGATGGACTGGTCTGATCTCCTTGCAGTCCAAGGGACTCTCAAGAGTCTTCTCCAACACCACAATTCAAAAGCATCGATTCTTCAGTGCTCAGCTTTCTTCACAGTCCAACTCTCACATCCATACATGACCACTGGAAAAACTGTAGCCTTGACAAGACGGACCTTTGTTGGCAAAGTAATGTCCCTGCTTTTTAATATACTCCCTAGGTTGGTCATAACTTTTCTTTCAAGGAGCAAGTGTCTTTTAATTTCATGGCTGTGGTCACCATCTGCAGTGACTTTGGAGCCCAAGAAAATAAAGTCTGTCACTGTTTCCCCATCTATTTGCCACGAAGTGATGGGACCAGATGCCATGATCTTAGTTTTCTGAATGTTGAGTTTTAAGCCAACTTTTCCACTCTCCTCTTTCACTTTCATCAAGAGGCTCTTCAGTTCCTCCTCGCTTTCTGCCATAAAGGTGGTGTCATCTGCATATCTGAGGTTATTGATATTTCTCCCAGCAGTCTTGATTCCAGCTTGTGCTTCATCCAGCCCAGCATTTCTCATGATGTACTCTGCATATAAATTAAATAAGCAGGGTGACAATATACAGTCTTGACGTACTCCTTTCCATATTTGGAACAAGTCTGTTGTTCCATGTCCAGTTCTAACTGTTGCTTCCTGATCTGCATACAGATTTCTCAAGAGGCAGGTCAGGTGGTCTGGTGTTCTCTTCTTTTTAAGAATTTTCCAGAGCTTGTTGTGGTCCACACAATCAAAGGCTTTGGCATAGTCAACAAAGTAGAAGTAGATATCTGGAACTCTCTTGCTTTTTCCATGATCCAACGGATGTTGGCAATTTGATCTCTGGTTACTGTTGAGGAACCAAAGATCAACCCATAGAACTATGAGCTAATAAATGTGTGTTGTTTTAAGCCCCTAAATGTGTGACAATTTTCATACAGCAATAGGAAATTAATACATTCCTTGTTTTCTAACTGCTACATATGCATTATCATGCTTAGGAGATTCTAAACAGCTTGAACAATAAAACTAAGTCTTAGCACACAGTGGATAGCTGATAAAGATCAGAAAGAATTAACTAAATAAAATACTGAGATCCAATTATATTTGTGACTTAACTAACATGATATCTCTGACTTCTTTTACTCCAATAATGTTCAATATCCTTTAATGATAATATAATGGGTTTAAAATTATATACCCAGGGTAAAAAAAAAATCATAGATAAGAGAGGTCCCAACTATTTCAAGATTCCACTTAGGATGCAAGATATAGTTAATCTCTTTTTCTGAATAATTACATAGCTTACAACACTATGAGGGAAGACAACTATTTTGTATTCATTATTATTGTTTTACAACTGTCTTTCCTTAGACACATTCCAATAGTAAATAAGAAAAACACTATACTTTTTCAGATCTCAATATAAGCTACAAATGTTCATAATTTCTAACGTAGCCTTATTCATTAAACTAGCATGTTTAGTCCCAACTTACTTAAAGAGTACTCTGTAAATAATGAATTTTCAGAAGTGTGTGTGTAAACACACATCCTTTCCTGAAGAAAATGTACTTATCATTAATAACCCTCTTATTTAACACTATGCTGGGGATATTCAAATGATAAAATTGTCATGAAGTTAATAGAATCCCCATCAGTTTTTATAACAAAGTAAAAGTAACTTCCTCTCATATAAAGATCATGAGCAATTAACAAGCAAAATCATAATTTCACAGATAGTTGCCCATCTAAATTCATTCAGACTTAGGGAAGAAGTAAGGCTACATTAAATTTTAATCAAATTTCACAGCTGCTGAAATATATTCATGAGGTACTTGATTGACATTCCTAACACAAACAGAATGATCTATAAAAAGAGCTGCTGCATTTTAAGGTCAAGCATGTCATTTTCATCTTCCTATGTTCAAAATGTGTCATATTGAAAGATTGTAGCTGTTTCCTTATTTTCATATTCCTTTTCTTATGACTTCATCTATAGATACAACAGATGAAATACCTAAAATTAGACTGGAACATTATTATCATTTTAAGATATGGGAATGTGTTTTCCAGAAGTTACTTATGATCCTGCTTTTGCCAACTTGACTTATTAATCCAATATGAAAGTGTTGTATGATTAGTTTTATAGTTAAAGTCTATTAATATACCTACTGTAATAATATAATAACAACATTATTACTTTATAAGCTAGTCTTAGATAATCTCTATAAATATTCCCATTACAGACCCTACCTTCCAATACTTCTTGAGTTCTAGGTATGGAAGGAGGCAAACAAAAATCTATCTATGAATATAGGTGAACATTACTCCATGCAAAACAATATAAGAAAATTTTGATTTACTTAACAGATGTTTTAGGAAATGAAATTTGTTTTATAGAAAGAAGAATTTTACTTTAAAATTTAGTGTAGCATTTAAAGAATACTTGATTCACCTTACAAGTAAAACAATAAGCACACTTGCATTTTATTTGATTGTGGTAAGAACACTTGACATGAGATATACCGTCTTAAATTTTTACATGTACTAACACATTATTGCTGATTATAGGGGTGATGTTATACAGGAGATTTCTAGAGCTAATCCATCTTGCTTGACTGAAACTTTATGCCCTATTAGTAACTCTTTTATTTTACCCTACCTGGAACAACCATTCTACTTTTTGATTTTATGAATTTAATTATTTTAGACACCTCATATAAGTAAAATGATCCAGTATTTTTCCTTCTGCTTCTTTCTGTGATGCAGTATTTTTCATTCTCTGAAATATTTTACTCTTATTTCATTTATCATAATATCCTCATTTCATCTGTATTTTAACATATTGCAGAATTTTTCCCCCTTTTAAGAGTGAATACCATCATATTGTATGTATGCATCCTGTTTTCTTTACCCATTCACCTTTGGATAAGCTTTTAGCTTATTTCCACATATTGTGTGTTGCTAAGTTGCTTCAGTTGTGTCTGACTGTTTGTGACCCCATATACAGTAGCCAGCCAGGCTCCTCTGTCCATGGGATTCTCCAGGCAAGAATACTGGAATGGGCTGTCACTTCCTTCTCCAGTGATCAAACCCACATTTCCTAAGGTTCCTGCATTGCAGGAGGATTATTTATCACTAGTCACCAGGGAAGCCCTTCCACACATTGGCTATTGTGAATTATGCTGCAAGGAACACAGGCTTACTAACATCTCTTTGAAATTGTGATTTCAATTATTTTGTATAAACACTCAAACACTAAAAAAATCTGTAGGATTACCAGATCATATGTTAGTGCAATTTTTAACTTTCTGAGGACACTCCTTACTGCTTTTCATAGTAGCTGCTCCTTTTTTAAAGTTTAATTTTTATTTTATATTGGAGCATATTTGATTTATAATGTTGTGTTAGTGTCTGCTGTACAGCAAAGATATTCAGTTATAAATATACCTATATCCATCCTTTTTCAGATTTTTTTCCCATATAGGTTATTATAGAAAATTGAGTTCCCTGTACTATATAGCAGGTCCCTGTTGACAATCTATTTTATATATAGTAACATGTATGTGTTAATCTTAAACTCCTAATTTATCCCTTCCTCCTACTTTTCCCCTTTGGTAACCATAAGTTCACTTTCAAAGTCTGTGAGTCTATTTCTGTTTTTTAAATAAGTTCATTTGTATCTTTTAGATTCCATATTTAAGTGATATCATATGATATTTGTCTTTGTCTAACTTACTTCACCTAGTATCAGCTCAGTTCAGTTCAGTTCAGTCGCTCAGTCATGTCCAACTTTTTGCAACCCCATGAATCGCAGCTCGCCAGGCCTCCTTGTCCATCACCAACTCCAGGAATTCACTCAGACTCACATCCATCGAGTCAGTGATGCCATCCAGCCATCTCATCCTCTGTCGTCCCCAGAGCAAATTGGAGACGCCTCAGTTTCATCTGGGAATCTGTACATCTAGGTGCTCTTTGGGGGAACAACTTAATTTGAATCTTCCCTCCATTTAGTTTTCCATGCTGTTCAGAATCCTGAGAGGTTTTTTGAAATAATTGGTGATCTCTAATACACCAGCAATCCTTTCAGCCTCTGTTAAAGCCTAGGTATTAGACTGACTCCATCTCTATAAAGGGCTTTCTAAGGTAGCTCAGTGGTAGAGAATTGTCTTGCCAATGTGGAAGATGCAGGAGATGTGGGGTTCATTACCTGGCTCAGAAAGACCCCCTGAAGGTAGGATATGGCAACCCCCTCCAGTATTCTTGCCTGGAAAATTCCATGGCCAGAGGAGCCTGCTGGGCTACAGTTCATGGGATTGCTGAGATGACTGAGCATGCATGCATGCATCTTTATAAATTTGTTGTTTTAGTTAACTTACTCCTGGGCACCTCCCTGGTAGCTCAAATGATAATCTGTCTACAGTGCAAGAGACCTGAGTTCAATTCCTGGGTTCAGAAGATTCCCAGAGAAGGTAATGGCAACCCACTCCACTATTCTTGCCTGGAGAATGCCATGAACAGGGGAGCTTGGCAGGCTATAGTCCATGGGGTTGCAAAGAGTTGCACATGACTGAGTGACTAACACACGTTTAAAACTAAGTGTAATGTTTATTGGGCAAATGATACTGGAATATCTCAAAGCAGATGATCATGGTAACTCTGCAGAATGACATACTGACTTGTGAAAACACTGATTTCAGTTGCCTTTTAATTATGAAGGTTATGGCATGTTACATAATTCAATCCTTAGGCATGCTCTGCAATATTGAATTCCCTGTGAGAGTTCCCATCCCTAATCGAGGATGGTTTTCTTATTAGGCAGTTAGAGATCTAGGAGTAAAGATTTCTAGATACTTACTAGACTCACTGGAGAGATTTTTTTTTTTTGAATGTAAACATTTTTTTAGTTTTCACAAGCACCATCAATTCTTTATTAAAGAGATATTATGAAGAGATACTAAATCTCTACGTGGAAGATAAGTTAGATAGACGTATCATACTGACAATATTTTTGTATTCAGTTCAGTTCAGTTCAGTCACTCAGTCGTGTCCAACTCTGTGACTCCATGAATTGCAGCATGCCAGGCCTCCCTGTCCATCACCAACTCCCAGAGTTCACTCAGACTCATGTCCATTGAGTCTGTGATTCCATCCAGCCATCTCATCCTCTGTCGTCCCCTTCTCCTGCCCCTAGTCCCTCCCAGCATCAGAGTCTTTTCCAGTGAGTCAACTCTTCGCATGAGGTGGCCAAAGTACTGGAATTTCAGCTTTAGCATCATTCCTTCCAAAGAAATCCCAGGGCTGATCTCCTTCAGAATGGACTGGTTGGATCTCCTTGCAGTCCAAGGGATTCTCAAGAGTCTTCTCCAACACCACAGTTCAAAAGCATCAATTCTTCGGCGCTCAGCCTTCTTCACAGTCCAACTCTCGCATCCATACATGACTACTGGAAAAACCATAGCCTGGACTAGATGGACCTTAGTTGGCAAAGTAATGTCACTGCTTTTGAATATGCTATCCAGGTTGGTCATAACTTTTCTTCCAAGGAGTAAGCGCCTTTTAATTTCATGGCTGCAGTCACCATCTGCAGTGATTTTTGTATTAAATTTCTATAAATTAGGAAAGTCAGATAGACATATATAAGGAGAATTTTTAAGGAGATGAGAGGTAGTTGCTGTGGTTATTAGTACTTACTATTAAAGATATCTAAATTAATCTAAGGCATTGTGGTCATATACTCATCACTTTGAGCCTGATCAGAGTAATGTAGGCATTATGGGAATTGAAAAATTAAACTGAAATATTCACATTGACTATTAAGTACTGGATATTTATACAAAGCAAATGGGTAAAGCACTGTTTTTTTTCTTTATTTTATTCCTGAGTTCTTTCATTATGAAACTCCATACTCAGTATAGAATGTGGTAGCTCTTTTCCTTCCCAATTCCTTTCTTCCAACTTTCATTATTAAAGTAACTATATTTTGCCCTGTCTAGAGGCATGTGGAATGCATAACTCCTCTTTCTCTTTTTTCTAGTTTTTATAACTACTGTGGATAAATTTCAAGGTGGTAAAGGGAAGAGTAGGTTTGGCTGAAATGAGAATAAGTGGATTAGGCTTGAGGTGAGCTCTGGTGAAAGGAGGAAACATTTCTGGAAAAAACAAAGTGTACTGGGGAAACGTGGCTTGCAGCCCTGGATTCTGGAGGAAGAATTGGCAGCAGGTAACTCATTGCCCACAGTTCTGGCCTCAGAACTTGAGCCTCAGTGGATGGGCCCTTTCTTTTATTCCATCCACACAGGTGAAAACCTTAAAATGCACATGGCAGATGAAGGTGTCACATCCAATTTCAGTATGTCTAATTTAAGTGTCATTAGTAGGTCAGACAAGAGGATGTAAATAACTGAAGGCAGATCTTCTTATGCTCTGATAGGATATCGAGATACAAAGATAAAGAGAGCTGGAGATCCCAGGGGCCCTGAAAGTGAAGAGTGATCACCACAGTGAAAGGAAACTGAATACCAGTGTCTGGTTCACTATGAAAGTGCCTGGTGTATAATAGCTGCTTGACAAAAATACGTCTCAGCATGGTCTAGGGCTGGTCACTTCTGTTATCTTTGTTCAGCCTGAGGCAATGTGTAGCTTTGACCTAGGAACTTTTTGAAGTTCATGTCTGAGTCTCAGTGTTTCTGTTTCATTTGATTTACAAAGTGCTTTTCAACATTAACTTTGTAATGAAGGAGCTTTATTCCCAGAAGATGTTTTAGCCAGGGGTATACATGTCATGATTTATGACTAGAGCAAATAATGAAATATATAAAAACCACACATGGTGGGGCCCATTAGGTTATTTCTAGATAACTTTGCTCCTAAGTTAAACTGACTATGTTTTTCCATGTCTATGTCTGATAAGTAGATTTATCTCAACATCAGGTTTTCACAAGATTAATAATCCCTCTTTGTAAAGAGAATCTGTTTTAAAATTGAAGACAATTATCCTGACATGAATTATATAAACATGTGCTAAATAATATTATGCTTTCATATACTTAAAACATAACTGATATCCTAAGAATACTTTCGATCAGGTATCTTTCAGAAACGGGAGAGTCTACTCAGCAAGAAAAAAAGTGGTGGGCTATTAAACAAAAAAGGTTTTTTCTTTGGCTTGAGTAATATTATGGTCTCAGAGCTTTAACCTGAATTATTAGCACATATAAATCCATCTTCTTAATTAAATGGGATCTTTGGCCATTGAACACCAGCGTATGGACAGCGTTAGTTACTAGATGTTATTATGAGGCTGGCCTGGCCACATAATCCATTAGAGGTAGGATTCAGTTATATTGGTAGCAGCAAAGTGATTTTTATGATTGTGAGAATCTTTTCTTTGTTCTGTCAGTATCAATTATTTCAGTCCTAATAGAAAGCTTAAAAAGGGGTCAAGTTTATGATTTATGCTTTGGATAGACAATTTGTAACATTTCTATCTAATCAGCCAATATATATATATATTTTTTTTTTTTGGAAAAGACTTGTACTATATAGTTTCTCTAAACTACCTTAGTATGTGGCTAAGGGGAGAGTGAGAGTGATGTTAGATTATGGATTTCTAACAGGATTATGTTAGAAAATTTCATTGAAAGGCATGAGTAGACATTAGAATAATAAATATGCATTCATGATAGTATGTGTATGTGCACTTATGATTGTAATAGTGAATGCTTGCTTTGGGAGTTTTATTCAATTCTGTTGAAAATTTTGGAGAAATAATTTAGAGTAATATGATAAATCCTGTGGTAAAGGAAATCTAGGTAATGATTCAAAGTCTTGGTCCATCTTTCAGATGAAGCAACAGTAAACTACTGAAAAACAACTCACTGAAATGACTGCAGAGTAAATCAAGTGCAAAACTGGCACAGCATCATGGGGGTAGTTAAAGAACTTGTTTCAGGATGTTAGACGACATCTTAAGAGGATGACTAGGGACAGTGCATGTAAGTTTTTTGACACATAAGTACTTAATAAATGAAATGCTAGTTATTCTTTCTAGTGGATAGACATGTTTATAGATAGGCAAATCCCAGTTAAGAATATGGATGGACTGTCTAATAATTCTTTTTTTTCCCCCAAATTGTGACTTGGTGAATTTCTATCTTGGAAGAGTATAAGCAGTGTTTAATCCTCCTTCAGACATATTATAGAGGGAAAAACACTGAGTGGGAGGTTGGGCTTCATGACCCTTGTGCATGGTTTTTTAGGTATTACATCTCAAGTGCAGGGACTCCATCTTAATGATTTGTGTTACACGAAACAAATACAACACAGCTCTGTGGAAACGTAAAAAACAAAGGAGCTATTTCAGCCGGAAGGTCTTCAGCAGACAGAAGTTGGTGAAATTAATTAAACTAAGCCAAGAGCGAGTCCACCATATTCACTCTTTTGATCATAACACTTTTTGAAGACTTGCTCTGTGCTGGGCATGTTGCAGAGTTTTTATGTGAGTTGTTTTAACCCATAGAGTATGATCCCTATTTTATAGATGGGAAAACTAAGGCAGAGAAAGGTAAAGTGAATTACTCAGTATCACATAGCTGGTGGTCATACCTATCTCAGATTTGAGCCCTAGTTGTCTAACACCAGAGCTAAAGCTCTTCATTGCATGAATTGCATTATGTGTACACACAATAGTAATTGTCTTGATGCATCTTTACAATGGATTCTTGAGAATGTCCTAACTCTGTGCTTGTGGGCCTTTAATATGTTCAGTACTACTGACACTGTGAGGTTTATTAAACATTTGTAAGTCATGAACCCTGGGAATTCAAGATATTGAATTCTGAATAGGTAGAGATTTCTGAAATTCCAGAAACATTTCACCTCTATTTAATACTATTTCTTTTCTGTGTGTATGCTTGTATGTGTGTGTGTAAGTCCATGTCCACACATGATAATTTTGCTAACAATATGGAGCTAGTCGAAAAAGACTTAAAGCAAGGAAAAGGAGATAGGAAATCAAGTAGTATTCTCTCTATCATGTAAGTCCCAAAGTGCTCAATATTTAAAGGATTGGTGCATTCTGATAGTGGACATATATAGATGGCTGAATGATACAAATGTGCATACTTAGCTTTCCTGGCTTGTAATGTGCTTTTCTGGAAGTAATAAAGGATGGAGATAATCATACAGCTTACATCCAAGAACTGAAAGGGATTTTAGGAAGGTCATAATCCAAGGTCATGAAGAGGGAAACAAACCAAGATTTAGACCCCTCAGATGATTACACAAATTCAGATTCAGGAAATTTATAAATAAGCAGAAGTGTTAAATTATTGGGTTCTGGCTAGAGGTATTAACATATAGATTATTGACCTGTGCTGTGAGACTGTCTTATGTAAGACTAGAATATGATAACTGGACTGTACATTACATATTGTGTCTATCAACATTAATTATCCTTAATTAGTGAGATGTACTATCACTTATGTTTTAACCTGTACATTAAGCACATCATGAGAAATGCCAGACTGAATGAGTTACAAGCTGGAATCAAGATAGGTGGGAGAAACATCAACGACCTCAGATATGTGGATGATACCACTCTAATGGATGGCAGAAAGTGAAGAGGAAATAAAGCCTCTTGATGAGAATGAAGGAGGAGAGTGAAAGAGCCAGCTTGAGATTAAATATTAAAGGAACTAAGATCATGGCATCTGGCCCCATTACTGTATGGCAAATAGAAGGAGAAAAGGTGGAAGTAGTGACAAAGTTCCTCTTTTTGGGCTCCAGAATCTCTGCAGATGGTGACTGCAGTTGTGAAATCAGAAGACGACTGCTGCTTGGCAGGAAAGCGATGACAAACCTAGACAGTGTGTTGAAAAGCAGAGACATTACTCTGCTGATACTGTGGTATCATCCATATAGTCAAGACCATGGTCTTCCCAGTGGTCATGTACAGTTGTGAGAGCTGGACCATAAAGAAGGCAGAATGCCAAAGAATTCATGCCTTTGAACTGTAGTGTTGAAGAAGACACTGAAAGTCCCTTGGAAAGCAAGGAGATCAAACCAATTTTAAGGGAGAATGACCCTGAATATTCACTGGAAGGACTGATGCTTAAGCTGAAGATCCAGTATTTCGGTCATCTGATGCAAACAGAAGCCTCATTGGAAAAGTCCTTGATGCTGGGAAAGATTGAGAGCAGAAGGAGAAGAGGGCATCAGAGGATGAGATGGCTGGATGGCATCAAAGAGGCAATGAACATGAACTTGGGCAAACTCCAGGAGATGATGAGGGACAAAGAGGCCTAGCAGGCTGCAGCCCATGGGGTCGCAAAGAGTCGGACATGACTGGGCTACTGAAGAACAACAATCATCACTGCATAAGGATATCCTTGTTTTAGATCGTACATACTGAATGCATAGGGCCATAATACTTACAACTTACTTTCAGTTGTTTCAGCAAAATGAAAACAGTGATATTATTATTACCTGGAAAGAGACATAATGCAAATGTAGCAAAGCGATAGCAATTTGTAATTCTAGGTGAAAGGTATATGCATGTTTTACTGTGTCAACATTGTAACCTTTGAAAATTTAAAATACACCAAATAAAAATTAGAAAAAAATAGATAGTTCTGACAGATAAATATAATAGCAGTAGTGGTGGTCGTAGTGGAAGTAGTTGCGGTAGTAATAGTAAGTGTGTACCGAGCTTTCTAGGTAGTCAATGGTATGACATACAAAAGTATCCAAAAGTCAGAATAACTGTGATGCAGACTTTAGAATAGAATGTTCACTGTAGTGTCCTAAATTGACTTTAAATATATCTGTATTTGTATATGCCTAATAGTGACAGAAAGCTGCTCCCAAATGTTTTCTTGAAGTATAGTGAACTTTGTAAATTATCAAACATATTCTTAAGCTATGTTAGAGATAATATTGTGATGTAGAAATAAGGGAACTTAAGTAGGAGAAGAAAGCTCTTCTAAATTGTATCCATTAGGAGTGTGACATATTAAGACATAATTGGAACGAATGAAGGTTGATGATCAGAATAGAGTGTAATTTAAAATATTGTGTAAATGAACAAGATATTATAGAGAAAATAGAAAAATATTCTAGGTATGAATAATATTCAAAATCCATAGATCACCTGCCACTTCATGTACACAAGGCCACTGTGTGCTCTGACCAATGTAGTTTTAGATCTTACATTCCTTATCTTTAAACCTTTAGGAAGTAGGAAGTCCACTATTGTTCTTGTTAGCCAGTCCACCGCTTGTTGGCAAATTGTCTTGGTCTTTTTGCACTATAAGCTCTGTGTGGGTCTTTTTCTAGTTTGCTTAAGATGAAAGCAAAAGATCTTCAGAGTCAAAAGAACCTATATTTCCATTTTTACTTCCTCAAGTCAATCATTCATTCATATAAGTATTCATTTATATTTTCATAAGATTCTTTCTCAACAAGAACCCTTAGAAATCATTTTGATTTTTGTTTTTGCTGACATTGAAGTCTAAGTCCATTTATTATTACCTTACTTCAATTTTATTTTCATTTATCTCTATTCCTAAACCTCCATTTTAAAACCAAGACATTTTTTCCCTTTGATCTCAAAACATCTCTTAGAGGCATCTGACAAAGAGTAGTCTGGATTTCACAGGTCAGTGGCCCCATAGTTATTATTACATACTAGTAAGGCAGAGAAAAACAAGTCTTGTGTGGATGAATATAGTGCTTTAAGAATACAAATAAAGAATGTTACAAAAACTGAAGGTAGATTATTTGAAAAAAAAAAAAAATGCCCAGAAGTTAGTGTCTAATTGCATGTTCTAGTCAGAAAAAAAGCAACAACTATAAGAAAACAAAACAAATGAGATGAAGGAAGAGCAAAGAAAAGTGAAAACTATATACGTTTTTTCTTTTAAATACAGTAAACCTATAAAAATGATAAAGGAGAACATTGTCCCTTTATCAGATGGGAAAGGAAAGCTCTTAACTGATGACATACAAAAGGCAGAGACTTTTAAGCATTTTCTTTATCCCTGTCTTCACACAAAAAGGTCATCTTTGATCTAATCACTTCAATAGCTAACACCTGGGCTGGCAGGGCAGAAAGAGTCACCATAAAAGAAGGAATGAACTAGAGATTGTGTTAAAAAAAAAAAACAAAAACTGAAGTTTGCTCAGATGCTGGGTTGGCAAACTTCAGTATAAATGAAACTCTTAAATACGGGGTGTCTATTCTCTTTCTTTGTTGGGGTTTTCAGTTCATATGATACATGTAATCTCTTGCAATTAAATAACAAATAGTTGTGTTTGTGTAGAGCCAAGAGGAAATCAGTTCAGAATATGACATGGCCCTAACTCTCAAGTAATCCACACACACAATAATCTAGTCTTGGTGAGACTTTCTCATAGAGAAAATGGTATAATGTGATTTATTTTTAAAATTATTCATGAAAACACTTCTTGCTAAATAAAGTTTTTATGAATTAAGATGCATATCAATAGTTTTATTAAGCAGCCTCAGGGACATTTTATCAACTTACTTATGTATGAGTTTTAAACTACAATTTTTTTAAATGAAAGAGTAAGATGATGATGTCATAGGGAGACTCAATAGGTTTGGTCAGGTGGATAGGCACAGGAATACAGTCCAGGAAGCACTGGCATGAAATGGGAAACCACTCAGAACGGTAACTTGTTAATGATGGAATTAGAGTCCAGAATTGCATCCTGGATTGCCAATGTTATTCCTTATCAGTTCAGTTCAGTCGCTCAGTCAGACTCTTTGTGACCCCATGCACTGCAGCACGCCCGGCTTCCCTATCCGTCACCAACTCCCAGAGCCTACTCAAACTCATGTCCATCTCGTCAGTGATGCCATCCAACCATCTTATCCTCTGTTGTCCCCTTCTCCTCCCACCTTCAATCTTTCCCAGGATTAGGGTCTTTTCCAGTGAGTGGTTCTTTGCATCAGGTGCCCAAAGTATTAGAGTTTCAACTTCAACATCAGTCCTTCCAACAGAGCGATTCAAATTTGTGGGAATAGTCACTATCTTATTTACTTTAGAATTTCTAACTTTCATACATAGAAGGAGGACTCTGTCCCTCGACTACTATCCAGAGACTTTTTGCCAGAACCCAGGCTATGATCTTTTGTGATTTTGTTCCTGATGTGTGTGTTGTAACTTGATTTTGATTAAGTGTTCAGATAAAATGTCCCATGATATTTTTATTATTTTGTAGCAATGAAGTTTTCTTTCCAGCAATCATTTTGGAGATGCCACAGTATTTTATCATTATTCTTTACTGTTTGTCCAAAGGATCTAAAATCCCTGGATTTTTCTCCATTCCATGGCAACCTGGATAGGAAAATATGACCCATTTTGATATACAATTGTATTAGTTCTAGGTGTATAGCAGAGTGAATCAATTATATATATATATATATACACACATACATCCACGCTTTTTCAGGTTCTTTTCCTATATAGACCATTAGAGTATTGAGTAAAGCTCTTTGTGTTATACAGTAGTCCTTATTACTTAACTTTAATATGTATATGTATATATATGCTACATATATAGATCTTATAGATTTATTCATTTATATAGATATATTTATATGAATTTATGCATATTATATAAATATATATATATTTATATATAGTGTGTATATGTCAAACCCAATCTTCCAATTTATCCTCCCTGCCGCCTCATTCCCAGTAACCATAACTTTGTTTTCTATATCTGTAACTTTCTGTTTTGTGGATAAGTTCATCTGTTTAGTTCAGTTCAGTCACTCAGTCGTGTCTGACTCTTTGTGACCCCATGGACTGCAGCACGCTAACTCCCAGAGCATGGTCAAACCCATTGAATCTGTGATGCCATCCAACTATCTCATCCTCTGTCATCCCCTTCTCTTCCTGCCTTCAATCTTTCCCAGCATCAGGGTCTTTTTGAATGAGTCCACTTTTTGCATCAGGCAGCCGAATGAAGTATTGGAGTTTCAGCTTCAGCATCAGTCCTTCCAATTAATATTCAGGACTGATTTCCTTTAGGATTGATTGGTTTGATTTCCTTGCAGTTCAACTCAAGAGTCTTCTCCAACACCACAGTTCAAAAGCACCAATTCTTCAGCTTTCTTTATTGTCTGACTCTCACATCCATACCTGACTACTGGTAAAACCATAGCTTTGACTAGATAGATCTTTGTAGGTAAAGTAATGTCTCTGCTTTTTAATATGCCATCTAGGTTGGTCATAGCTTTTCTTCCAAGGAGCAAGTGTCTTTTAATTTCATGACTGCAGTCTGAAATTTTAATTTCAATATCTGAAGTGATTTTGGAGCCCCCCCCCAATAAAGTCTGTCGTTGTTTCCATTGTTTCTTCACCTATTTGCCATGAAGTGATGGGACCAGATGCCATGATCTTTGTTTTTTGAATGTTGAGTTTTAAGCCAGCTTTTTCACTCTCCTCTTTCACTTTCATCAAGAGTCTCTTTAGTTCCTCTTTGCTTTCTGCCATAAGGGTGGTGTCATCTGCATATCTGAGGTTATTGATATTTCTGCCTGCAATCTTGATTCCAGCTTCATCCAGCCTGGCATTTCTCACAGTGTACTCTGCATATAAGTTAAATAAGCAAGGTGACAATATACAGGCTTGATGTACTCCTTTCTCAATTTGAAACCAGTCTGTACCCCCCCTTTTTTTTTAGATTCCACATATAAGTTCTATAAGGTGAGTTGGCAAGAGAAAAGAGTTAAGGGGAGCAAAGAATAGCCTGGAGCCTCCTACCTGCAGGCAAGAGTTTCATCAGGAAAAGAAAAGATAGAAAAAGGAAGAGGAATGGCTAACGGGAGTGGGGCTACTGTAGGTACATCCTCTGGTCTCACCAGTGCTATGGCAAAGAAGAAGCCACAGAAAGCATCACAATTCTCCATGTGACCTTGAAATAACTAGTGATTCTGCTCACTGGGATATATAGCAGAATCAGTGTCCTATAATATAGCGAAGCAGATTTGTTTGCTAGTAAAGGTTGAAGTTTGTAAATTGGCAGGTAAGACTGCCAATTTAGCAGATATGCTGATTAAATACTATAAGTTTCAGTTCAGTTCAGTTCAGTCGCTCAGTCGTGTCTGACTCTTTGTGACCCCATGAATCGCAGCACGCCAGGCCTCCCTGTCCATCACCAACTCCCTGAGTTCACTCACTCACGTCCATCGAGTTAGTGATGCCATCCAGCCATCTCATCCTTGGTCGTCCCCTTCTCCTCCTGCCCTCAATCCTTCCCAGCATCAGAGTCTTTTCCAGTGAGTCAACTCTTTGCATGAGGTGGCCAAAGTACTGGAGTTTCAGCTTTAGCATCATTCCTTCCAAAGAAATCCCAGGGCTGATCTCCTTCAGAATGGACTGGTTGGATCTCCTTGCAGTCCAAGGGACTCTGAGGAGTCTTCTCCAACACCACATTTCAAAAGCATCAATTCTTTGGCGCTCAGCCTTCTTCACAGTCCAACTCTAACGTCCATACATGACCACAGGAAAAACCATAGCCTTGACTAGACAGACCTTAGTCGGCAAAATAATGTCTCTGCTTTTGAATATGCTATCTAGGTTGGTCATAACTTTTCTTCCAAGGAGTAAGTGTCTTAATTTCATGGCTGCAGTCATCATCTGCAGTGATTTTAAGTATTCTTTATTATAGCATTTACTCATCTCTTTTAGGTGCACAAAAGTACAAACCTGAAGAAAACTGGCCCATAATCATAGGCCCAGGTACCATTTGAGGTCAGCCATTCAATCCCTTTCTGGAGTCTACTCCATCTTCTCCAAGACTTTGATCCTTCAGCTTTTCTCTTCTTTTCTGTGCAACAGTTTTCTGTAGATAAAAAAGTAATTCCAATATGAATAAAAATAAGTTTCATCATCATCTATCACAAAATCCTTCCTTGACTCCAAATACCACTCTAATTCTATGTACCATGCTGCTGCTGCTGCTAAGTTGCTTCAGTTGTGTCCAACTCTGTGTGACCCCATAGACAGCAGCCTACCAGGCTCCCCCGTCCCTGGGATTCTGCAGGCAAGAACACCAGAGTGGGTTGCCGTTTCCTTCTCCAATGCATGAAAGTGAAAAGTGAAAGTGAAGTCGCTCAGTCGTGTCTGACTCTTCGTGACCCCATGGACTGCAGCCCACCAGGCTCCTCCATCCTTTGGATTTTCCAGGCAAGAGTACTGGAGTGGATTGCCATTGCCTTCTCTGCTCTGTACCCTATTCACAGCAAAAGTCTTGAATTTGTTGTCTGTAATCTTATATCCATTCTTGTATCTCCTTTTTGCCACTTCACTCCATCCCAGTTAGGATCCATTTCCTCACCATTTAGCTCCCTTTGGTTCAGATTACACCAGTGAGTTTCACGGAGTCCAATCCAATCTTCACATCTTCTCTTAACTCTTAGCATTGTTCAACAACATGGAAAGTGAACGTGAAGTCACTCAGTCGTGTCCAACTCTTTGTGACCCCGTGGACTGTAGCCTACCAGGCTTCTCTGTCCATGGGATTCTCCAGGCAAGAATACTGGAGTGGGTTACCATTTCCTTCTCCAGGGGATCTTCCCCACCCAAGGATCGAGCCCGGGTCTCCCGCGTTGGAGGCAGACGCTTTACCCTCTGAGCCACCGGGGAAGCCCTGGTGACACCATACTTTCCTCCTCTTCCTAAGAACCTGAAGTGATTTGGCTTCTCCTTTTCACTTTCCTTGAGTGATTTCTCTTCTGTTCAGAGTCTAAGTATTGGACTTTGCAAACCCTCTCTATTGTACTATCTTCTTTTTAAGGCTATGTTTTCTTTAGTCCTATAGCTTCAAATACCATTTGTATATGAAGGGTTCTCATTTATTATTTAGCATTAGTTGTTCCCATTTTTACATCCTCTCATATCCAACCCATAATAAGCTCTGTCAACCCTGCTCCTAAAATATTTTCTGAGTGCATCCATTTCTCTCCTCCTTTGTCCATGTCATCATAATCTCTCTGAATTCCACTTTTACTTCCTTAAAATTCACTCGGTGTACAATAGCCAGAGTATCCTTTAAAATGTAATTCATATGCTATCATTTATCTGCTTAAAATTTGCCAGTTGTTTCTCATTGCAACTAGAATAAGATCTGCATTCTTGTCCCTAGGAATGCCTGCTTTACCTGCCCATTCTCATCTCGAGCCACTGTATTCTCATTTCTGCCTCAGCAGTACTGGTGTGTCTCCCACATGCCACGTTCATTCTGATGGTAGGACTATTCTCCATGCCTTGAACACTCTTCCCTTGGATCGCTGTATGGTTGTTCCTTCCTCTCACTACGATCCCATCTGAAATGTCACCCCCTTCAAAGAGGGCTTCCCTGACTTCCCAAATCAGTAAACACCCTATCACATTTGCCACTGTCCTATTTTGGTTATCCTCCTAGCATCTATAACTATTGTTTATCACTGTGACTTCATTTTTTGTTTATATTGAATAGATAGAAAATTTATATATAAATATAAAATTATATGTTTATATATTATATATATAAATGTAAAATATATATAAAATTTATAATATAATAAAAATTTGTTGCTTGGATTTTGACTCTTCTCAATTTCACCTCTTACTAAAATATAATCTCAAGGAAAGAAGGACTTTGTCAGTCCTAAAAGAATCCTAAAAACAGTACCTGATACATAATAGGTACGCCAGAGACATCTGTTGAATAGAAAAATGAGTGAATGGATGAATTGGTATCTAGATAACTTTCACATAAATTCTTAGGTACATTTTAGACTGTGCGTGCCCACTCCACCCCCCACCCCCAGCCCCCACTGTCTTAAACCCATGGTTTGAACACCTTGAAGGGTATCTAATATCTCTTTGTTACCGTTGGACTAGTGCATAAAAGGTGTGCTTACCACATTTGCAAGTGTAGTAAACTAGGGAAAGATAACTGCTTAGGTGGGTATAAAAAAAGAAAGCTAGGATTCAAAATTATTACCATAGTGCACATTATATGTCAGTATAATACATTTTTTTTAGAAGTATTTCTCAGTCTGGGATATTAGATGGGAGCATCTTGCATTTAGAGTTGAAAGTTAAACTGCACAAACCTGTGTCAATTAAAAGAGTAATGAATGTGAAGAACTGGGTGAACTGACAATTAGGGAGTCATGGGTCCCCAAGAACAAAAGCAGATGTCCCCTATGTCTGTAAGCCTAAAAGTTCGTGAATCCTCGAGATCTGTCCTTTTATGGTGAGCACTGCCCTGAAGTGATATTTCCAGCCTGGAGCCGTCTCTATCTGGTCTGAACTCCCGGAAGCTTTTGCCCTTATCTCTAATGATAACTACTATTTACTGCTGTATTTTAGTGTTTGTGTACATGTACAAATCTTCCCTCCTCCACTGCAAACTCCTGAGGAGGAGGCAATGTGTTTTGTTTTGTTTTAATTACTGTTTCTAGCGATTTCTTACAAGTGGTTGTAAGGCACTCAGTAAATATTTACTTTGTAAGTGAGTAAAATAACAGATGAAGCTGGGTTATATGAGTATATGCATTTTTAAAATAACACTATAAGAGCATCATCATTATCGAGAAAAACACTGGGGACATTTTATTTAATATTGATTTTTCTAAGTTTGGGGAAAATGGTAGCTTATTATAGAGGTTTTTATAAGTATTAGAGAAGACTCTTGAGAGTCCTTTGGACTGCAAGGAGATCCAACCAGTCCATTCGGAAGGAGATCAGCCCTGGGATTTCTTTGGAAGGAATGATGCTAAAGCTGAAACTCCAGTACTTTGGCCACCTCATGCGAAGAGTTGACTCATTGGAAAAGACTCTGATGCTGGGACGGATTGAGGGCAGGAGGAGAAGGGGACGACCGAGGATGAGATGGCTGGATGGCATCACTAACTCGATGGACATGAGTCTGACTGAACTCCGGGAGATGGTGATGGACAGGGAGGCCTGGCGTGCTGCGCTTCATGGGGTCACAAAGAGTCGGACACGACTGAGCGACTGAACTGGACTCACTGACGATGAAATAAAGGGAAAGAAAAGATATTTGTGACATATGGTACTATTCCAACTGATTTAAAATTTAGAAATTTTAAGATATTTTGCTTAAGAGATTTAATTGCATCATATCCAGATAGAGAGGAAGGAAGAAGATACCACTATCTAGGATATATTAGGTCTAGGTGAAACTAGCCATCTGAACTACTTTATGTTATTTTAGATCAAATGAAATTAGTTAAAATTTAAACCAATTTTCTTTGTGCTGATTTTTTTTTATAACTTGTTAATTTCCACATTTGGCTCATTTTTATTTAGAGGTATACTTTAATTGCTTCTTCTTGTTCCAATTTGATTTATAAACCTTAATTTTTTAACCATTAAAAAATTGAAGTATATTTAATTTACAATGCTGTATTAATTCCACGTGTACAGCAGAGTGATTCAGGTAATTTTCAGTTATATGTATATAATAAGTATCTAATATAATAGGTATATACATATCTATTCTTTTTCATTATAGGTTATTATAAGGCATTGACTATAATTCCTCAGGCTATACAGTAGGTCCATGTTGTTTTTCTTTTTTTATACATAGCAGTGTGTTAACACCAAACTCCTAATTTCTCTCTTCAATCCCCTCATCCCTGGCAGTTCCCTTTGTGTGTTTTCTATGTTGTGAGTCTGTTTCTGTTTTGTAAGTAGTTTCATTTGTATCAGGTATTTAGATTCCACATATAAGTGATACCGTATGACATTTGTCTTTCTCTGTGTGACTCATTTCACTCTGTACTGTAATCTTTAGGTCTATCCATGTTACTGCATATGGTTTTATCTCATTCTTTTACAGTTGAGTAATATTCCATCGTGTATGCCTGTATATATGTGCGTGTGTGTGTACGTGTGTGTGTGTGTGTGTACGTGTGTGTGTGTGTGTACACACCAATTCTTCTTTACCAATTCATCTGTTAGGCATTTAGGTTGCTTCCATACCTTGCCTATTGTGAATAGTGTTGCTGTGACCATTGGGGTGCATGTATATTTTCAAATTAAGAATTTTCTCTGGATATATACCCAGGAGTATAATTATAGGATCATATGTAAATCTTTTTAGCTTTTGAAGGAACCTCCATACTGTTCTCCATAGTGGCTCCACCAATTTGCTTTCATACCAACAGTGTAGGAGAATTCCTTTCCTATATACTATCTGTAGCATTTATTACTTACAGACTTTAAAATTATGGTGATTCTGACTAATGGGACATTGTATTTTGATTTTCATTTCTCTAATAATTAGTGATATTGAACATCTTTTCTTGTGCCTGTTGGCTATCTGTATGTTTTATTTGGAGATATATCTATTTAGGTCTGCCCATTTCTTGATTGCCTTGTTTATTTTATTTTAAGCTATATGAGCTATTTGTATATTTCGGATATTTACCCCTTGTCCAGTGTACCATTTTCAAATATTTTCTACAGCTTTTGTTGTGTAGAGTCTTTTAATTTCAGTTTGGTCTCATTTGTTTATTTTGTTTTTATTTCCATTACTCTAGGTGGCAGATCCAAAAATTATTGGTGCAGTGTATGTTGAAGCACTCTTCGACAATGTATGTCGAAAACTCTGCCGATGTTTTCACCTAGGAGTTTTATAGTATCCAGTCTTACATTTAGGTGTTTAATCCATTTTGAGTTTATTTTTTAAATATGGTGTTAGAGAATGTTCTAATTCCGTTCTTTTACATGTAGCTATCCAGGTTTCCCAACACCACTTGTTGAAGAAACTGGTTTTTTTCTCCATTCTATTTTCATGCCTCCTTAATCACAGATTGACGGTGAAGTCGCTCAGTCGTGTTTGACACTTTGCGACCCCGTGGACTGTAGCCTACCAGGCTTCTCCATCCACGGGATTATCAAGGCAAGAATACTGGAGTGGGTTACCATTTCCTTCTCCAGGGGATCTTCCCGACCTAGGGATCGAACCCAGGTCTACTCGCATTGGAGGCAGACGCTTTAACCTCTGAGCCACCAGGGAAGCCAGATTAATTGACCATAAATGCCTGGGTTTATTTTAGGGCTTTCTATGCTGTTGCATTGGGATATATGTCTCTTTTTGTGCCAGTACCACACTGTCTTGATTACTGTAGCTTTGTGATATTGTCTGAAGTCAGGGAGGGTGGTTCCTCCAACTCTTTTCTTTCTCAAGATTGCCTTTTGTGTCTCCATACAAATGTTTAATTCTTTTTTTTCTGTTTTAGTTCTGTGAAAAATGTCATTGGTAATTTGAGAGGGATTGCACTGAATCTGTAGATTGCCTTGGGTAGATAGTCATTTTAAAAATATTGATCCTTTCAGTCCAAGAACACGGTATATCCTTCCATCTGTTTGTGTATTCAGTTTCTTTCATCAGCATCTTACAGTTGGAGTATAGGTCTTTTGTCTCCTTCAGCTTATTCCTAGGTAGTTTGTTCTTTTTGATGCAATGGTAAATGAGATTATTTCATTAATTCGTTTTTCTGACATTTTGTTATTAGCATATAGAAATGCAGCAGATTTCATTATATTAATCTTGTGTCAAGCACCTGTATAAAATTTCACTGATGAGCCCTAATAGCTTCCTGGTAATGTCTTCAGGATTTTCTAGGTTTAGCTTTAGCATCATCTCATGTATAAACCAGAGAAGGCAATGGCAACCCACTCCAGTACTCTTGCCTGGAAAATCCCATGGACGGAGGAGCCTGGTAGGCTGCAGTCCATGGGGTCGCCAAGAGTCGGACACGACTGAGCGACTTCACTTTCACTTTTCACTTTCATGCACTGGAGAAGGAAATAGCAACCCACTCCAGTATTCTTGCCTGGAGAATCCCAGGGACATGGGAGCCTGGTGGGCTGCTGTCTATGGGGTAGCACAGAGGTGGACATGACTGAAGCGACTTAGCAGCAGCAGCATGAACAAACAGTGAGTTTTATTTCTTCTTTTACAATTTCTTCTTTAATTGCTATGGCTTATAAAAGTTAATTTTGTATCTACATATCAGTCTATGTACATCAGATTATAAAATAAATGAAATTCCCACTCTCAGCAAAAAAGAAAATACTTCTTCATTATTGAGAATGCAGTGAAAGTCCCTGCACACTTGAGTTTGTATATGATGCTTGCAGACTTTAAAGGAAATACTGAAAACTTTCCAGTGAACTGGCAACTAGTGGCCAAAATTTAATTAAAAATTTACATTGACTATATAGTAAGGACCAAAATTGATCATAAAGACAAGTAGCATAATATTAATTTTCTTCTGACTATTTAATACAATGACACAAATTTATTTCACAGTGTAATGTGAAAGATGAGGAAATTACACCTGTATCATAGGGCATCATACTCACTGAAAGCTGGGACTTGATCTTATTCATTATTGTGTTCCTAAGGCTTAGCAGTGCCTGCACATTCAGTTAGCACTTATTACAAAGTGCTCTGTTATATAGGAATTCAGATACAATGTGGTTACGGAATAGTTTGCATTCTCCACCCACTCCCATTCTCAGCTCATTGGCTTTGTTACAACCAGATTGAATCTTTGGTACTCTACTTACAGATTTTGGCAGAAATATTTTGTAGTTGAGACCCATTATTTTTTATTTGAACCATTACGATTTATTTATGTTATTTGGTTGAAAAGTTATTGAGTATTTGTTATGTTTCTAACACAGAGTGATGCTAAAAATATATAAGACCCAACTGCTTATAGCCTATACCATAAGTAAAATAAAGTTGAGTTCCTATCTTTAAATATATTCTTGAAATGGTGACCCTATCTACTTTATTCTTTCTATAACAAGAAAAAGAAAAGCAATCACTTATGTCAGGGAGCATGCCTGGCGTGCACAGGTAGGCCCTAGTGTTCTGTTGAACGCAACAGTTTTTAGACCATAAACACTAGGTAAGGACCTTCTGTGATCATGTTGGCTTAGACAAAAAGACAACCACTCTGGTCTTACTTGAACACAGGCAAAGAAAGACATTGGCATTTTGAAGACTAGAATATGACCAAATAACCATCTAGTCAAGGCTATGGTTTTTCTAGTCGTCATGTATGGATGTGAGAGTTGGACTGTGAAGAAGACTGAGCGCCAAAGAATTGATGCTTTTGAACTGTGGTGTTGGAGGAGACTCTGGAGAGTCCCTTGGACTGCAAGGAGATCCAACCAGTCCATTCTGAAGGAGATCAACCCTGGGTGTTCTTTGGAAGGAATGATGCTAAAGCTGAAACCCCAGTACTTTGGCCACCTCATGAGAAGAGTTGACTCACTGGAAAAGTCTCTGATGCTGGGAGGGATTGAGGGCAGGAGGAGAAGGGAATGACCGAGGATGAGATGGCTGGATGGCATCACTGACTCGATGGACTTGAGTCTGACTGAACTCTGGGAGATGGTGATGGACAGGGAGGCCTGGCGTGCTGCAATTCATAGGGTCGCAGGGAGTCGGACACGGCTGAGCGACTGAATTGAACTGAACTGCTTTTGTAAAACCAATCTTAACATTAATCTCACTCTGTTCCTACCTTTTAGATAAGAATTTTAAACGTACCCAATCATGGAATGACTCCTACTTCCTGATGGCATCCAATCTAGAACAAAGTCCAGCTTTTTTTAAACTTTCTCCTAAATTATCTAATGCAGGTCCAGATCCTATAAAGTGTTTCTAGCATACCCTTGCTGAGACCCGCCGTTCCCACATTGTGGTATGCCAATAAACCCAGTTAACCCACATTTGTTCAAAAATAGGTATGTTACAGATGGGCTTTGACTAATATCATCTGACAGTATTAAAAACCTGAAGGTTCTTGAGTGTGTTGAAATTTAAATGTTGCATTTTCTTTTTACATATATGCCAGTGTTTTTCTCAAAGTCTTTGAAGGCAGTAAAATTTGAGATTTAAGTTAGAGAAAATGTGTAGCTCCAAATGTATGCATAATTGTAGTTTCTATGGTCAGCCCACACAGGGTGGGTGTATTTCCATAGACAATTTTTGAAATACTAAACTATCAACAAGACGTAACCTATGAGGGGAAGTTCTGAGCACTCTATTATTTGCAAGATTTTCTGTGAAAGGGTTTGCCATAAATTAAAACATAAATCTGAGGGAACAACAAGTACCACTGAAACACTGCAGAGAATATATTCAAGATTTAAAACTTATTTGTCTGAAACAGCTACTCTTAACCTTCTATAAGATAAAATATTTGGAAATTCTTCGAATATTTATTTATTTGTTTATTTTGGATCAATTTGGATTTATTCTAAGATTACAAAGATAGTTCAACATATGCAAGTCAATCAATGTGATACACTACAGTAACAAAAGGCAAGGTAAAAATCACAGATATATCACCAATTTGATAAAATTCAGTATCTAAAAACTCTCATCAAAGTGGGTACAGAGGGAACATATTTCAACATAGGGGCTTCCCCAGTGACTCAGGAATAAAGAATCAGCCTGCAGTGGAGGAGACACAGGACACACGGGTCAGGAAGATCCACTAGAAGAAGGAATGGCAACCCACTTCAGTGCTCATGCCGAGAAAATCCCGTGGACAGAGGAGCTGGGCAGGCTGCAGTCCGTGGGGTAAAAAAGGAGTCAGACACAACTGAGCAACTGAGCATACCCAACATAATTAAGGCCGTTCATGACAACCGAGCGACTTCACTTTCACTTCGCACTTTCCTGCATTGGAGAAGGAACTGGCAACCCACTCCAGTGTTCCTGCCTGGAGAATCCCAGGGACGGGGAAGCCTGGTGGGCTGCCGTCTGTGGGGTCGCACAGAGNACTGAGCATACCCAACATAATTAAGGCCGTTCATGACAACCGAGCGACTTCACTTTCACTTCGCACTTTCCTGCATTGGAGAAGGAACTGGCAACCCACTCCAGTGTTCCTGCCTGGAGAATCCCAGGGACGGGGAAGCCTGGTGGGCTGCCGTCTGTGGGGTCGCACAGAGTCGGACACGACTGAAGTGACTTAGTAGTAGTATGACAGACCTACAGCAAACAGATTAATAAATAAATAATAAAACAAAACACAATAAGATATGTCTGTATCACAAAGCTGAATTTGCAGTTGAAACAATAAATTGAAAACTGGTATAACAGACCATAGTACTTCAACTTTTTTCATTCATTAATATCCCAAAGGTTTTTGCATCCTTGGGCCTAGCATCATAATAAAATTCAGGTGAATAGAGGCATGTGTAGGTGCTCAGTTATGGACGACTCTATGATCCAAAGGACTGTAGTCTGCCAGGCTCCTCTGACCATGGGATTTCCTAAAGCAAGAATACTGGAGTGGGTTGCCATTTCCTTCTCCAGGGGATCTTCCTGATCTAGGGAATGAACCTGTACCTTCTGCGTTGGCAGGCAGATTCTTTTCTGCTGTGCCACCTGGGAAGCCAAATAAAAGGCACAGCTTGTCTTTAGAATGAAGTTCATAGAAGTGGTAGTAGATAGAGCTCCTGACAAAGATGAATAAAAGTAGTCCCCTTGGGTCTGCAGCACCCCTGGTGGTCACTTCTTTAATGTCCAAATGTATGGGAGAATAGACTAGATTTTTTAAAGATGACATTTTGAATAAGGACAGGCTTGATGATGCATCTCTTAATATATTTGCAATAGTTAATATTGTTCTTTTATTCTTTTTCTCTGATCAATAGAATAATTTCCCTGTATGACATCTCTATGCTACTATGAATCCTAGAGAGTACTTAAATTTTTCAAAAATTATCAGATAGCTATTAGGTAGTGTGAAAATGTTTATATTAAGATTGTAAAGCACAGTTGATTCTAAATGTCTAATGAAATGTTTTTGTTTTCAATATAGATTATTGGAAAGTATTAATATATAGAAGTGTTTCTTAGTAAATACCTTTGTCAATATTATTTTCCTGTTTTCAAGTTTGCTTTCATCAGGATTTGCTTTCATCGTTCAAAGCAAAGTAGAAAAATGTTATTTTAACCTTTACAACACAGTAACATTATACTATTTGATTATATGTTTACTACAGTTTAAAATATGAAATGGGAATGAAGACCATTTCAGATAAAATTTGTTCATCAGGGCAATAAAAGGATAGCTTCTGAATTGGGAGGATAACTCAAAATATCTGTAATTTTACACTGAAACAGTCGTATCTGAGAACATACATGATTTCACCCATGAAGTTTAGATAAAAGTTGGACATAACTTATTTAGCAAAACTTAGAGTTCTGGAAATGGATGGTTTCCTTAAAACCAGAGAAAGCATAGTAATAATGGTACTTTGGAGAGTATAAAAAGGATGTGCTGATGGACATTATTTATACCTCATCTTTGATGAGCTTTGATGAAGATGAACATAAAAGGTAGAATATGATAAATGATTTGAGGGAATCTGAAAGATGATGTGGACATTATGCTAAAACACTTAAATAATTAGGAGGAAATTGGTACTCCCATGGATGGGTATTTGACGGAAAGCAAATAGGTAGGGCAAATAGGTAGGTAGGAAAGAAAGGAATGAGGGTTGGCTGATGTAGTCATCATTACTGAGTCTGGGCTTGAACTGAGTCTTAAATAACAGGCAGGATTCTAAGAAATGGGAAAAATAGGAAGGGAAATGAGGTCAGATAATGGTTAATATTTTTAATGCTCTGAATCATCACCATTATGTGGCTGCTTCATATAAACTTTCTGTGAGGCCTTTTACTAGGCACTTTGGGAAGTAGGCTAGAAACAGGCATAAATTCTTATCCATGATGAGTTTATAAGTCATGAGGTGCTTATAGATTTCCTTTAGAAGCTTTTTTAAATAAAGTCATAAAAACCATATAGAATTATAGGATGAAATGGATCATCGTGACTGTCAAGCAGCAGAATTCTAGGAGGTCTAGGTGTAATGATAGAAAGATATGACTTGATATGGTATTTCTTGTTCTTATATTTCAATATATTTAATGAAATATGTTCTCCCAGTAACTAACCCCTTAGTCATGGTTTTCTCATATCTAAAATAAAGATACTAAAGAGCTGGATCTTTGAGGACCCTTCTAGATAATTACATAGTTCTTCGTTGTGAGATTATCAGTATACAATATGAGACACAAAATAGTTACCTACTAGCTCTCAGTCTTAGTGGTGATGATTGTATGAAAATTGAATTTTACTCACATAAATGACTGTATGCTATTTTAGCCTTGTTCACCGTTTAAAAGGGAGCTTCAGTTGAAAATTGCAATAGATTGTTTGGCACTCCTGATGGGTCAGCATGTACCAGGAATTGTGCCCGGTATTCAACTCAGAGTTTTGAAAAAGCTATGTAGTAGTACCAATATATTATCTAATTTTAGAAATGGTGTAATTTATCCCACCAGCAGTGGGACAACCAGACCACCAGCTATGTCGTCTAGCTATGTCAAGAAGCTGAAGGGCATGTCCCTGCTAGTCAGGGCCTGACAAAATATGCTCCACTGGAGACGGTGAAAGTGAAAGTCATTCAGTCGTGTCTGACTCTTTGCGACCTCATGAACTATACAGTCCATGAATTCTCCAGGCCAGAATACTGGAGTGGGTAGCCATTCCCTTCTCCAGGGGATCTTTCCAACCCTGGGTCAAACCCAGGTCTCCTGCACTGCAGGCGAATTCTTTACCAGCTGAGCCACCAGGGAAGCTCAAGAACGCTGGAGTGGGTAGTCTATCCCTTCTCCAGCAAGTCTTTCCCCACCCAGGAATCGAACTGGGGTCTCCTGCATTGCAGGCAGGTTCTTTACCAGCTGAGCTACCAGGGAAGCCCTCCATTGGAGAAGAGAATGGCAGATCACTTCAGTATTCTTGCCATGAGAACCCCATGAACAGTAAATATGAAAAGGTAGAAAAGATATGACTCTGAAAGATGAACCCCCAGACTCGTAGGTGTCTAATATACTACTGGGAAAGAGCAGAGAAATAGACAAAGAATGAAGAGGGTGGCCAGAGTGGAAACAATGCCAGTTGTGGCTGTATCTGGTGGTGAAAGTAACGTTTGATGCTGTAAAGAACAGTATTGCATGGGAACCTGGAATGTCCGTGAATCAGGTAAATTGGGTGTGTATAGTCAAAGCTATGGTTTGTCCTGTGCCTCCTGCGTTGGCAAGTGGATTCTTTACCACTGAGCCACCTGGGAAGCTATTAGTCCCATATTACCTGTTTTTTAAAAACATCAGTTCTGTTCAGGAGGCCAGCCGGAAAGGTCAGAAAAGCTTTGATTCATCCCGCCCCAACTCACTCACATACCTGTCATGAAATTCGGCAAATCCGTGTTCTAAACCAGCTCTCTCCTCTCACATGCACTGTCTCTTCTTTTGTTAGGACCCCCGTCACCTCTCCCCTAGATTAGTGCTAAGGTGTGTCAGTCAGGATCTAACTAGGAAACAGAAACAACTCCGAGTACTTAAGAGGAAATTTATTCTAAGGAATTGAGCATAGATGTGATGAGAGTGGACATGATGCAATCTAGATGTTAACAACAGCAAGAAATCATGACCTTCCCTGAGCGAAGGGGAAAAACAGAAGAATCATGTGGAAGAAGCTAGAACTATAGGCAGCTTGTCAGGCCAAAGCTGCAGGTGAGAAACAGCTCTCAGTGCAGAGGCTTCACTTCCCCTTCCCCTTTGGTAACTGTTCTTCCCACCCTCACTGTCCTTCAAGACACATTCTACACTTCTACCTTTCGAAAAGGCAAATCTGATCATGCTTATGCCAACATGAAAATGTTGGGTGGTTTTCTGCTGCCTGCAGGTAGTCAGAACACATCTCCTCTTCAGCTGCCAAGGTATGCCCTGTCCATCGCTCCCTAGAAGCCATCCGTTCCCTTTCATGTACTATTTCCCGACCTGGAAATCCCCCANGCTTATGCCAACATGAAAATGTTGGGTGGTTTTCTGCTGCCTGCAGGTAGTCAGAACACATCTCCTCTTCAGCTGCCAAGGTATGCCCTGTCCATCGCTCCCTAGAAGCCATCCGTTCCCTTTCATGTACTATTTCCCGACCTGGAAATCCCCCAACTCCCATCGCACATGCGAACACCAGCAAATGCCTTCTCATCTTTCAAGACCTATATTACAAATCTTGCCTGCAATGCCTGTTGTGCTTCCCTCTCTCCTCTCCCTCTCTCTCTCTCACCCTCTCCGACTCTCTCTCAATCTCCTTCCTTTTCTCTTTTCTTCCTTTTTTTCCTCTTTTGTTCTCACTAAGCAAATCAGTTGTTCCCTAGCACACTGTATCATTCTCTATGTTGGTACTTGATTTCATAGTATTGCAATTGTATGTGTGTGTGTGTGTTTGCATGTTTTGGCATGCAATATTCGGTCCCATGTCCATGTACATTATCAGGTTGTAATCTCCTCGAAGGCAGAGGTGTTTATCACATATCCTATCTTTTAGCAGCTCAATAGTTTCTGAAAAATGTTCTGAGTGAATTCAGTGCACTCAAATATATTTATGCACTCGTCTTCTAAGACTGGACAAGTGAAGGCTTAACAAGTATTTTATGAGAATGTCTCTTTGCATGAGAAAAAAATTCTTGAAAGAGAAAATGTTTTTCTCACATTAGTTTTCCCAAAGAGTATATAAAAGATGTTCTCTGATGGTCTTTAAATCCCAGTTTGAGTGGGGTTACTAACTTAATCCATGCTGAACAGAATTTTAATGCTTAAAAGAACATTTGAAAATTCAAATAAAAATTTACAGTTCAGCCTTTTGAAGGGTAAAAAAATATGATTCATATAATTTATGGCAAATGCAATTTCTATATTTTTTACATTGCTTTTTGGTGGCCTTGCATAAGTTACACTGAGAATATTCTACAACCTTAGCAATGTTCAGAAGATTCTCTTTCTAATTCTCTACCTCTCCTGCTCTTTCATTGGCCTTGAGCGCCTCTCAAAAGCAAAAAAAATGTTCCCCTACATTAATTTAATGTTCACAGTAACTACAGGAATGTGGGTTACTATTTTAGCCCTATTTTATAGATGAAGAAACTGAGGCACTAGAAAAATTAAGTAACTTGCCCAAGGTCACTTGGCCGTGGGTAGCAAAACTTAGATGTGAATCAATTCTGATGTCAGAGCCTGTATCCTTAGCCACTGCACTGTACTTCATGTGGCAATGTTTTTTTTCACCACAATCCTTGGATTTGAAAATGGAGAAGAGGGAATAGAAAGCACACCGTGCCCTTCACAGCTTGCTTATCCTTTCTGTCCTCTATGGATGAAATGTGCCAATGAAGGAATGGCATTACTGCTATAAAGCAATCATTGGGTCCTTCTGCTGACCAAGAAAGATCTAAGAGTGATGTGTTTGAAAGCAAAGAAAAATAATATTTGCATGTATTTACAACCTGCCTTTCTCAGAAAGGATTTAAGGTGTTTCACTAAGATATGTACATTACTGACAGATAAAGTAAATTAAAATAGGTGGAAAGCAAAGCGAAGGGAAAGTTAGGCTAGAAGAGGACAGTGAGTGCGCACAACACAGGCCACGACTTTACAGACTTGCCAACAGCAAGCTTAACATGTGGCTCCAAGCTATATAGCCGCCAATGAAGGCAGAGAAATAAGGTTGAACTGTTGGTTTTTCTACAAGACACAGAGTGCTCAGGAGAAGCCCAGCTATTTCCANTTCAACTCAGAGTTTTGAAAAAGCTATGTAGTAGTACCAATATATTATCTAATTTTAGAAATGGTGTAATTTATCCCACCAGCAGTGGGACAACCAGACCACCAGCTATGTCGTCTAGCTATGTCAAGAAGCTGAAGGGCATGTCCCTGCTAGTCAGGGCCTGACAAAATATGCTCCACTGGAGACGGTGAAAGTGAAAGTCATTCAGTCGTGTCTGACTCTTTGCGACCTCATGAACTATACAGTCCATGAATTCTCCAGGCCAGAATACTGGAGTGGGTAGCCATTCCCTTCTCCAGGGGATCTTTCCAACCCTGGGTCAAACCCAGGTCTCCTGCACTGCAGGCGAATTCTTTACCAGCTGAGCCACCAGGGAAGCTCAAGAACGCTGGAGTGGGTAGTCTATCCCTTCTCCAGCAAGTCTTTCCCCACCCAGGAATCGAACTGGGGTCTCCTGCATTGCAGGCAGGTTCTTTACCAGCTGAGCTACCAGGGAAGCCCTCCATTGGAGAAGAGAATGGCAGATCACTTCAGTATTCTTGCCATGAGAACCCCATGAACAGTAAATATGAAAAGGTAGAAAAGATATGACTCTGAAAGATGAACCCCCAGACTCGTAGGTGTCTAATATACTACTGGGAAAGAGCAGAGAAATAGACAAAGAATGAAGAGGGTGGCCAGAGTGGAAACAATGCCAGTTGTGGCTGTATCTGGTGGTGAAAGTAACGTTTGATGCTGTAAAGAACAGTATTGCATGGGAACCTGGAATGTCCGTGAATCAGGTAAATTGGGTGTGTATAGTCAAAGCTATGGTTTGTCCTGTGCCTCCTGCGTTGGCAAGTGGATTCTTTACCACTGAGCCACCTGGGAAGCTATTAGTCCCATATTACCTGTTTTTTAAAAACATCAGTTCTGTTCAGGAGGCCAGCCGGAAAGGTCAGAAAAGCTTTGATTCATCCCGCCCCAACTCACTCACATACCTGTCACGAAATTCGGCAAATCCGTGTTCTAAACCAGCTCTCTCCTCTCACATGCACTGTCTCTTCTTTTGTTAGGACCCCCGTCACCTCTCCCCTAGATTAGTGCTAAGGTGTGTCAGTCAGGATCTAACTAGGAAACAGAAACAACTCCGAGTACTTAAGAGGAAATTTATTCTAAGGAATTGAGCATAGATGTGATGAGAGTGGACATGATGCAATCTAGATGTTAACAACAGCAAGAAATCATGACCTTCCCTGAGCGAAGGGGAAAAACAGAAGAATCATGTGGAAGAAGCTAGAACTATAGGCAGCTTGTCAGGCCAAAGCTGCAGGTGAGAAACAGCTCTCAGTGCAGAGGCTTCACTTCCCCTTCCCCTTTGGTAACTGTTCTTCCCACCCTCACTGTCCTTCAAGACACATTCTACACTTCTACCTTTCGAAAAGGCAAATCTGATCATGCTTATGCCAACATGAAAATGTTGGGTGGTTTTCTGCTGCCTGCAGGTAGTCAGAACACATCTCCTCTTCAGCTGCCAAGGTATGCCCTGTCCATCGCTCCCTAGAAGCCATCCGTTCCCTTTCATGTACTATTTCCCGACCTGGAAATCCCCCAACTCCCATCGCACATGCGAACACCAGCAAATGCCTTCTCATCTTTCAAGACCTATATTACAAATCTTGCCTGCAATGCCTGTTGTGCTTCCCTCTCTCCTCTCCCTCTCTCTCTCTCACCCTCTCCCACTCTCTCTCAATCTCCTTCCTTTTCTCCTTTCTTCCTTTTTTTCCTCTTTTGTTCTCACTAAGCAAATCAGTTGTTCCCTATGACACTGTATCAGATTCTCTATATTGGTACTTGATTTCATAGTACTGCAATTGTATGTGTGTGTGTGTTTGCATGTTTTGGCATGCAATATTCAGTCCCATGTCCATGTACATTATCAGGTTGTAATCTCCTCGAAGGCAGAGGTGTTTATCACATATCCTATCTTTTAGCAGCTCAATAGTTTCTGAAAAATGTTCTGAGTGAATTCAATGCACTCAAATATATTTATGCACTCATCTTCTAAGACTGGACAAGTGAAGGCTTAACAAGTATTTTATGAGAATGTCTCTTTGCATGAGAAAAAAATTCTTGAAAGAGAAAATGTTTTTCTCACATTAGTTTTCCCAAAGAGTATATAAAAGATGTTCTCTGATGGTCTTTAAATCCCAGTTTGAGTGGGGTTACTAACTTAATCCATGCTGAACAGAATTTTAATGCTTAAAAGAACATTTGAAAATTCAAATAAAAATTTACAGTTCAGCCTTTTGAAGGGTAAAAAAATATGATTCATATAATTTATGGCAAATGCAATTTCTATATTTTTTACATTGCTTTTTGGTGGCCTTGCATAAGTTACACTGAGAATATTCTACAACCTTAGCAATGTTCAGAAGATTCTCTTTCTAATTCTCTACCTCTCCTGCTCTTTCATTGGCCTTGAGCGCCTCTCAAAAGCAAAAAAAAATGTTCCCCTACATTAATTTAATGTTCACAGTAACTACAGGAATGTGGGTTACTATTTTAGCCCTATTTTATAGATGAAGAAACTGAGGCACTAGAAAAATTAAGTAACTTGCCCAAGGTCACTTGGCCGTGGGTAGCAAAACTTAGATGTGAATCAATTCTGATGTCAGAGCCTGTATCCTTAGCCACTGCACTGTACTTCATGTGGCAATGTTTTTTTTCACCACAATCCTTGGATTTGAAAATGGAGAAGAGGGAATAGAAAGCACACCGTGCCCTTCACAGCTTGCTTATCCTTTCTGTCCTCTATGGATGAAATGTGCCAATGAAGGAATGGCATTACTGCTATAAAGCAATCATTGGGTCCTTCTGCTGACCAAGAAAGATCTAAGAGTGATGTGTTTGAAAGCAAAGAAAAATAATATTTGCATGTATTTACAACCTGCCTTTCTCAGAAAGGATTTAAGGTGTTTCACTAAGATATGTACATTACTGACAGATAAAGTAAAGTAAAATAGGTGGAAAGCAAAGCGAAGGGAAAGTTAGGCTAGAAGAGGACAGTGAGTGCACACAACACAGGCCACGACTTTACAGACTTGCCAACAGCAAGCTTAACATGTGGCTCCAAGCTATATAGCCGCCAATGAAGGCAGAGAAATAAGGTTGAACTGTTGGTTTTTCTACAAGACACAGAGTGCTCAGGAGAAGCCCAGCTATTTCCACTACTAAGCATAGAGAGCAATTAGTTCCATGGTCTTCCAAAGAGGACACTGTAATACAATAAGCAGCATGCTTAGCAGCAACATGTGCAGAGCACAACGAGCTTAAACAGAAAAGGAGGACAGAGACTGCTTTTCACAAGATCCCTCCAAAATAAGCATCCCTCTAAAATAAGCATCCCTCCAAAATAAGCATCCCTCCAAAATAAGATCCATCCAGAATAAGCATAATGGATATGAAATACAGGACACAAACTCAGTCTTGGCAGGAATACAATTTTGCTCTTTTACACATCTTTGAGAAGTGGTTCAGTGTAGTCTGACACAGACTGCCTGGTTATGTCACTGATTAACTAGGTGACACTGGGCCAGACTCCAAACCTTTTGAATCTCATATTTAACACTAATAAATGGAGATGCTAACTACCGCCTTATATGTGTGCACACTGCATTGCTTTAGTTGTGTCCAACTCTTTGTGAACCCATGGACTGTAGCCCATCAGCCTCCTTTGTCCATGGAATTCTCTAGCCATGAAAAATGGAGTGGGGTGCCATTCGCTTCTCCAGGGAATCTTCCCGACCCAGGGATTAAACCCGCATCTCTCATGTCTCCTGCATTGGCAGCTGGGTTCTTTACTACTTGCACCACCTGGTAAGCCCAACTACCTCATATAGTTTGGTCTTTAATTAGTCACTATAATAAATTTGCTAGAGTGGTGTTTGGGATATAGAGTTCCCTTGTAGGGTGAGGGGATGAGGGAACAGTGAGGGTGCTCTGGCCTTCCCTGGGTAAATGAATGCGGGCCCTGTTTGGTACCCTGTTAATTAACTTACTGGGAGGGAATACTGAAAATCCACCTCCTAGGACTGACTAAGGGAAAGGAAAACGCTGATTCACTCTCAGAGACTGTCATTTAGTCACTCATGAGTTCTCTTCCATCTTGAGAATCCTTACTTGAGGGGCAAAGCCAAAGGAAGCTTGGTCATCACATCTTTCCCCAAAACTAATTTATGATTACAGTTCTGTGCAGTCTCAGCTTTTGCAACTCAAATGACAAGAATTGGCATCGTTGTGTTCTATGTCTTTCTGATGTGTGACTCCATCTCGAAGACAATGAGAGTGAAGGCTTACAGAATGGTAGAGGGAAAGGTGAGGGCTGACAGTATTGTCCAGAGAGGTGATAGATAAAAGCTGGTTAACAGTTCCCAATATATCCCACCACATAAAATTATACCATCTTGCCTAAGCACACTTTAGTGAGCACAGCCCTTCAGTCGTCCAGCGTATTGAGATCCATTTCTGAAGCTTTATTTTCTTCTTATTAACCTCTAGGCTGATTTTAAAGACAGAAGAACAGGCACACTAAAGAGAAGAGTGATATAATAATTGTTGTTCAGTCACTAAGTCGTGTCCGACTCTTTGCCACCCCGTGATCTGCAGCACAGCAGGCTTCCCTGTCCTTCAATGGCTTCCGGAGTTTGCTCAGACTCATGTCCATCAAGTAGATGATGCCATCAAACCATCTCATCCTCCGTCGCCCCCTTCTCCTCATGCCCTCAATCTTTGTCAGCATCCGGATCATTTCCAGTGATTCAGGTCTTCCCATCAGGTGACCAAATTATTGGAGCTTCAGCTTTTGCATCAGTCCTTCCAATGAATATTCAGGGTTGATTTCCTGTAGGTTTGACTGGTTTGATTGCCTTGCAGTCCAAGGGACTCTCAAGAGTCTTCTCCAGCACCACAGTTCAAAAGCATCAGTTCTTTGGCACTCAGCTTTCTTTATGATTCAGCTGTCACATCCGTGCATGACTTCTGGAAAAACCATAGCTTTGACTGTTTGGACCTTTGTTGGCAAAGTGATGTCTTTGTGAATACGCTGTCTAGGTTTATCATAGCTTTTCTTCCAAGAAGCAAGTGTCTTTTAATTTGAGACTGCGGTCACTGTCCTCAGTGATTTTGGAGTCCAAGAAAATAAAATCTGTCACTGCTTCCACTTTTTCCCCATCTATTTTACCCAACTGGTATATAGTGCATTCAGGATTGGAGCTGACTAATTTGCAAAGCCCATGGTGTCTTGTAAATCATTTTTGAGTGCCAGGCCAGCTAATCTGTATTTACATAGGTAGTGAGAAACCACTGAGAGTTCTGGATAAGGCAATACATACTCAAAACTGTGTTTAAGAATAATCTAAGTGGAGGATGTAATGAATAGTTAGAAGGATATAGAGCCCGGGGAAAGGAATGGATATTATGAGACCACTAGGTGAGGAGTCACGAGAATATAGCTTAGGGTATATGGTTGTCAGATTTAGGCAAAAAACAAAAACAAAAACAAAAACCAGAAAAATCAGGATTCTCAATTAAATATAATTTGTGAACTTCTGGTATAAATATGTCCTATGCAATTTAGGGACATATTTGTAAAATTTTATTACTTATGTGAAATTCATATTTAACTGATATTCTGTATTTTATGTGGCAACCGGCACCACAGCAGTGCATTCCTATGCTAAATTAACCACCTGGCATTAGCCTTGACTCTGTAAGTTGAGGGCAGTGTTTCAGATGCCAGCTGCTAGTTCCACGGTTCTCAGGCTGTCCATACGTTGGACTAACTGGTCCCCAAATTGGGAATTCCCACAAGGTAATTGGCTTGATAATTTACTAGGACAACTCACAGAATTCAGAAAAGCACTGTACTTACTATAGTTTGTGTTATAAAGAATACAAATCAATACCAGCCAAATGACACAGATAAAGGAGGTCTGCAGCTGCTGAGTCACTTCAGTCGTGTCCGACTCTGTGCAACCCCATAGACGGCAGCCCACCAGGCTCTCCTGTCCCTGTCATTCTCCAGGCAAGAATACTGGAGTGGGTTGCTGTTTCCTTCTCCAATGCATGAAAGTGAAAAGTCAAAGTGAAGTTGCTCAGTTGTGTCCGACTCTTAACAACTTCATGGACTGCAGCCTACCAGGCTCCTCTGTCCATGGGATTTTCCAGGCAAGAGTACTGGAGTCGGGTGCCATCGCCTTCTCTGAAGGGAGGTCTATGAGGGTCCTGAAAACAGATCTTTAGTGGCCTCTCCCCACAGAATGTATCACCCTCCTGGCACATCAGTGTGTTCAGCAACCAAGAAACTCACTTGAGTCTTGTGCCAGAGTTTTTATTGGGGCTTTATTACCTAAGCAGGATTGATTAAATTATTGACCCTGTGTGTGAACTCAATCTTCAGCCCCTACCCTCTCCCAGGAGGTCAAGGCCCCCTGTGAATAACAAAGACACTCTATTATATGACACACCCTGAGTGTGGTCATGGTAGCAGAAACAGATAGAAGAGGAAAGAATTATACCAGGGAGGGGTCAAAATTAATAGTAAGGTTTTAAATCCTGGGGCATTAGAAATATATAAGGAAGTGTTCAATTAGGATGGGAGAGGAACAGTAAATAATTAGCTAACTTAGATGCCTAGAGTTGAAGATACTGAACGAACATTGTGATGATAATTCAGGATAGAAGGACAGAAAAGCATATCTAGAGTTAAGAAGAGGTCTCAGGATTATATACTGGAGATTAATACTCCTTAGCATGAAGTGATTGTTGCAACTCTGAAATGGAGTAATATACTATGGGAAAAAAAAAAAAGTGTAGTAGAAAAAAACAGGAGTCTTAAGTGTTACAGGAGGAAAATAGAAACCAAAAACAAAGTTAAAAACAGATTCATCACATTCTAAATTTTCATAGATTAAATTGACAAGTATTTTCCATATGAAATCATTTGTTGGTTTTACACAGTATTCATTTCAAAGCTTTTATACATTTATTCTGTGGTTTATTTCTACCCAGTTTTCCTGAATATTTAATGTTATGATATCCATTTACTTTTATTTTTAAACACTAATGGATTTTGCCCAAATTTATGTAAGTTCAAAGTACTCATGTCAATGTATGCCCAAACCAATAGAGTACTGTAAAGTAAAATAAAATAAAATAAATAAATAAATAAAAAGGAAAAAAAAATAACCAATGGATCACAAAGAAAAAAATACCTTGAAATAAAAAACAACAAACAAGAAACAAAGTACTCAGTGAATTGTCAATATATTAGGATAAAAACTTTACATGGGTTTTGAGCATTGTTATTAAGTACCTTGAAAAGGAGGGTGTAAAGTCTATAATTTTGGTATTGTTAGCATATAAAAATAAACATATTTTGCTCAATCAATCTAATTTTGAAGTTAACCCAGTCTTTACTCTTTAAAGTTTAGCTATTCATGAAGACAGAAAGGTTACTGAAATGAAAGTGAGTGCTTTTATTAATTCATTTAAAACTTATTCTTTAATTATAAAATGGCTTGTGACTAGTAATAGTAAATTAATTAAAGGTAATTATAGTTTTCAAATAACTACATTGCAAATACTTGCAGTGTTTCTATGTAATATTAATAGCATAAAAAGCATTGGTAAAGCTCTGTTATAGCACATATATCTGTAAAATATCACATTCTTTTCTCCAGCTTCCTGATACATGATAGTGACATTTCCCAAAAACTGTTATGTGCCTGCTCTGTGCCAAAAACACTGTTCTGAATTTTGCGGAACATACAGAAATGAATAATCTGGAATCTGAGAGAGACTACTTATAACAACACTACCATTTGTGTTGACTTATTGTAATTTTGGTTGAAAACCACTTTGCTATAATCATACTATCAGCCCTTTTATTGGCTAAATTATTAATAACAAGAATTAAAAAGATTAGCAGAACGATTTTTTGAAACATGCAAATAAACAAATCACTTGAACTTCAGTAGTTAACCTGTAAATGAGAAACTGGACTCACTTTTCCAGTCCTGTTTTTTTTTGCAGTTATTATTGCTATTTGGAATTCAAATAGTAGATTTCATTACCTGAAATCCAAGTTCTGTTTCAGTCTTCAACGCTGGAAAGCAATGACGGGCTCCGGCTTCATCTAACATATTGTAGAAAGGCAGAGACTGATGATTAGGAGACCTGATTTCTCATACTGGTCCTGCAAAAACATTTCCGCATCCTTGAGTGTTCTCGTCTGTAAAATGAGAAGATTTCATTTTTAAACTTTATGGTGCCTTCCAATTTAAAAGTCTGTGGTAAAACAAGCAAACATAAATAACAAGGTTAAGTCCAAATAAGTTTGACTTAGAAAATATTTCAGAAATTTTTTACTGCTTTCCAACTATGTGGTTAGAAGTGAGGCTAGCAGAAAAGGCAGACTAATAAAACTAACTAAGCATTGGCGACCATCAGGTGATATTATTTAAAGTTTCAAATGTGAAATATATCACTAAAATGGGAAAATCTGTGTTTAAGGATACCTAAAAGCAGCTTGTTCTCTAAAAAGCAATGTTCATATAGTATCTATAAAGCTATAGGTGAACTATTTTTGGAAGAAGACATCTTCCCCGATGATACTGAGACAAAATTTCAGCTGAAATGATTTTTGTATTATAACAAATCAGCCACTTGCTCTTAGGATAACTTGGTAGTGGTGTAGTCATTGTGGACATTCTTTGGTTGGAGAAATTTCTTTTGTGCAAGGAAAATTTTAGTAAGGTTCTTTTATTTGAGATTTTGAATATTTTTTTAATTTTTTAAAAGTTTAAAAAATTTTATTTTATATTGGAGTAACTTCCCTGGTGGCTCAGATGGTAAAGCATCTGTCTACAATGCAGGAGACCTGGGTTCGAGCCCTGGGTTGGGAAGATCCCCTGGAGAAGGAAATGGCAATCCACTCCAGTAGTATTGCCTAGAAGATCCCATGGACAGAGGAGGCTTGTAGGCTATAGTCTATGGGGCCGCAAAGAGTCGGACACGACTCAGTGACTTCACTATTGGACTGCAAGGAGATCCAACCAGTCCATTCTGAAGGAGATCAGCCCTGGGTGTTCTTTGGAAGGAATGATGCTAAAGCTGAAACTCCAGTACTTTGGCCACCTCATGCAAAGAGTTGACTCATTGGAAAAGACTCTGATGCTGGGAGGGATTGGGGGCAGGAGGAGAAGGGGACGACTGAAGATGAGATGGCTGGATGGCATCACGGACTCGATGGACGTGTCTGAGTGAACTCCAGGAGATGGTGATGGACAGGGAGGCCTGGCGAGCTGCAATTCATGGGGTGGCAAATAGTCGCACATGGCTGAGCGACTGAACTGAACTGAACTGAATAGTTGATTAACAATGTTTGTTAGTTTCAGATGTGTAGCAGAGCAATTCAGTTAGACATATACATGCATCTGTTCTTTTTCAAATTCTTTTCCCATATAGGTTATTACAGAATATCAAGCAGATGTTGCTTCACAGACTGTTTATTAAAAGTGCCGATGTACACATGAAACTTCCAATGACCAAAGTCTCTTAGGTTTATTCAAGCGTTCTCCTTATTCCTAACTCTAATTTGGCAATTTACCAATTTAAAGAGTGAAATTTTAGAAAATAAGACCTAAAAGGCTTCTGGTTGCATATTGAGATGTTCCAGCGTCTGGAGAGTTTGAATCCGAGCAAAACCAACTGCAGCATCTCCAGGGATGCTCTGCTCCCCATGGTCAGGGGGAGATACTTCTACACTACGTTTGTTTATTGATGTGCTTACCCAACAGAATGTGTACCTTGTGTCTTGTGTTAACTGTTTATGGAAAATGCACCTCTTCAGCTCAGTTTCAAAGAAAGTTGCTCTTTTAATAGTACCTGGGATACTTGAAAATGTTTCAGAAGTTCCATATTGAGTACCATACAGAATTTAATTCTGATGTTTTATATTCTCGAAGGGCTGCATAGGTGTGGTGTTTCAGACAATAGTTTTAAGCTCAAAGGCTGTCTCTTCCGAGGTGCATATGATTATATTCTTTCATGAAAGCAGGTAAATCTCAGACTGGAGTGTGCACAGACATCTTCGTGTGGGCTCTGGCCACAGAATTCCCATTAGCATTAGCTTGGCACTGCTTCTTGTCTCACAGACAGTAAGGAACATGCCTTTTCCACCCTTGAGGCAATAAAATAAATTAAAGGGTGCGGCATTAAATGAGTTGAATTTTGAGTAGTATTTTTCATGCCTCCAACGTTTTAAAATCCTTATGAAGCAGCATTTGGAGTCATGAAACAAGGGACTCTGTTTGTGCCAACATGTGGATCCTTTTGGTTTTCTGGAATGGTGTGTTTGTGTCAAACAGTCTTTTCGAATCCTTTTCCCATTGTGGTAGTGTCTGTGACTAGAACTTTGTTTTTCAATATAAATCACAAATAAATGAGCACTATGGAAGGTAAGACTTCTTCACTTTGTTTCTTCTGGGTCTGGTCCAGACTATTACAGTCCCTACATATCTCCATGACACAGAAGCAAGAGTTTTTGCAAAGAACGTCCCCAGGGCCCAACCAAATCCTTCCTTTGCAGCAGCTGCCCCGCTCTGTCTATGTTCATTATGTTTGTGCTTCCTCCAGTTTTGCACTTTTTTTCAGTATTTGCTAAAGAGACTGGAGAGCATTCCTTTAATCTCCAACGGAAGTTTATTTTTGTTTTCATGGAACAAAGGTTTATCTTTAATGTTACCATGTGTCGTCTCTAATTAGAAGCCCTTTTCTTATATTCTCATAAATAAGAGGGAATAATTTAGTTCTTAGTGGATCTGAACATTGATAACTTCAGAGATGGTAAGATCCAGATTTTGTCTAATCCTCTTTCACCACAGAAAATGTAGACCCTCACCCAAACACCAGGAGGACAAGATCTGAAAGTCCTGTACTGTTAAAGGGGGACTTATAATACTTACTCTTTCCAGATATATGATATTTTATTTCAGGATATCAGAATAGGAATTCTTTTCTCATATTAATCTGTTTTCCCCCGTTCAGTGGCTCTATTGTTATCTTTTCCAAAGCATGTTATGATTATTAATAAAGGTATTTCAACATAATATATTAACACATTTTGGACACAATGCTATATCAAGCATCCTGCTAAACAAGTTCATCATGCAATTTAACATATGTAACTTGCAACTACTATGATATATTATCCAGCTTTATAGATAATAAATGGAGCCTCAGAATTTCTGAGGCTCATTCAAAGTCAGACAGCTCATCAGGGGTGGAGCCAAAGTTTAAACTGGAGACCAGAGAGTGTCTTCTAAGTACACATGTCATTGTAGGCTGTAGCCAGTTATTTTCCAAGTGACACCACATGTTAGGACTTCTGAGAATAACCCCTTAAAGTGCCTGTTATTTTTTATTTTTTTAATTTTGATCCATGCCTTATAGTGTTTAAGATTATGACTTTCTATTTCATATCCATCATTGTTGTATATTTTTGTGTTATTTTTCTGGTGTCCCCAGATATCATAATTGGAGAATGCAATGGCAACCTGCTCTAGTATTCTTGCCTGGAAAATCCCACGGACAGAGGATCCTGGATGGTGGGCTACAGCCCACAGGACAAAGAGTCGGACATGACTGAGTGACTAACACTTTCAGCTCAGATACCGTATTTCCACATTTTTATCATAGTGTCCCTCACTCATGCTCACCTGTTTTTTCTCAGAAGTTGAATGTGTCAAGTAAAACTAGCCTATGATAGGAAGCAAGGGATGAAAGGGGTGTGCATGTGGTGGGGTGGGGGGAGGTTGACGGATGGAGAGAGGGGAGAGAAAGAGAACATTTATTAGCATTTTCCTTAGATATCGGTGAATATGAGAACACTGTGCTAATGCTTTTCCATCCTGCTCACTGAGTTTTCCTAGGATGCCTGTCAAATATGTTAGTATTTCATGTTTGGTAGACTGTGAGTATCCTCTGTTCCCTGACCTGGTGGAAATAAACACTTTGTACCTGTTCAGTCTGAGTCCTTGAAATGGGGAATAGTTAGATCCATATTTTTAGTATATTTCTGCAGTGAGATTTCCGTGTTGCATTTGTAGGTGTGAAAATGAAGAATGGGCTAAGGGGTTTTGAAGGCAAGAAACATTCAGAGTAGAAAAGACCCTTCTTAGATAAATGCGGTAAGGAATGCACAGTGGTTCTGACCTCAGGAAAAGCTTTCTTCATTAACTGCTTTGAGGAGGGCATAGATGTCTTCAGTTAGGGTGTATCCATCGTGCTTACTTTTTGCCCTGCATTTCAAGGACAATGAAGAAGGTTCCTGAGAATATTCACTTGCTTTAGACTGGCCTTTTAGGGATCTAACAAAATACAAATACTGCTGGTCAAGAAAATAAAGTTGATAAAAGCTAATTATTATGTTTCAATGGTTGTAGGAATATCAAGTTTTTTCATAATGTATTTTAAAAGTCATTGTGCCCTGTGTTAAGTAATTTGTATTATTAATTATGCAGCTTTTAAATGTTGCCAGTAACATTATAACAAGGTAATTTTCAATTGAAATTCTGATTAAACCTAAATGTTGGTGTTAATTACATATTATTCAAGAAATAATACAAAATAAACCCCAAATAATAAACACCACACCCTAGCCAATTACTCAGATCACCAATTCCATCATAGGCTCTACTTTTACCATTTCATTAGTCATATTTTTCTCACACTCTTGTTTCATCTCCTTTTATCGTATCTTACTTTCTCAGGTACTGATGTCATAGTAAAGATATGTATCAATAATAAAAAGTTTATTGATAAGAAGAGAACTGCTTTAATCTGATTCAGTGTGTCAGATTTTATAATTATATAATTTGTCACATAACTTATCTATAAATACCTATAAATATTCTGGAACTCAGAGAAGGAAAAAAAAAAGTTTATTACCTTAAGGCAAAACAGTTTTGCTATACTGCCATTGACCGCTGTTGAAAGTCATTTTTGTATTTTTCATTATATTTGCTCAAGATCACTGTTAATTTTAACATATAGTATAAAATTGCAGTATTTTGTATTTTCTTTTTATAGATTGTTCTTTCATGTTAAAAACTGTCTTTAAAATGATGGTATTTAATGGGTCAACTGAGGAGGTTTTACTGTCAAATGTACATGAAATAGCCAGCATGCTGTCACCTATGATTCTGTTTCATGGGAGTAATAACTTTTTCCATTGCCTATTATCTTTTATTAAAATTTTCTGTAGTTTGTTGTGCCATATAACAGACATAATTTGTGATATATCAGCACAGCAAATGTGAGCTTGGGAATGCTCTTTTCTTTCCTCAGAAGAGTTGACTTCCTCTGCCTTTTCCCACTGCATAGGAAAGAAAAAGAAAAAACAGATGTAAATGGAAGAAACATGCAGTGGCTGTATTTACCTAAAGTAATCTTTGAACTGTTAAGAGAAGTTTAATCAGCCACATCACATCCTCATGGGTCACAAATATGATTTGTTAACATAAAACACTGCGCTTTCCTGTGGTTTAGCTGGTATAGAACCCACTTGCAATACAAGAGACTATCTGTAATGCAGACGACCCAAGTTTGAACCTTAGATCAGGAAGATCCCCTGGAAAAAGAAATGGCAACTAATCCCAGTCCTCTTGCCTGGGAAATTCCATAGGCAGAGGATCCTGGCGGCTACAGTCCATGGGGTCACAAGAGATGGACATGGCTTAGCAACTAAACCAAACCAAAAAACCAAGGGAAACATTCGGTATAATTCCAAAAAGTATTTGCTGATCAAATTGTTTATTATTTTAATTGATAAGTAGGAAGGACAAAAATTAAGCTCAGCAAAATGTAGGATGCAGAGTGAAAGTGTTAGTTGCTCAGTTGTGTCCGACTCTTTGTGAGCCCATGAACTGTAGCCCACCAGGCTCCTCTGTCCATGGAATTCTCCAGGCAAGAATACTGGAGTGGGTAGCCATTCCCTTCTCCAGGGGATTGTCCCAATCCAGGGATNGGTTCCTGAGAATATTCACTTGCTTTAGACTGGCCTTTTAGGGATCTAACAAAATACAAATACTGCTGGTCAAGAAAATAAAGTTGATAAAAGCTAATTATTATGTTTCAATGGTTGTAGGAATATCAAGTTTTTTCATAATGTATTTTAAAAGTCATTGTGCCCTGTGTTAAGTAATTTGTATTATTAATTATGCAGCTTTTAAATGTTGCCAGTAACATTATAACAAGGTAATTTTCAATTGAAATTCTGATTAAACCTAAATGTTGGTGTTAATTACATATTATTCAAGAAATAATACAAAATAAACCCCAAATAATAAACACCACACCCTAGCCAATTACTCAGATCACCAATTCCATCATAGGCTCTACTTTTACCATTTCATTAGTCATATTTTTCTCACACTCTTGTTTCATCTCCTTTTATCGTATCTTACTTTCTCAGGTACTGATGTCATAGTAAAGATATGTATCAATAATAAAAAGTTTATTGATAAGAAGAGAACTGCTTTAATCTGATTCAGTGTGTCAGATTTTATAATTATATAATTTGTCACATAACTTATCTATAAATACCTATAAATATTCTGGAACTCAGAGAAGGAAAAAAAAAAGTTTATTACCTTAAGGCAAAACAGTTTTGCTATACTGCCATTGACCGCTGTTGAAAGTCATTTTTGTATTTTTCATTATATTTGCTCAAGATCACTGTTAATTTTAACATATAGTATAAAATTGCAGTATTTTGTATTTTCTTTTTATAGATTGTTCTTTCATGTTAAAAACTGTCTTTAAAATGATGGTATTTAATGGGTCAACTGAGGAGGTTTTACTGTCAAATGTACATGAAATAGCCAGCATGCTGTCACCTATGATTCTGTTTCATGGGAGTAATAACTTTTTCCATTGCCTATTATCTTTTATTAAAATTTTCTGTAGTTTGTTGTGCCATATAACAGACATAATTTGTGATATATCAGCACAGCAAATGTGAGCTTGGGAATGCTCTTTTCTTTCCTCAGAAGAGTTGACTTCCTCTGCCTTTTCCCACTGCATAGGAAAGAAAAAGAAAAAACAGATGTAAATGGAAGAAACATGCAGTGGCTGTATTTACCTAAAGTAATCTTTGAACTGTTAAGAGAAGTTTAATCAGCCACATCACATCCTCATGGGTCACAAATATGATTTGTTAACATAAAACACTGCGCTTTCCTGTGGTTTAGCTGGTATAGAACCCACTTGCAATACAAGAGACTATCTGTAATGCAGACGACCCAAGTTTGAACCTTAGATCAGGAAGATCCCCTGGAAAAAGAAATGGCAACTAATCCCAGTCCTCTTGCCTGGGAAATTCCATAGGCAGAGGATCCTGGCGGCTACAGTCCATGGGGTCACAAGAGATGGACATGGCTTAGCAACTAAACCAAACCAAAAAACCAAGGGAAACATTCGGTATAATTCCAAAAAGTATTTGCTGATCAAATTGTTTATTATTTTAATTGATAAGTAGGAAGGACAAAAATTAAGCTCAGCAAAATGTAGGATGCAGAGTGAAAGTGTTAGTTGCTCAGTTGTGTCCGACTCTTTGTGAGCCCATGAACTGTAGCCCACCAGGCTCCTCTGTCCATGGAATTCTCCAGGCAAGAATACTGGAGTGGGTAGCCATTCCCTTCTCCAGGGGATTGTCCCAATCCAGGGATTCAACCTGGGTTTCCTGCGGATTCTTTACTGTCTGAGCCAGCAGGGAAGCCCGTAGGATGCAAAATCGATTCAAAAGAGCTCATGAAATTGACTTAGAACTTTCATTCACTCAAAATAATTAGGTTAGTTCTGACAAATTTTAAGTTATTTAGTTTTCTAATCTAAAGCTGATTAAAGCTAACTTCACAAGGATCATATTGTTTTATTTCTTTCATGTAATATATAGTGAACATTTCCCTGTGTTATTGGCATTCTTCTAAAAGATATTTCAAAGATCGTATAGCACTCTGAGATATGGATTTACAACTTTTGAAACCAATCTGAATTTCCAGTTAGATTGCTCCTAAGACTTCTCTCTTAGAACAAACATTAGGATGAACTTTACTGAATACCAATCCGCGTCATCTGCAACTATTTCTGAGAATAAAGACTGTGAATTTGAATTAATAACTGAGTTTGAACTTAAAGTTTTTGGAACATATTACAAAATAGCCCTCATTATTATTTTTAATGATTATAGGGTATTCCATTTTGAATAAAGAATATTAGTAATTAATATCCTTGAGTGTTTATTGTCTAGTACTGTTTTAAGAGCATCATCCTGGTTTAACACATTTTTCTTAAAGATGATGATTTGAGGTAGGACTGTTGTCATTTCTATGTTATAGATGAGAAAAACGAGGCACAGGAAAACAGACTCACTCAAGTTCAAACAAGCAATATTTTAGAGGAAGTTTTGAATCTAAACACTCTAGGTTAATAGCTAACTTTTACTAATATTCAATAATAGACAAACAGGCTTACTGAACTTCCAAGTTAAGAGATTTAAAATGCATTATTTACCTTCTTAAAAGTTCTAAGCTGTATAAACACTTATTTTCTTATTTTTTCTTGTAAAAAAATTGATCTTAGAACTTCATTTAGGCAAGTTGACAAGTCATATAATTAGTAATTGGTAAAGCAGAAAGTGAAGAACTAAAGAGCTTCTTGATGAAAATGAAAGAGGAGAGTGAAAAAGTTGGCTTAAAACTCAACATTCAAAAAACTAAGATCATGGCATCTGGTCCCATCACTTCATGGCAAATAGATGAAGAAACAATGGAAGCAGTGATAAACTTTATTTTCTGGGGCTCCAAAATCACTGCAGATGGTGACTGCAGCCATGAAATTAAAAGAGGCTTACTCCTTTGAAGAAAACCTATGACCAACCTAGACAGCATGTTAAAAAGCAGAGCCATTACTTTGCTGACAAGGTCCATCTAGTCAGGGCTATGGTTTTTCCAGTAGTCATGTATGGATATGAGAGTTGGACTATAAAGAAAGCTGAGCACCAAAGAATTGATGCTTTTTAACTGTGGTGTTGGAAGAGACACTTGAGAGTCCCTTGGACTGCAAGGAGATCCAACCAGTCCATCCTAAAGGAAATAAGTCCTGAATATTCATTGGAAGGACTGATACTGAAGCTGAAACTACAATACTTTGGCCACCTGATGTGAAGAACTGACTCATTGGAAAAGACCCTGATGCTGGGAAAGATTGAAGGCAGGAGGAGAAGGGGACGACAGAAGATGAGATGGTTGGATGGCATCACCGACTCGATGGACATGAGTTTGAGCAAGTTCCAGGAATTGGTGATGGACAGGGAAGCCTGGCATACTGCAGTCCATGGGGTCCCAAACAGTCGGACTCAACTGAGCGACTGAATTGAACTAAACTGAAAGTAGATTTTAACTGTTATCTGGGTTATGTGTCTTGAGTGCCCAAACTCTGAATCTCTCCACTTTTCAACCATTTGGATCATTTAGGTTCTTACCATATATCAGTATTAAAAATGGCGTTTAAAGGAACATGGTTTGGATTATTTAATTAGTAGAGATTTCTGGACAAGGAGATCCCATGCCAAAGCTTCGTAATGGTTTTGGGTCTGTACATGCATCACTGGTAAATTTTTCTGCAAATGTGAGCCACTTTGTCTAACAGAACCAGTGTCTCTGGAGACTTCACCAAAAAGAAAGAAAAAGACTGTGTTGAGATGGAGAGTGAAGGGTTAGTAGATGAGGCAGCAAAGCCCTTTGTGAAGAGGGGACATTTGAGCTCAAACTTGACTGATGATCTAAATCAGCAGCAGTGGAGTGTTCCAGGCAGAGGGAAGCATAAGATATAACCTCTGCAATGGGAATAAGCTTTGATTTTTGAAAGAATTAAAATAAGGCTGATAATGCTAAGATATAAGGTAGGATGGACGAGTTTGAGTTCATCTCAAAGAACGCTGGTGGTCAACTTCAAACTGGCCTTTGTGTAGGGTTTCGTGCTCCATGTTATAGGTTTTGGACTTCACTCAAAGTACAAATGAAGGACATCATAGCAGATGAGTAACAGGATGTAATTATATCCCACAAGAATAGACTGTGGCCTGAAGATTGGAAGGTTGGCCACTCCATCAGCCCTGGTGAAAGATAAAGGTGGCTTGAACTAGGGACACAGAAGTGGAGATGGCATGTAGCTATTGGCTTGGGTATGTAGAGAGGTAGAGATTCGAAGACTTGCTGATAGATTTGATGCATGCATGAGTGAAGTAAAGAGGAGAATCAATTGTGACTCCTAACTTTGGTGCTTGAGATAACCATGTTCCTTTAATGACTTAATTGCTATTGTCCCCCCTAGATGTACCTCCATGAGGGAAAGGACCTTATCTCCTTTATTCACTGTGTATAACCACTGCCTAGCATAAGACCTGGCAAGGCAAAGAGGAGGTGTCTTGAAATATTCCTGAATAATTTAATAGTTATTATACATTATTAGCATGTTATCTAAGAAATTTCCCCTTATGTTTTATTTTTATATTTTTTTTGACATTTTAACATATAAACCCCAAATATATTTAGATATATGCTACATTTTTTAAAGTGTAAACTTAAGTCCATTTATTTACTGCTTTATGATTTCTTTCATGGTATCTAAAATAATCACTCCCCATTCAAAGATTTGGTTAATAACTAGTTCTGCTTCTTATGTGCTTATAGTTTTTATTTTTTGCTTACTTCTTAAAAAAAACTGAAATTTAGTTTTTAAATTATATAAGGGCCTAAGTTGATTTCTTCCCCTAAATTGCTAACTAATTACTTCAAATTAATTAGTCCATTCCTTTCTCTTAAAAAAATGTCTTCACTTACTGAATTTTTACAAGTAATAGTTTATTGCTAACTGTTTAGCAATAGTCTATTGCTGCTGCTGCTGCTAAGTCACTTCACTTGTGTCCGACTCTGTGTGACCCCATAGACGGCAGCCCACCAGGCTCCCCTGTCCCTGGGATTCTCCAGGCAAGAACACTGGAGTGGGTTGCCATTTTCTTCTCCAATGCATGAAAGTGAGAAGTGAAAGTGAAGTCGCTCAGTCATGTCTGACTCTCCGTGACCCCATGGACTGCAGCCTACCAGGCTCCCCCACTCATGGGATTTTCCAGACAAGAGCGTTGGAGTGGGGTGCCATTGCCTTCTCCAAGCCTACTGCTAACCAGCCACATTGCTGGTTTGCTTTGCTAAGTTGCTTTCAGTTGTGTCCAGCTCTTTGTGACCCCATGGACTGTAGCCTGCGAGGCTCCTCTGTCCATGGGTTTCTCCAGGCATATATGGATATAGCAGCCACATATGGGTATTTAAATATACATTTATGTTAATTAATACAGTTTAAAATTCTGTTTCTCAGTCACGTTAGCTCTATTTCAGGTGTTCAGTATAGTCAATGGGGTGAGTGAATACCATACAACACAGTGCAAAATTAGAGAACTTTTTCATCATCACAGAAAGTTCTATCAGACATTGTTAGTCTAGGAGATATTTTTTTCAAATTCCTAAAAATTTTCCAAGGATTTAAAAAATAGAATAGTGTGGTATATATGAACTACATTGGGAATCATTGGCATCTTTATAAAACTTAGTTTTTACTTTTGGGAGTGTGTTATGCAGCCACATTTGTGAAACAAGTTTTTTTTTTTCTCTCATTAAATTTTTAATTTCTTTCAATGTTATATATAGTTCTACATGAGATTAATCCTAGGAGGCTTTAATGTTATAAATTATCTAATATGTGTCTTTAATTTTTTCTTCAACCATTTTTCAATTTAGGTATTCTACTTTAATTTGTTAAAATAGAAAATTTGCATTTTACCATATTTTCAGGTTTATTAGTACAATGATTTCTTTGACTTAAAACCTATTTTTCTGTCATTTGCTCTTCAAATTTTATTTACTTGCTTTTAGTATTTTCTCTAATAAATTCCAAGAGGAATTTATTAAGTAATTGTCAATATGTATTCAGTTTCTCCTCATTCTTCATACAGAAACTCTGGACCTGTCTAACTGAGACTTTTGATGCTTTAAGATGATTTTGTGTTTTCCTTTTATGGCCTTCTATATGGATTTCATCATTTGCCTTCAGGATATCTTATTTGCTTCTCTGTGCAGTTCTTACTGGTCATTTTGCTGTCTCTCCTAGGTACTCTGAAGTTAGAAAATGAGTAACTGAGGAAGCTAGTAGTTGAATGCAAAAGTAGTAAAACCATATCACCTACACTTTTAAAACATTTTAAGGAAAAATACTGTTATTTTAAAATTCTATATCTTTTCTATTTGTACTGCTTTGTAATACAATTTGCTTTTATAATCTATTTGAACACCTAGTATTTGCTCAGTGTTTGTACCTATTTTATAAATCCTTATCGATATTTAGCCTTTGTTTATAGGAAACTGAGTATCTAACATGTAATTTTGTGCATGTAGGTCCTATTTTATTAATTATATTGTTCAAATTATTTATATCCTTACTTTTTTATTCTTCAATGTATAGCACTGTGATAGTGGCTTAATATTTACCAGTCAATGGTACTGATTTTTTAATCAACATGCTGTAACTAGAATTTGCTAATTCTTTAAATGTTGCAAGATATTAATAATATTGTCAGCATAAATTTTGCTGTTTTCACATGAAGACATCTTTAACATTTTAAAATGTTTAATGAAACAATTAATATACTTCTGTTTTTATCCCAGTCTTAAACTTGTTCGGTTATCTGTCTTCCTAGATATTGAGTTCTGTCTCTGTGCTCCTAATTAGTGTATTTTAGCTTTTTTTCAGTATATTATTACTACTTGGTTTTAATATGTTGAAACATATGGAAAGTAGAGTTCCTACTAAATGTTATCTTGAAGTATTATCCAGTTTGTTTTTAAAAGTCTATTTTTATCTAATTATCAAACCCCAAATAATTTAAATTTATTTTAGAGAGGAATTAGTTGCTTTGCCATCTTTTCAACCCCACACCCTATTTCCTGTTAATCTACTCTATGTTTGCTAATCTTGTTAATATTTAATACCTTTTAAATATATATTGTCTAATATTCTATTTTATTACAGTATTTCAAGCAAGCATTTAGACTCATTTGAATCAAACTTCTTTTCTTTGTAATTTAAAAAGTATCTTTTTATCTTTGGTAGGTTTCAGTTTTCCCTCACATTATTTTTAAGCTCAGTTTTTCCATTCTAAATGGTTAATAATTCATCTCTCTGAAATTGGGAACGCATCTTTAAACGAAGGTCTGCAGCAATGATGTCTTATGATGTAGTGTCTGAGGCAGACACTGAGACTGCCTGATCTGAGCAGATCTGAGACTGTTTTGGTCAACATCACGTATAAATTTCAGAGTCAACTGAATATTATGTTCTTTTATAGCTTTCCCCTGTAAAGCTATGCTACTTTTTCCTTCTGCTTTTTGTCATTGTTTTTTTCTTTTTCATGTGATTTACTTTTGATGTGGAGAGAAAGATAGATGTAGGGGTAAAAAGATGATCCCGTCTTTACCGGTTTTCTTTGACAATACAAACATGAACTTGATATTGATTTTAGTTATTTTCCTTAATGTCAAGTATGGGGGCTTTCTCCCAGTCTTGAAATTCTTAATAATATACAAATTGTCAGTTCATCATATCCTCAGTACACTTAAATTTAGGCATATCTGTTATTAGTGGGCTGCAGTTGTATAACCAGATTGCTTTGGCCTTTTTTTCTCCCTATCATCTTTTTAACCCATTTGTATTTTTCTCTGCATTCTTGTGTGGTTTTTTTTAATCATTTGTTATTAATAACACTAATTATATTTTTCTGGACTCAGCTGTCTATATATTGCTTATCATTATACTTTTTGTTGTCTTCATTGTGATTTTAACAGTCTCTCCTTATATATTTAGTTTGAAAAAATATCTCAAAATCTTACTGAAAAGCATATTTTGAAAATACTACTGCATTTTACTAAGTAAATATATTTCTGAGCAATACCTTCCTTTGTAGTCATTAACATAATGTTAGTTAACATATTGCCTTATTTCAAAATTGCTGCCCCATCACTAATACTCAACTCCAAGGGCTCCTTATTTTGTATTTTCTTAACAAACCGAAATGACAGAGATAGCCAAATCATAAAACTGAGAATCAGCACACTTTAGGATTTCTGTTATCTCCATCAGCTTTGTCCTGGTTATTAGATCTTTCTCCTTCTTGATGGTAAAGATGGCAAAGCCAGGATGATATAGAATAGAGTGTCCAGCACAGTTCCTGGCCAGGGGGCAGATAAATTGTTCATATATTCTCCTTAGCAGTGAGAGTTCCTAATGAGATTTGTGATCTCCCTGGAATTGTAAAGGCACCAAAACTGTGATACTTGTGGGAGGCTACTCATGCTAAAGAACTTGATACAAGGCAGATTTGACCATAGGTTCTAGGTTCTTATCATAAATAAGAGAAAATGAAACAGCTCAGAGTAGAGATCTAGAGGATTTAGGAAGCTGGAGGATAAACAGGTTCTGACAATTGGATATATACTTTCTTGTTCTCATGCACTATTACTGATTCAGCCAGTTTCATGAGATTTTTAAAGAAGTGGCTTTGTGTCTCCATTCATACAAACGTATTTTTAGAAATACGCTTCTGTGTTGTATAAAATAAATTTTATTATCTAACCTATTTTAACCAAATAATTTTTTTAGCCAAAAATTTAACTGAATGTTTTTCTTCTTTGTTATTTAAGCCTTAATGGTTGAGTTAGTGGTTTGTCACAGTTTTTTTTTTTTTTAATGTGTTATTGCTTGACTGTAGATACACAAGGTGTTATTATTAATATATCTTATATATAGTAACAGAGAGGTTGCTCTTAAAAAGTTTTAAACCTGAATTTTTGCTTGTTGACTTTTTCCTTGCTAATCTACATAGTTCTTAAATATTTCAATAAAATTAGGACAATTCAACTCAATTTAAATTGTGTTATCTCTAACTTCCTCATTGAAAGAACTTTTCTCTCAATTGTACAACCTTCCCAAACTGACATGCAAATTACACTTTGCACATTATTCCCCGATTCACATATTGCTTCTTTCAAAGAGTTTGTGAAATTTTCAGTAGCTGTTTATAGAATTGTGGCAGATTTCTTGAGAACGTTTAGAACATCTCAACTTATCAACAGCTCATAAAAAATATCAGTTCTATCCCCCCCAACCCTGTCCCTCATTATAACTCTTCATTGGCAGCTACATATGGCAGGAAAACAAAACAAAACCAAAGGAAAGGTAACAGTTTCTATAACCTAATTTAGATATGCTTCATTTGTATCACAGTTAAGTCTCCAAAGAGCATTGGGAAGCATGATGGAATGGAATTCCCCCACAGCTTCAGCAGGAGCCAACTCTCCATATGGTACATGAATAATTCTCAAGTGCATTGGATAAAATAAATGGCGAGACTGATCTTGTATGTCTCTTCAGATGTGGAAAGGAGGCCTCATAGAAAATAAAGTGGCAGAATTAATGCCTTCTATCAGTACATACACTTTAGCCTCCAAAATAGAGTGAGGTGTTCTTGATCAAAGTAGAACCAAATATAAAGCAACCAAATGATATCAAGGGCTTACTGTTAAAAAATAATGATCCATTCTTCCCTTGCCCCTCATACTGTTGTGTGTGTATGCTCAGTCATATCCGACTCTTTGAGATCCCATGGACTGTGGCCTTCTAGGCTCCTCTGTCTAAGGAACTTTTCAGGCAAGAATACTAGAGTGGGCTGCCATTTCCTCTTGCAGGGGAACTTCCCGACTGAGGGATTGAAGCTGCATCTCCTGCATTTGCAGGTGGATTCTTTACCACTGAGCCACCTGGGAAGCCCCTCCTATTGTTGTAGGGATGTTATATCTCAGATCTGCTTCACTTTCCCCTTCTTTCCAGTTTTGGAACACATATCACTAGCATCCCAGTGTGTGATCTGTATTAGAATAACTTGAGATGCAGGATTAAAATTCTAATTCCTAGGTCCTATCCCAGAGCTGCTGAATCTTTGGGAGTGGGGCTTGAAAGTCTTCATTTTCATCAGACATTCAGTGTGAATCTCATTTAGACTAACATTGGTGTCAGTTATAATAGAGACTATCGAATAAGACTCGGGACAAAGAAGAGAATGGCAGAACCAATGATAGGCACCGTGATTTCCCTCTGAGGATGCAGAGGGCATCAGGGTATGTTTCTACCAGTGGTTTCCTATACTTATTTAATATTTGAGCAAAGGGTTAGCCTGATCCAAGATAGAAGGCTGGAATGGAAAAGTTGGTGTGTGGTGGATGGTGCTGGGTGACAGGTACATACTTCTTTTTGTTCTCAGAATGCATAGCGTAATAACAGCTTGAGTGGGAGGAAGCAGGATCAGATTGAATGCTGTAGTTAACAGTGAATGGCATCCATTCTGTGATTTAATTTCTTTCTTTTTCTGGTAAGATTTACTTGGTTATATTTTTCCACATCAAGAGTAAAATATTTTAGGTATACAAAAACAGAGTGGGAGGCTGATAGAATGATTTTTTTTTAATGGATGAAAAATTATGTGTGAACTAGGGAAAGAATATTAACATATAAAAGTCATCTATATAGTTTGGTTCATTGCTGTTTACAGTGTAGTGGTTCTAAATTTTAATTGCCAATAGAAAATAACCACAAGGAGAACAGCAAAAATAGACCAAAAGCAAACTGAAAAAAAAAGAGCACTAATTCACCTGTTTAAGGTGAACCTTTTTTGAAGATAGGAAGTTGTTTATTTCTAGATGATTCACATTAGATAAATTTGTGTCATTTACAAGAGTTAGAAAATGTGGCTTTAAGATAGAAAATTCCCCTGTATTTATTGCCAATGCATCTAATATTAGGTAAGTCCTGATAATTCTGGTATTCTGGAATTTTCTCTTTGGAGGGAAGGAATGTGTATTTCTTTGGTTTGAGTGAGAGGGTGATTGGGATTGAATCACTGTGGGTGAGAATCTTTCTAGATTTTTCATTCAGTGTGGCTACATAATCAGTATTGAAATAAGAACTTTATAGCTTACCACCTTCAATAGTTAGTAAATTCATTTGTATGTTTACAGTTTAAAGGAAAAAAGTGAAATTCTATTTAATTGGAAAGGAAGCTACCATGCCCAGCTTTTTTTCCCTGTGTGTATGTGTGTGTGTATGCGTGCGTTCTAGTTACTTATATCAGAAGTGCATAGGAGAGTGTCTCCTGGAGGCTGGCACAGGGTTTACGATGCAAATATTGAAGGGCTGTGCGTCACCAGCAGAGAGTTCATTTATGTGAGCTTTCCACCGTTTGGCTTACCCTATAACTTCTGCCTGTAAAGGTGCTTGCTTTTATTCTATTGTAGCCTTTGTTGCCAAAGGCAGAGGATATTTTCTTTCTAAGAGAGCGCTTAGATGCTTCCTCCATCTTGCCTCTGCTGGAGCAGTGTGGATAAGCTAGCTTTGTTATCACTGGCACTCTACCTGCTCTCCTATTTCTCCAGAGAGTAAGTGTTCTTCTTAAAAATATAGCTATATGGAGTGCCTCTGTGTCTTTAGATACTCTTTTCATGTGCTAGTATAAAATAAAAGTATTTTTGAAGATATGTTTTATGGGGAAGTGCTTTCTGGGGCCTCTAGAGATGTTCACAAGCACTGAATCGAAGTACCTTTATAGTGGTTTAATGACAGCGTGGAACACTTGTTATAAAGTGCCCTTCTGATATGTATCCCAGGGCGTGGCACAATTAGAGCCTGGTGAACAGGTAGATTTGTTTTCACCTTCAGTCACAAAGCGCCACCCACCCCCATCGCTTTGTTAGGGTTTTGCAACTATAGATCTGTATTTTGTTTTGTTTTTCCATCCCCCGAAGATGAAGGAGATCTGTCAGAATGGAAATTTGGAAAATTACACACACACTTGTGAAATTAGGCAAATTCTTATAAAGTTTGTATTCACTTAATGCACAGGATCCACAACAGTGCTTTGTTTTGTGTGAGGAATTGTTTTTCTCGCTGTGCAGAAAATGTGTGCAGGACTGTACAGGCATAAAGAGAATATTCATCATTATTTACTGTGTCAAACTCAAACGGAGGGCCAAATTGGCAGCATTCCAGGAGCAGGAGGCCACACCTATTTGTGAAAATAGAATAGATTTCCGTAGTTGCCTATTCTGTGTCTATAGTTGACTATTCTGTTCAAGGCGGTGGTGTTGGGACATGTAGTTTGCAAGCCGCATATGTTGGTTAACAATGAAGGTTGGCCATGGTACTGCTCCATAAAATCCTGGAGACCACACTTGGTTTGTGCACCAGCCTGATCATAATAAGGGATTGGAGCGAGAGATGATAAGTGGAGGAACCTGTGTGATCTGCCTGGGACCTCTTGCTTCACACTGATTGCCACTGATTGATGCCTGCTCTGTCTGGCTGGGCATTTTATCTCACGAGATGCCCTATCCTCAGAAGAGGAGGATGAGGAGAAAGCCAGGCTGCTTGAAGCTCTTGGTTTTCAAATAACTCACATGGCAGACTGTGATTTTTAAAAATTGAAATGCAATCCCTATTTGTATAAAGATATTTTTCTATAGCATAGCCAGACACACATGAAAAACTTTTTAGCCAAATTCACTGGCTGCTCAATTGTTTGCATTATTCGGGGCTCCTGGAAGTGTATGAAGCAGTAACATGTGGGATCAACCTGAAGTAGTGGCTCCAGTCTGTTTCATGTCATCCCAAATTGTCTGAAACAATGTGACTGAAGCTCTCTAGACTCTCTGGCATTATTTGGGAGAACCATTAACCAGCAATAAATAAGCAAACCTAACTTGGAGAAGGAAATGGCAACCCACTCCAGTACTCTTGACTGGAGAATCCCAGGGACAGAGGAGCCTGGTGGGCTGCGGTCCATGGGGTCGCGAAGAGTCGGACACGACTGAGCGACTTTACTTTCCCTTTTCATTTCCACGCATTGGAGAAGGAAATGACAACCCACTCCAGTGTTCTTGCCTGGAGAATCTCAGAGATGGCGGAACCTGGCCGGCTGCCGTCTATGGGGTCGCGAAGAGTCGGACACAACTGAAGCGACTTAGCAGCAGCAGCAGCAGCAGCCTGCCACTAATCAGGTCTGATTGCACTAAGTTCCCCTGGTGATAAGTAGTTTGATCACAGAAATCAGCTGCAGTACACAAAGGATGGAGCCTATGTTAATTTCAAAATATTATACTGTTTCTATTTAATGATAACAAAAATATAACTTGTACTGTTACACAGTGACTTATAGCATTTATATTCCTACAGTGGTTCTCAAACTTGAGCGTGCATTGGAATTTCTTACAGGATTTGTTAAAACACAGGTTGATGGGCCTCACCCTCAGAGTTTCTGAAGCCAGATCTGGGGTAGAGTCTGACAATTAATTTTGAATTTCTGTCAAGTTTTCTGATGATGATAATGCTGCTGGTCTGAGGATGACATTTAGAGAACCACTGTTTGCTATCAAACTGTTTGTAATTAGCCAGTGAAATCAGGCATCATTTTTAGAGCTGTTATTTTATAAAATGAGTTTTTTAGAAGGTTTAATCAATAATGAATTGTACATGTAAAGAATCATTTTAATAAAGCAGGGTCAGAAAGGATGTTATTAAACTGAAGGAATAAGTAGAGGGAAATTGATCTATGTGATGAGATGGGGATTGTTAGATTACAATTTTATTAAGAAGGAAAGGAAGTTTATATATACAGTGACCAAAACCTGATGCAAGTATTTTTGTTGATATTTTTCTTGTTATTAAAAAAATTCCCCTAAATCTTTGCAGTGATTTTCCTTTAATTTCTTACATGTAGCCATGTGCTTGCTGGATGTTTTCACACTATGCAGATATGTTGCTTATGAGTCAAAGAAATGCATCCTGAATGTTTTAATCTTTGCCTTATGAAGTTGTTCAGAAATTAATCATCAGAATCCTTTGTTTAATATCTATTGTTTGGCTAATGCTTTTGTTGTTATTGTAGAATTTTGAAAAAGCAACACGTGCATTGTCTTTGAGTTGCTCTAGAAAGAGAAAGAAATATGCATCCTTTCTAGAGTCAGAAGACTAGGCACCCCTTGTCCCTGTTTTTTGTATCTCCATTTAAATAAGATAATTAAAAAAAAATAACATCTATTTTACTTATACTAATTTAGCTTTGTAAAACAATATAGGATATTATTCTCTAGTTTTCCACAATTTTGATTGTCAAATAAGAATACTAGCTCATTTTGGTGGTGCTTTGAAGTTTCTAAAGAAGATGCATTTTTTTTTCCTTGTACAGGTCTATAAACTTATAAGTTCTGATTAATTCACCTCACTCATAACACATCATGCATAAGAGGTTCTGTGGGCAGATTCAAATAATTTTTTTGTACTCATAGTGCTTTTAGAATAATATAACTTACTGTATTCACATTCTGGGTAACACCTGATGATCTGTTGTGATAGCAGTTGATTTTGTGGAAATTTTCTGCTTGCCTGATCTCACATCCCCCAGAAAACTTTTGGCAGGTCGTGGGTGGATGGAACCTGATTTGAATAACCAGGAAATGACATGGATTTCACACTGATAGCAGAATAAACTTCCTTCAACAATATAATTAGCGATAATTGGACCCAGTATTCTCTCTCCTTGATTTGATCTTCAACTTTATGTCAATTAAATTCAACTAAAATTTCTTATTTGAATAACTGTTAAATGCCATGGTTAAATGCTAGGTACCATACTTGTTACTTCCAGTTACAAATGGAGGTCAGATAAAATTATATCTGAGGAAAGAAGAAAATGCACAAATAACTGGAATTTAGGATATATAAGAAGGCTTTCTTGCCCTCCTCATGTTAAAATGGAGTATCTTAAAAAAAAAAAAGTCACACATGTTGTATGTGTGACATTTGTCTCCTTCATTCAGTTATCCACTCCCTGCTGGCTGGGACCATCCACTTTGTGCATTACTGTTAACTCAGTACGCGATATAGTGCCTGCCATGTGCTTCACCCTGGATAAATACTGGTTAAGTGAATAACAAATGAATGAATAAATACATGAATACATTAAAAAAAAAAAAGTCACACATGTTGTATGTGTGACATTTGTCTCCTTCATTCAGTTATCCACTCCCTGCTGGCTGGGACCATCCACTTTGTGCATTACTGTTAACTCAGTACGCGATATAGTGCCTGCCATGTGCTTCACCCTGGATAAATACTGGTTAAGTGAATAACAAATGAATGAATAAATACATGAATACATGAAAGTCTCATAAAAATAACAAAATATAAGATTTTCATCTATTTTTAGTTATTACCAACTAAGGGCTTTATATTATTGGAAATCACATAGAAATACATAGTTTTAGTAATGAATATACTTTTGTGTTTCTGTACGATAGTTACCATCTTCAGAAAGCTTTGCGGGGCTCTGAACTGAGAGACCTGATTACAAAATATGTGAATTTCAGTGCCAACTCTGTCACTGACTTCCTGGGTCAATGCACAAGGCACTTATTAATGAACTGACTTTTTTTTCAGTGCCTGAGTTACAGCCTGAGAGTAAATTAGTCATTAGAGATTCTAGTTTAAATTTATCTGGATTTTCTCATCTGACTTTGTTTTTCCTGTGATGTCAGTGTTTAATCTGCTCTGTACGATTAGTTGCTGCTTCTTGCTAGGTTTGCATATGTTGCAAGCAAAAGTATTTTCTTGTTAGTATCATTGACTTAATTTGAAGGTTCCAAAAACAGCATTTCAGGGGAAAAAATTAAAGAATTTAAAGTATTCTCAGATTTACATATAAGAAGTGTTAATACTACTATCTAATAAAAATGGTCAAGGACCTTGTAGCAAAGAATATTATTCTATTTTTATAAAAATCAAAGAGTTCATTTTTTCCCCTAAAGAAACAATTTGAATAATACCTGACCCTCTTCTCTTCTTTTTACAATGGAATATGGTCAAATTGAACCCACCATTAAAAATTCTCTAATACCTTTTTTTGCATTAACATTTCAAAACTCAATTTAAATATTCACAGATCTCATTTTTAATAAACTTAGCAAATTCAGGTAATTTCCTTCAACTTTCTAGATTGAAGGACAGCAGTTGGTACAGATATAAAAAAGATGTACAGCTATGAGCAAAGCCCAAAATCAATTATATATAAGAAATAACCTAACACATGGAAAGAAATTAATCAAAAAGAAGAATTTCTACTATATAATTCTGTGGTCTGCTACCTGCAGGCAACAAACGCAAATGAAAAAATCAACATTCTTTGGCAGATAAGAGAAAAATTAATAAAAATGTTTCCTTCCTACTAGATCCCCTGATGCAACTATTGTTAAAAGTGAGTGACTGCAGGAAGAACTTGCTCGTTTAAAATGCTATTTTTTTAAACTACAGAAATAAGGTTTTATTCTTGCTGTTAAGCTCAATTACATGAGTTAGTATGGATTTGCACTGTCCAAAGAGCATCCCTCTTCCCTGCCCCTTCTCATTAAATGACTCTGTGGGATATGCATGAGACAAATGTAATAGGAACCAGGTGAGTAGCATTTTGAGTTGTGCCTACAGGGTAATGATGATTCTAAGGAATCTGAGTGTAGCAGCTGAAAACTCTAGGAGAGGAACTACTGAGAGCCACAGCCCCAGATACAGTCAAAAGATATTAGTACTCTAAAGATAGACATGTTCCTACTCCATAAGGAGATGGGCAGGGGTGCATTTTTGTGGATTTCTGCATTTTAGAGTTGCATTTTAGCTTTTCATTTCTAATTGGACAAACAAGCCATATTTTACAGAATGTATGGAACTAACAGTCTTTCCTATTAGAAGGATTTTATATTTTGTGTTTTATGAGTATCATCCTGAGATTAACGAAGATATATGAGGCTAGAATACAGAGGATTCGGTAATGCATCCAATTTAAATATTAATATTAGTCCACTGCCACATTTCTATCACATGTAGAGAATGTAACATAAGTTTAGAATGGAAAGGTTATATTAGTTCCCCTTACCTATTAAATAACATACAACATACCTGTATAGAGTTTTGACATATTTGTATATTGTGTATTAAATGTAAACCATAATTTCTCTATCCCTAGCTTATATTGTCATATTCACTTTTTGAAAGATAGCATTACATGAAAACGTGGGCTAGTTATTATGGTATATGTAATTGTTTGAATGGTATATGTAATTGTTTGAATTGTCAGATTTACAGATCTCTATTGTTTTATGTATACTAGGTTTTATGTATCTTCTTACTCCTTTGTGTGAGGGATTCTATTGCAAACAGCTTTAAAGAAGCACAAAACAGGAGCTGGCAACTTGGAGACTGTGCACCATTTTCATTTTCATTTGTTCACTAAGATTTTAAGAAATTTATTTCATCACGTGTTCTTTGTTCTGCATATGCCCTGTATGTAAAATTATGTAATAAATTTTTGATGGAAGTTTTAATAATACTAACAGATGTTAAAAATGACCTGAACTGACATACATTTAAAATCACAGAATAAAAAGGTTTGGAAATACTTGTGTGTTTTAGAGGAAACTCACCTAGCAGAATTTCTGAGCCCACTGTGATGGATTATTGTAATTATTGGGAATGATCATATTTTAATTCGACTTTCTTCCCACCTGTCGGTCGTCATCAAGGCTGCCCAGTATTCTGAAACAGTCTCCTTTTGCTAGGTGGCTAGTCTTGTGCAGCCTCTAGAATGCTTAGAATATTAATGCATGGAGAGGAGGCTGAATGCTCTCTATAGTTCTGTTATGGCAAAGTGTCTTGTTTTAATCAAAGCATATACAAAACCTAACTAAAATTATTTATAATAAATTAATTCCAGCAAGTACTTAAGAGAAAGAAACCATTTGGGGGGACATTGTATCAGAATATAGAATTTGGTGTTTCTCTTCTTCATACTTGACAATGCATATTAATTTCTGTAGAATTTAATTTCTTTCTTGGGTGCCTCATTCTGAAGTGCTTTGAATTTATATGAACAAAGACAATCTGACATTTATGTGAGGATCAGTCTAGTTTATAGTAGGCTGCCAGAGTAGGACATTTTTTATCAAGATAATATATGTTGAAAGACATGTTTATTTGATTTAATATTTATGATGTTGGTCTTATTCATCTTTTGCATTTCCTCCTTGTATTGCTTGTTTTAATCCTATTTCCTCTAAATTCTTATGTGTCTCCTATATTTTTCCCTAGAGTTTTTGCTTGTTTGCCTTTTTTATTTTTATTTTTTTTGTCATCTAGCTTTTACTCCAGTGGCTTTGGGTGGGCTTCAGGGATTTCAACCACCTGAAATCATAGTAATAATTTTCTCATGAATTCATTTGTCCAGGGAGAAGTACTCCTCAAAATGCTTCTTAACTAGATAAATCTAGTTCTTGACATTCATTTCATTCAGTAATTCTGCTGCCTTTATACAGGATAGGACTACTTTACCTTGAATGCCCCGATTGTTCTTTGCCAATTCCGAATCACTGAAACAACCACCATGTGAAAAATTTCTGCCACACGTAGGCTCAACTTTTGCAACATATCTGTTGGTGCTGGGTGAATAAAAGCCTTAGCAAGTACCAGCAGGCTTCCCTGATTGCTCAGATGGTAAAGAATCTCCCTTCAAGGCAGGAGACTCGGGTTCAATACCTGGGTCAGGATGAAACTCCTGGAGAAGGAAATGGCTACCCACTCCAGTATTCTTGCCTGGAGAGTCCCATGAACAGAGAAGCCTGGCAGACCCCAGTCCATGGGTTCGCAAAGAGTCAGACACAACTGAGTGACTAACACACACAGATAAAGCTTTCCTGCACTTTGGGAAGGTCCTGGGTATTGTCAAGTGTTGTGAATCTGCACCACCCTTCTTAGCTTCAGCTTTGTCTCTAGAGGGCAGAAGTAATAGTAGTGGTCAATTCAGGTGGTTCCCGGGTACCAGTTGTCTCCCTTTCTGAAAATGGAAGTATTTCTTTGCGTCCACCAGAATCTCCCGGTAATCTCTATTATTAATCCAATACAAAAGATACCTCTTCATTCTGAGAGATGATTAACAGCATTGTGGGCCCGACATCCAGCATTGTATTCATAACTTTAGGATGTACAGCTAATTGTTCGCATTTGGAAAATCAGATAAATATTTATATTTATAAACATTAAGACTGTTCATTCTGGAGTGTGTTTGAATATCTGTAAATCAGAGGCAAATGAAGAGTTGAAATTCAGATTTCCTTTCACTTGCCTGCCAAGTGGCCTCAATCAGAAGTAATTTTCTCCATGAGGGCACAGAGAGCTCGGTCGTAAGCCTTTTCTAAGTAGATATTATTATGTGTGTCAAATTACGTGTGGTGACTTTTCTGAAGTGGACTTCTATGCCCGCTAATCCATACACAGGAGGCGCCTTCATTCCCTCCTTCACTGGTGCCATTAATTGTGCTTGTGCTTCAAGTGTCTCTTACCCTCTTAAAATGTTAGTTTATAGCCACTGATTATCTGTAAGGTTTGCAATACAGAGACTAGGGTGAGATCTAATCTTAAACCATAAATACTATGCATTTTAAGAGAAACCTTTTTGCCAGAGCCTGATTTGATAGCATACCTAAAGAAATGGTTAGTAATTTCACATTTTAAAGTACAATAAATTATATCAATCTGACACTTGCTTTGGGCGAAATACACATTGGTTACTAAATCATCTTTTTTTTAACCTGTTATAAATATTGACAGTGAGATCTCATGTATTTTGAACAGTGAACTCAGAAATTTCTTTTTACCTTTCATTTGGATTTTTGTACTTTGTTTTTGACAATAAGTGCTTCTTTTCAGTTACATGCTTTGAATTGCAAATAGATAGCCAACATAAAACAGCCTCTGGAATATAGAACACTATACTGTCAATTAAGATCTTACCATAATCTTTGATAAATAAAAGTTACATATGATGTGGAAGCCTTTTTGACATATGTGTATATATATGAATGGCTTGGTTAGATACTTATTGAGCCTATATCAATGTTTTTTTCAAAATTTCACATGAGATTTTCCATTTAATTTTTAATAAAGTGATTAAATTTTAATTTAATGTATACTATTGGAGCCAAATTGTTAAGTCCTGGACGATTTTAAATAATTGTTCAAGTACATATTATCTTCAATAAAGACTTTTTTATGAATGTTAGAAAGTTTGCTCACATTTTATTTTTAAAATTTATTTATTTTTTAAAATTTTACTTTACAGTACTGTATTGGTTTTGCCATACATTGACATGAATCCACCACAGGTGTACCTGAGTTCCCAACTCTATTGGAGCCAAATTGTTAAGTCCTGGACGATTTTAAATAATTGTTCAAGTACATATTATCTTCAATAAAGACTTTTTAATGAATGTTAGAAAGTTTGCTCACATTTTATTTTTAAAATTTATTTATTTTTAAAAATTTTACTTTACAGTACTGTATTGGTTTTGCCATACATTGACATGAATCCACCACAGGTGTACCTGAGTTCCCAACCCTGAACCCCCCTCCCACCTCTCTCCCCATATCATCTCTTTGGGTCATTCCAGTGCACCAGCCCCCAGCATCCTGTATCCTGTATCGAACCTAGACTGGCTGTTCATTTCTTACATGATAGTATACATGTTTCAATGCCGTTCTCCCAAATCATCCCACCCTCTCCCTTTCAAAGTATTTTAGTATTAATTTTATTATAGTAATGTGCATGCACTTTCTTTATAATATATAGGCTTTTGTAATCGAAGAGCATACACAAGTAGAAAAGACATTAGTAAAATTTATATGAATTATTTAAAATATTTATTTTACAATTAGATTTATTTTTTGTTAACCAAACCCAAGAGTATGTATTCCAAAAGAAGTCTAGATTTTCTTGTCTGTTACATGCTATAAACTGATATTAAAGCAGTTTCCTTTATAGATTGACTTGGTAAGGATATAAATTATGCAAATAATTAAATATTCATAATCAATTATTTTATTTTTGGTAATGTCTGTAAAAACTTTCCTGGTTATTTTTGCTGGGAGGGTTTAAATTTTGATTTAATTTTGGTAATCTGAGAAGAGCAGTAAGAGGTTTCTCAATTTTAAGACTAGATCTTTAAACATCTAAAAATAAAGTTATGTTAGTAGACACGAGCAATTTCTGAAGGATTCTGTGTTTACGAGTAATCTGTTTTACAGTTTTACTTATGAAAGAATGCATTTATAATTACAAAAGAATGGTTTGCATAGTAGTGTGGTATAAAAGGTATTTTAAAATAAAATAGAGTTTTCATGTCAACTTTTTCACATATTAACTTGTAGCCTTATTCTGGTTAACTAACCTCCTGACCTTTACTTTCCAGATTTACCAAAAGAAAGAATAATAATTCCCATACCTACCTCACTGGGTTATTTTAAAGATCATATAAGAAAGTACTTTGAAAGTCCTATATGAGATACAAAAATGAAACGGTTTAGGTGTCTTATTTTGACCAAACTTGTTATTAAAACTAAGTATCTTGAAAAAATAAAAACATGGAAAATATTGTATTTTATTCCTTGTTAGACTTGCAGTTAATAATTAAAATTATTCAAATAACTGTTTTAGTGATTGTAATATTTTACCTTATTACTATTTTATATATTCCTTGCATGTCTTAGTACTTGACATAATTGTTAAAAGGTGAAAGATTATATATTACATGAAATAATGAACAAGAGATAAAAACTAATATGAGATCCATGGCTTTTGAATGCAACTGAGCACACATGGTTTTTTTTTAACTCTCCACCTAGAATTAAAAAAGAAAAAGCACATTACCAGAGTGTTTGGAATTAGTGCATGCTTTCTTCCTTAACATTTGTTATTTTGGAGAAATGAAGAAAAAATAAATTTTAGAAAGGACAAAGAAACTCTGTAATAATTTTTTTTTGGCTTGTGAATGTACCTTAAATTTAAATCCACGTTTCCAAGAAGTAAGAGAAAGAGACTGCCTAAGCCTTTTCAGGATTTAGCCTGTCTGATGAGACTGCTGACATGAGTGACAATTAGTACAAATTACCATAATTGTGTTCTTTGGATGAAATGCCACAGTGCTTCTTTAGGAGCAAATGCAAGTTTCCACTTAGTAAAATGAGTCGGATACTTTGATTCTTCTGGGCAGTCAGAAATTGACAATCAGCCGTGTGGTATTTCCATGTCGTCCACTTCAGATCCATCTCAACAACTACAGCCTACCCTTTCCTTTCAATAAAATAGGTCCATTAATGTAATGCACCTGACTCTCATTCACTATAAGGAAGTTGTATTTTTATTACAGAAAAAGTATCACATAAATACAAATTACATTTTTTCATTAGAAAACTACTTTCATTTCAGAAAAAATTCAATTAATTATGAATAGGGTTATGCTTTCATCAGGGAGAGAAATATGTAATTTTTTCTTCAAGCTTCAAACACATATAATGAAATCTTTTCTCAGAATCCACTCTTAAGATGGATTTTTTAAAGTATTGACTTTATTAAAATCTCAGTTCAATTAAAATGCATTCAATTACTTAAATCTTTATTAAAATCTCAGGTAAAATTGTACAACAGTGTAAAAGAGACTTGTACTCTTTACCAGGCAGTTAATTCTAACAAATGAACATAAAGTGCACAGTTTTGCCCTTCAGGAGAGAATAAAAGAATAAGCTTTGGGCTTCAAGTTGGAGGTGGGAAAGGATGAGAGATGGAGGTTGCTTTCTATTTAGTTATTTCAGGAACAGGTTTCTTTCCACTTGTTACATTGCTCAGTAACTTGTTGACGTGGATGTGGCATTATCTTGTCTGGGTGCCCTTGGTACTACTTGTCCTTTCATAGAATACCTTATCCTTCTTCACCACCTGAATCAAAAAGACCCTGTTTAAGGATTTTATTTCACGCTCTTCTTCGGATGTTTTTGGTACAATGTCCCTCTTCTTTTTCAAGGGCCGCTAGAAGATGCCATTGAAGAGGAAGAAGAAGAATGTCCATCAGAGGAAACAGACATTATCTCAAAGGGGGACTTTCCACTGGAGGAAAGCTTTTCCACAGAATTTGGGCCTGAAAATCTGAGTTGTGAAGAGGTGGAATACTTTTGCAACAAAGGTAATCATTAATGGCTGGGCATGATATATGAGTCCATTTACTCAGATGATTTTGTGTAGTTGAAAACTGCACTGATATACTGGAGGAAGAGTGTTTGTCTGAAAATGTGTACAGGATTTTTAAAATCCTGTAATATTACTTTGAAAGATAAAAGAAATTTTATAACTCATATAAGTCATATTGTGTATTTAAATACATAGTTTCATATTGATTGGCCAGTTGACTGAATATTTTCATGTTGCTTGGACAGTTGACTATAATATATTTAGTGTTCATCATTTATCCCTTCAACAAATATTGTTGAACGTCAGTTGTTTACAAGGCACTGAATTCATCATTGAGGGTAAGCAGGGAATGGGCCAGAGTCCCTATACAAGGTTTGAGCTCACTCCTTTTGAACACTGAATGCCTTAAGTGTTTGACGTTGACTTTCAACATTGAGGATGGTGCTCTTCTTAGATACTGACAAATAAGAAAATACACCCTTTCTCTCTTCTAGATATTCTTTTGATACACTACCATTATAACAGAGGAATAACCTGAGACACTGTATCTCAACCTATTTCCAACCTATCTTGACTTGGAGCCAAGTGGCCCTGCCAATAATTATGTCCTCATTGGTCATGTACACTCATTATTTAACTTGCTTTTCCAAAACTGAGTTTAAGTGTTCTTATGAGTCTTTTTAAATTTTCAATTGATTGTTTTGCCTCTGCAAGTGAGATGGATCTTCTGTTACTTCCTGCACCAATGTATAATTTCACAAGTGTTTAGGTTACTTCTTTGGTTTTAGAATAGCTACTTTTATTGATTTTACCATGGTTGTTTCCCATAGGGCATGACTGAGAGTGTATGTCTGTCTCTCTATGTCTGTTTATGTTTCTGTAACCAATATTTTTTTTTTTGTTTCAGGCAGATAGAGAAACTATGGAAAGTGAGTTTTTACATGTTTGTGTGAATTTGATGATCAGAATTGATAGTCAGAAATCAAGAATGCTGACATATTATCCCCCCAAACTGCTAATATACATGTCTCAGCAGCCAACTATTTATATGTGATACATATTATTAAAACCTCAGTATAACTTTCTCTTGCTTCTGGCATGTTAGAAATAAAAGAAGTGAGCCATTCCCATCCCTGTGGTCTGTAGCATTCAGGACCCTAAAACTGTGGAGATGGAGTGACAACGCCAGCACTTGGTTTCACTGAATTTCAGAAAACCTCTTTGACCATTAACTCCTGGAGACCTCAAGATAACTTTGTAACCTGGTCCTTGGCCCCCACATCAGAGACTTGTAGTTGAAAACAAGAATGGTAGGGACAGAATAGACCTTCTTTTTTTAGTATTCACTTAGATTTCAGGCTAAATTAATATTTCCCTAGGAGAACCATTTCTTGATGCTGCATAACCACAGCAATACATAGTAGAGCTAGATGGAGAGGAAGAGTTTTTAAATATGTTCGACGGCATCCCATTTTCCATCTTGATCAGGAAATATACTCTTGTGTGCTGTAGAGTACCTACCTTACGTTGCAGGGCTGCAATAAAGGAAGAGACCAACAGCTATTAAATATCATTCATTCTTCTTACTCTTGTCCTTAAAAGACTTAGTGTATGGACTCAAGACTTTTGTCTATTAATCCAGGGAGAGCAGTAATAATAATTATTAGACATTGTTTACCTTTGGTAATAATCATTGGTGATGGCCTGTGTTTAATGAAAGAATATATTGGGGTGGCAAATGAAGTTTGTTCAGGTTTTTCTGTAAGATGTTACAGAAAACTTAAATGAACTTCTTTGGTCAACCTGATAGAACTTCAAGTTTTAAGTTCTTAATTTCTTGGAAGAAAATGGACTTACAGTGAAAGTGAAGTCGCTCAGCTGTGTCCAGCTCTTGCAGCCCCATGGACTATAGCCTACCAGGCTCCTCTGTCCATGGAAGTTTCCAGGCAAGAGTACTGGAATGGGTTGCCATTTCCTCCTGACCTAGGGGTCGAACTCGGGTCTCCTGCATTGCAGGCAGACGCTTTATCATCTGAGCCACCAGGGAAGTCCTAAATGGACTTATAGCAGATGCTTATTATAGGATTACATAATTATAGTCTCAGAATAATAACTTCCATCTATACTAAACAGAGTCTTAATGAAAAATAATGACAGGCCTTGAGGGACTAAAAAAAAAAGAAAGAAACAAAACTGAATTACAATTCTTAAGAACATTGTTTAATAAACATTAGTAACTGTTTGATAAATAACTGGAAAGTTGAAAAATATATCAAAGTAACATTTAATATATAATATAGGTAACATGGGGCTTCCCAGGTGGTGCTCGTGGTAAAGAACCTGCCTACAATGCAGGAGACAAAAGAGATGCAGGTTTGATCCCTGGGTTTCGAAGATGCCCTGGAGGAGGGCATGGCAACCCACTCCAGTCTTCTTGCCTGGAGAATCCCCATGGACAGAGGAGCTTGGTGGGTTACAGTCCAAAGGTCACAAAGAGTCAGACATGATTGAAATGACCTAGCACACACATGCACACATAGGTAATATATTAAAAATATATCATTAATATATATTATACAAATAATTCTCTGTTTAGTTTGAAGCTAGATAATAATACTAGATGGGAATAAGCATTCTAATTTTGATGTAATATTTTTTAGGATAAATACTACTTTACTATTTCAAACCACTGTCACTTTATTTAATAGGAAAATAATTTCATTATTTTACTCTCATAAGTTGTGAGACCGGGGAATTCCCACTGAAGCAGTAAGAACTGGTGTGAAAGAGAGACAACTCTTTGATATGAATTGCATCCCCTTGAGGTCATACTGGGATTCCATTCATTTTTCATTTAAGTTGATTAACTGTAATAGGAAGAAAAAATTTTCTCTCTGGAAAATTAGAATCTAATCTTTCTGCAGAAATTTACATATTAGTCTCAGTGACACATAATTATGTTTTATTGCCTGTTGCAGGGAAGAAGACAGATAGGTTTAAAAGAGTATATGTGTTTAAATGGTTAATGATGCCAGTGTCATGATTGAAGAAGCATGTGAGAATTGTTATTCTGATGAAAACTATTTTTAAGTTGGGATCATTGATGAAACATACTTTTGCATGTATTCTAAATGATTTGTGACAACTTAAGCATTGTAAATATGTGTAAGAAAATGAATTGGATTATTTTGAAAGTTTCTTTGTCTAAAAATCTAGTCAAAATCACAATCTAGCAATGACATAGTTACTTTACTGGATTCCAGAGATAATCTTATCAAATAGGATAGGAATTTTAAAACTAAGATCACAAAAACATGGCTGGAGTATCTTGTTTTCCAAACAAGGTATTTCGACATATTGTCAGAGAAGAGTATTGAGATATTCATGTAGTTACAATACATCTTCATTTATATTTTAGCAACTATCTTTTGTACAAAAGCAATCTATTGTATTGTAACTTTTCTTTTTTAGAAAAGAAGAAAATTTTCGACTTTCTGGAGACATAGCTTATCATGGGTAAAAGTTGCTGTTTCCTTTTGGAATTGAACCTCTACATTATACAGGATGTTTTCAGTGTTTAGAATAGTTATTTACTTATTATTGTGGCATTTTCCTCTGTTCCACATGAGTATTATCTATTCTCTTATTGTCAAAGGGAAGACTCTTTTTTTTTTTTTACAAAAGTCTCAAAGTGTCTATTAATGTTAATAAAGTTCCTAGTTATAAAATGTGATTAAATGTGATCCAAATCACTCTTATAATGTAATATTCCACATAAATGTAAAACAAGTTGGTCAGACTTTTGTCATCTTTAAATGTGTAAAGTTTTTAATCTCATGAATCTAAAGCCTAAATATTTACAATTAAAATGGAAAAGATGTCTTTAATAAAACCTTGTTATAGTCATAGGGGGCCTAACATTTGAATCTGAAAATTCTATTGACTCCTTTTTCACTTTTTACTTTGGGTTAGTTGCATATCTCATGTTTTTGTTTTTCATCTTTGAAATGAATCAAATGAACTATGTTTATAAAAAGATGCTTTTTCAAAGTTGCTTTGATCCTTCTAGGTTTTCAGAAATGTAGCAAAGTGTGAAGCACTGCTTTCAATGTGCATCATCCTCTTTGGTGCAGTGAGTTGAGATCATTTGGCATCTTGCCTTACCGTATCTCAGAGAGGAAGGAAACAAGCAAGAATTATTTCCTTGAATTTACAGATGACGAAGACATCAAGGCTGGGTCCATAAGTGCTGCCCATTTCCTGTGGTACTCAAGTATTTGCTTCAGGGCCTTTTTTTCTGCCTTTGTTCTGGCTTATAGAATAAACATGGAAGAACATCAGTGTTGGTTTAGAGCTAAGCAGACTAGTATAAATTGAAATATAGGTGGTCTGGAAAGCAACCTGGGGAGTTATGTCACTGCTGGCAGGTGGGGACTCATATATATTAGCAATTCTTGGATCAACTCAGAGAAAGTAAATTTTATAATGGAGGTGATATTAAAGCAGCTGTAAAACTGGCTTACTATTATTCATTATTTGGAAGATGGTTTCCTCACTGAAATATTCAAGTTTGTTAATGACTAAAGTAGATAAACCTGTCTTGGGATACATTCCAGGAGGATGTCACATGGTATGTGAATAGGCAGAAAATTGCCAGGCCAGTATCATGAGGCTGTTAGAAAATGATGCTGTCACCAGGCAAGCAAACAAACAACCACAAACCGCTGAAGAAACTATGTATTAGTGAACTTTGAGTTATCAATAGTGATTTTCTGAACAAGTTAACCGAGTTAACAAGCTGGTCTTTGATGACATCATCTCTGAACAAAGTCTGAAAGGGAAAAATAATGTCATTAAAGTTGATTTTGAAAGAAAAGCAAGCCTTTCTTATAGTCCTACTATCTAGATACAGAGGATGATCAGAGAGGTCACTGGGTGCAGTGTTTCACTTGAATAGATGAATTAGTGTTGGAGCTCTTCAATCTGGAAGAATTAGGGTTGAAAAAAGGGAGCATAATGGAAATCCGTAAAATAAGAAAACAGACAGAGTGTAACAATGGGCATTCTCGCCACATTCAAAAACATTTGACCCAGGTAATGTGCAGAAAGTAAAGGTTGTCTTTCTATATTTAAAAAGCTTTAGAATAGCAAAATGCAAAGATATTAAAGAAAATAGAATAAAGCCTGAGTTACTCAGACTTGGATTAGCTCTAGCCCCAGAAGTAATTAATACCAAAGCAAAAACAAACATAAACAGATATTAGGTTGGCAGGAGCTTCCAGCTCAGTTCCATAGATTGAATTCAGTACAACTCAACTTATGTGTTAGGCATCTGCTATGTGTTGGATCCCTTTCTTGGTTCTGGGGATGCAACAATAGACAAAAGTCCATCCCCACTCTTGAGAGACAGACAACAATCAGACTCACATTGTATAATATAATGGGTGATGCTGAAGATCATGAAGAAAAACAGCACAGGTGGGGATGAGAAAATGCCATTGTGGGTGTGTGTGGGTGTGTGTGTGTTGTGTGTGCTGCACACTGCCTTATACAGAGTGATGGTAGGATAGGTGAGCTTTGAGTGGAGACCTGAAGGAAGGGAGTGAGCTTCTGGTACTCCAGGATCAAGTTGACTCTACCTGTGAGGCTAGTGTTGCAGGAAGCCAGAGGAGGACAGCAGAGAGCTGGGGGGAAATAGGAGAGGTATGGCCATACCTGTGGAATTGACATCCTAGGAATCTCTGGGCTTCTTGTTGCTGTGGAAGGCTTGGGTAAGCCGCAGAGGAGAGCTGAAGTATAACTGAGAGAAAGCCATGATGATCACTTCTCTTTACCTAGAGAAAGGGCTGCAGGGAGTACAAGTGAAAGCAGGAAATGGAAGCAAGAAAATCGGGGAAACTGTCAGGAAATACAAATAACTCCAACTGGAACCATCCCTTTAGCCACAATCTTGATGAGACTCCATCTGTAGCTCGTTAATGCAGTTTCCAGAAGAACAGTTTAGGGGTGTTTGAGGCTAATGAGTCTCTTTGCTCCCTTCCACAACACCAGAGCTGAGTATATGTTCTCTATAAATTTTCACATCCTTGACTCAGAAAGATAGAGCCAGGACGCAGAATAATTTCATCACTGTACTTAACTATTTCTGCCAGTGTTTCCAGACTCATGGGAATGTTCCTTTCCCCCAACTCTTGCCTTTCTTTCCATGGTTTGTGTCATTTTGTAGCTTTGTTCAAAATTTAAGAATGGAGGAAAAACCATATTTCTCTTTGGACTGTGATCAGTTAAAGCCTGTATTATTGGCATTTGTCATCCCTCACCCCCATGTCAAGGTAAAGCAACAAAAAAATTATCTTAGATTCTTAATACTAGAAGAAGAGAAAAAGCGCAGCTTCATAAAGACTTGGCTAGAGGAGTAGTAATTGCTTGTTTTTCATTTGATCCAGTCAAAAATTCAGGCTATTTTGTTTCCTGTTTCCTTTTTTGCTTTGCATTTTGTTATTATTTTAGTTCAGAAAGTCTGTTTACATACAGTTCGTAAACACTTTTCAGTTTGGTTTCTTTCTTCCTCATTTGTGCCTTTAATGACATGTCTTTGCCTCCTCTGATGCTTGGGCAACTGGAATCGGAATCTGCAAAAGGCAGCTCTACCATAATCACTTTGAGTTCAGTCAGGAAGGAGATCTTTACAGGCAACTTTGTTCCTTTTTTCTTAACGGGATTAAGAAGCTGAGCTTTTTAAATTCTTGCATATAACATTGACATTTCCAGGGTGTGTTTGGACCAGGGAGTTCAAAGAGAAGGAATAAAAAAGAAAAGCCAATATGACTTTGTTTTTTACCTTGCTGGAGGAGCTGTTTGTGCAAATCGCCTATAAGCTTATTGACCTGAATCTTTGACTCCTTGTTTTCTCTGGATTTGGCTGGAGTGGAGACACTGATGGAGCCCTGATAGAGCTGATTGAACAGCCCCCAGCTTTGCTTGGCACAGACCTCCTTTCCCTTCTCCTCCACTTCCCCCTCCCTCCACATGACATTATTGTTCTTTGGCAAACCCTCTGTTTTTCTGGATCTAGTACTCCTTTTAAAAAAATTTATTTTAAAATCGTTAACTTTTTCTTGCATAACTCATCCAACAATGCAAAATGGAAAGTAATTTTTTTTTTTTTTTAGAATATAGAAATAGAGGATACTTGTATTTTCATCTTGTAAGATTGGAAAAAGGAAGAAATACCTTATGACATTGTGGTATCACTCTTCTGGCCATATTAAAATCCCGAAACATATTTTTTATTTGGAATCAGTATGATTTTTTCCTCAAGCCACAATTATTGGAAAAAAAATGAAGGAACGTTTGAAGGCAATTTGTGCTTTCAGGGGAGTTAGCATTTTCTCATGTTTTGGGAACCAGAGGGTGTTCAAATTTTGTTCATGGCTTAGTATTTTATTTGTAAGAATCAAATCAAAATTTATCTGTTTACCTCATCTTTGATCCCAGATATATCATTATGAAAATGTCAACAAAATTAACATGATTGATTTTACACAGAGTTGAAATGAGTCATGATGATATCATTTATATGAATTTTGTATGATAATATATACTATGCTTTTGCATGTGATAAAATAAATTCATTGTTTTTTTCTGTAAGCAAACCATTAACAGATCTCCATTGTGCAATCTACTAAAGGTATTTTTTAGATATACTGAAACTTGATAAATATATAATTACATAATTATAATTTATGAAACAATTTCATGTTGTAATATAGCATATTTTATTCTGCTTCTACCTGACTATATAAGATATTAAGAGATAGATATATGCCTGTTTTGTTTATATCTTTATTTTATATCAATATTATTGTTAATAATAAAAACTGAGATCAGTATAAAACCGTATGTAATCATTTAAAGATGTTGCCTTTTTGATTTTGTTTCTGCAAGTGAAAGACTATAAACTTAGTGTAAGTTTGTTGTTCTCCCTACAATGTTGAAACTCAGGAGAAAAGAAAAAATTTATTTAATCTATTATTTTATATATATAAAACTAGGCATCTGTATATTAGAAGACATCTGAATTATTGATTGACTTTTTCCTTTTATCTAGATATTAAATTAATCACTGATTTTAGCTGAATACTATTAAGAAAACTGTATTTTTTAAGCTCTTTTATTGCTGTATTTTCTCAGTGATATTCTGGGTGGAATGAAGAGTCAGTGTTTCTGGAAGGAAGTAGATTTGTTCAAGTAGTAATTATATAAAGTTATTCTAAATTTAAAAAGTATTTTTCAATTTTGTTTTGCTCAAATTAAAAAAAAAACAAACAATGCATGCAGATCTGTACTAGTGTGCCAATCAGTTACATCTACTAACTCGATTTATTTTTCTATTCAAAGAAAATTACAAGTATGAATAGAATTAGGGAAGCCTGAGAAGCTAATTTATTTTAATCATATGGAATTAACATGGTTGACAACCTTGAATCCTACTGTTGGTCCCATAATAATTTGAGATGAAATGTTATCATTGTAGAGAAACTGATCTCTTGGAAGTAGCCATGTCTTTTCTGCTTTCTATTGCTAAACATCATAAATGATTTAAAAACATTTTCTTGGTACGCTGCACTAGCATTTTTTAGGTTTAAATCAAGGAAGATTTTCAGAGCTTTTAATCTTCTAATATAAAATTCATAGTTTCTTGTTAGCATGTAAAATTTCTCACAATGTTTTGATTATCATTTGAGAAGCAACAGGCAGTATTAAAGCATTTGCCCTTCCATTGCCTGATGGGATAATCTTTACCTCTGGTAGTGCTAAACGTAGAATGTGGAAAGCTGCCATGTGATGAATTTAATTATAGTAATATAGTCGGTCACTTTTTTTGTTGTTCTTAAAAGGTCAAGTAAAAATAAGTGAATGTGTTATACCAGTGAAGCAAATACTGATAACGAATGCAGATTGCTGTTTCAGCTCTTTTAGTAGTTCAATGAGGTTCCAGAGATTGGCACTGAGTCTACATACCAATTATAATAATTATAATAATGGTAATAACAACTTCCATTTGGTGACTGCTCCTGAAAGTGAGGCATCTTGCTGTATATATATCGTTTCTAATCAACTTACTGTCCTGCAGGGTGGATGTTGTTTTCACCTGTAACTTCCAAAGCTTCAGTAACTTGGCCAGAGTCACAAAATTACCAACGGTTAGTACCAGATTCAAACCTAGGTTATGGTATTTATAAAGATAGAGAGCTAATTTTGTTTTCTGATGTCCATCATTATATAATCCTTATAGAAGGAGATGAGCACATCAGACGAAGCCTGGACATGTAAAGCGTTAAACTCACTTTTTTGAGATATTTTTAATACTTATTAGACGTGATGTGTCAGTCAAGATAAGGGCATATGTAAATACAAGAAACTTAAAAAGGGTAAATAAATACTTCAGGGGAGTGCTTCAAAGATTTCTATTCTTTTGGTCCTTCCTAAAAGACTTTGTCCATATAAACCAATTTGCAGTAAGTAGAGTTGGCATTTCAGTAAAATGAGAGGGCTATATTGAAAGCTCTTTAGACTCATTATATTAACTGGATGATTGTTACTCTGATTTGGTGGCATGAAATAAGCCACAATTTCTCATTGTTTGTTTCTTGTGAAGTTGTTTTCAGGTAATTCAGAAGACTGGGCACAAACCAAAATGTGTGTGCTTGGGCAGAAATCAGTAATAAATAGCAATAATGTTTACAAATCCATCAAAACTATTTGAATAGGAATTTCAGCCCTGTAAAAATCTTTGCAAAGTGAACTCTTTAAAACAGTTTGACCTTCACATAAAATAAGGCCAAATAAAAAGCGGAGAGAGGAAGGAAGGAAGAGGAGAAGAGAGCATTGTTTGCAGGGAAAGCTTGGCCCACTGTGAAAACTTTTCACTTTTCTGAAGGAAATGCAGTGCAGCAGATGGTAAGAGTGGAAGTGAGATAAACATAGGAACTGGAAAAATAAGCAATACATTCTAACAGGTTCTGTATCAAAGATCTGGAGAAGTAGAAAGATTAGACAAGAAACTGTTCTGAAACTTGACAGTAGCTGTATCTTACCAAGTCTTAAACGCACATAGCAGAGATGGAAAGTGGAATTGCACAGACAGTAGGCTGTGATTATATTTTTCTGACAGTGAGAAGGGAAGGTCTCTTTAAGGATTATTTTTAAAGATAGAGATTTATCTAGGTGGAAATCTATAGTATAGATGTATAAAACACTTCACTTCTCGACTACCTGTTTAACAATGGGATTTGATGCAGCCTTTGTTCTTGCTGTAGAATTAGCACAAGACACTGTAGTTTGGGTCTTAGATAATCTTTTCTTTTCTTTTCTTTTCTTTTTTTTTTCCAATTCTTTTTATGTTCCAGGCTAGTTAACTAATACTGAAATCTATGTTACCTGTTTCTGGTTATGGAAGTGGTATGTGTAAGTGCCTGTAAGTGGCCACACGTATACAGAGGCAGAAAGGGAAATATATAAAAGAATGTTTTTATTTCTTAAAAATGAAGGCATCTAGTAAAGGAAGGAAAACATATCTACAAGTGAGAAAAGGGAATATATATATAAAGAGTGGAGGAAATGTTAAGTTTGGGCTGATTAAGGAAGCATCAGAGTCATTCTTAAGCTACCTAGGACATTGCACGTCATTCCAATATGGAAGCTGATTCACCAGCAAGGATCTGCCTCATTTAAGCCTGTGTTCTGTGCTTCTGTATCTTGACCTAGTGACTGACAGTGAAAGACAATATCAAAACACAGTAGCTCAACAAGAAATAGTTCTTTAAAAATATAGTGTTACTGACAATAAGAAAACAGGCTAATATCCTAAGGGAAACCCAATTTTTAAGAAAAAATGATGTTCTCTCTAGAATACTGTCAGTTTGTGTTGGGGAACTTTTTAAGGTGACCCTCCCCCCAAATCAGATCATTAGTAAAAGGAATGGATTTTGACAGTTTACATAAAATGCATACCTTATCTTCATATTTATTGCCAAAATATTAAATCTACTCATTCACCTTTTAAATTTATTTATCAGTTGTTTAGTTAGTTTGATGTGGTATAACATAGCTTCAGAATTCCTCATTTCCTTCCAAGGCCGTGCACCTAATGTTGTAATTGCAAAACTTTGCATTCTTCTTTTAAGGAGAGGCCTCTCCAATTGAATAAGCTTCAGGCCCCACAAGGCCTGCATCAACCTCTGTTAGTACCTTCAGTAAATATGGATGGTCCCATAGGAGACAGCAATGATCAAGAATGTTGTTTGCTTTCAACTTGCTAATTTTTGAAAAACCTTGAATCAGATTCCTAAAATTTCTTGGCCTTTATAGTAGATATCTGAATTTCAAATCTGCTATTATTCTAGATAGGTTGCCCTGAGCATAAAGAGAGTATAAATACTCATGGAAACACTGTAATAAGACATTCTTCCATGTTTCTGAAAATCTAGGCAGTGCTCTGGATGTTATCTCTGTTTTTCTTGTGTTATCAGCAGCTAAGGACCTCTTGCTGGCCCTGAGGGAGGAGATGCTGTGGGAAGACCTTGTGGTGAAAGGAGTTTGAATGGATCGCTTCCCGGGTGGCTCAGACAGTTAGGAGTCTGCCTGCAATTCAGGAGACCTGGGTTCAATCCCTGGGTTGGGAAGATCCCCTAGAGAAGAGAACAGCTACCCACTCCAGTATTCTGGCCTGGAGAATTCCATGGGCAGAGGAGCCTGGCAGGCTACAGTCCATGGGGCGGCAAAGAGTTGGACATGACTGAGAGATGTTGACTTCACCTGATAACACACTGGGACTATCCCTAGTTGTGGAAGCTGATTATGGATTTGAGTTTGGAGAAGGCTGATGTAACCTATAATACTTCCCCACCTCCCCAGATATGGAAACTTCATCAGGATTAAATTCAGCTGTAAGAATAGGTTCCTGAAAGTTTCCCAGGACTCTTCCACTTATAATCCATTGTCGGGAATTTATTTTTAACTTAAGGAGTGGTCCACCTCATGAAAAGAGAGGGTGGGAATATGTTACTCATTAGCAGGTGACCACTTGCCCACCTGTAAGTTCTGTCACTGTGGAGCATTTTCAGCTTCAAAGGCCATTGTTTTTGTCTTTGCTTGATTATTGGGATAATGAATAACTCAAAGCATTGTGGCAGTCACTACTCAGCCCAGGCATGTTTTTTTCCAATCCAGTAAATATTTATTGAACACTTGCTATATCAGACATTTTGGGCCATGCTGTGATTACTATGTGAGTAAATGCAGGGAAGATCTTGGCTATTTTGGAATTTACATTCTAGTGAGGAGGCAGACATTAATAAAATAATCACAGAAGTGGTACACGGTGGTTTGAAAGAGTGAAGATTAAAGTGTTCTTAAGAATGTAACACTTTAGTTGCTATCTAATGCTAAATTAATTATGTAAAAAGAAGTAATAGGGTTCCAAGTAGAGGGGCAGCATGGCAAAAGACTAGTGAGCATGCAGATTGAGGTGGAACCACAGTGGGACTTGACCCAGATGAGAGATGTATGGGCCAGAGAGATCAGGAAGAACAATGATCATAGGGTGAAGGACAGAAAATAATGAGAGGAAGCATAAGACAGAGTGATAAATACTTTGAAAATGAAGCTTTACAGGCAAATCTGAGCTTCCCATAAACATGGTAGAGAGAGAAAATGAAAAAGCAAAATATATATAATTTTAGTGGTCATGCAGTAGAAAAACACGGTTTATCAGAAGAAATAAATGTTATCCCCTATTTGTGAGCTCTGAGAGTCATTTATCATCATTAGGGTATTTGAACTACTGTTGGATAAAGGGCATTCAGATAGGGACCAAAGTTTTTGTTAGCTGCTGTCCCACAATATGCATTCTCCATTGGTCTTGGCTTTTTGGATGTGTGGTGTGAGTAAAGTCTTAATTATAATGAGTAAATTATATTGTGGTGATGGAACACTGTGGTAATGAGTGATTGCTTATGACTCATATTCCTACATGGATTATGAGAAAGGAGAAGCCTCTCTGGAGTGAATTGTTAAACAGGAAAGAATAAACAATTAGATTGTATGGAAAACGGTATTCAAAGATCATAACTTTCTCAAATTGGTTTGATCTTTCTGTGTAGACTAGGTTTACTTGTTAGGGGTACAGTTTTAGAGATTGTGAGCTTTGATTTTACTTTTCCTTGTTGACAATGATGATTATGGTGATGATGTTGGTGATAGTGATGTTGGTGATGATGATGGTGATGATGGTGATGGTAAAGTTGGTGATGATGAAGGTGATGATGTTGATGGTGATGATGATGGTGATGATGTTGATGGTGATGTTGGTGATGTTGGTGATGGTGATGATGGTGATGGTGATGTTGGTGATGATGGTGATGGTGATGTTGGTGATGGTGATGTTGGTGATGATGGTGATGGTGATGTTGGTGATGGTGATGGTGATGTTGGTGATGATGGTGATGTTGGTGATGGTGATGTTGGTAATGATGATGGTGATGTTGGTGATGATGATGGTGATGATGTTGATGTCAGTGATGATGATAATTTCCTACAGGGAATGCTGGGTTTGAAGCTTGAAGACTGAGGCCAGAAAACTGAAAGCTAATGGTTTCTTGATGGCTGAACAACAGATCCCTGCATAGGTCAATTACAGTTCAGAGTATTATCATTTACAGACCATCAGGCCTTACTTTGTCTCCTCTTTGGAACAAGAAATGGCTTAACTTTGTAGAATCCTCCTCTGAACGGAACATTGTAGTTGCAGTGGCTTTTCCTTTCAGCTGCAGTGAGGGGTTTTCGTTGTTGTTGTTGTTTGTTCCTTTGATTGGTTTGGTTTGAGGCGAAGCAGGGGAAGAGAAAATAAAACTTATTTAAACGTAAACTTTGAAATAGGCATTTCAGAAATGTCTTTTAAAGTAAGATGCCTCCTCCACTTGCTTGTAAATGTTCTTGTGAGAAATAACGAGGAGTGAAATTTCTTGAATGATACAGTGCTGAATATTTGCCTTATTTTATCCCATGTGGAAATTTCCCTTATGTTCCAAATCTTAAGTAAACTTAAACTTTTCACATAGAGGCTGATATTGATGTCAGGAATAAACATTCAGGACTGTAGAAAGAATTTATAAACCACTGTTCTTTCTTCCTCAGTTATCAATAATTTCAATGTGACTTTTATTTGATACAGTTACCATAAACATTAGTATTTTCAACAGTTTTCCCTTACTAGCTATAATAAAATGCCACAGATATTACAGTAGTCATCTGTTGACTGTAGAGACAGTTTCTTTTTAGGATAACAGAACTAGCCCTGGACCGTTGTTATCAAACATTTAAGGATTGTTTCCTGATCTGGAATCTAAAAATTTAAAATTTATAATCAAATAAATGTGGATTCTGTTTTTTGATCTATTTGATTCACATTCTGGGGTATGAAAAAGGCTATTATATAAGTTACAAGGAAATCACATGCATCTAAAAATGTTTGTGTACTGAATATAGCTATCCAGAACACAGCAAAATCCTACATTTTCTTATGTATTTATAGTAAGTCAAGGGGGACTTGAGACAGGCATGATTATAGGGATCCACAGAATAATGGATGTACTCTATTCAAACCATTGAAATGTTTAGATTTTATTTTTAGACATTAGCAAAAAAAAGGGTAACAATTGGATGTTTTTATTTTTTGTCTCTGGAGATGTAACAGTGTCTGTAATTTGGCAATGTAGAGTTAATTTAACATGACACCTCTGTTTGGATAATCTATAACCAAACAATTGTTTTAAGCCAAACAACATTGTGGAGGCTATTAGGCAAAGCAAACACAAACTGAATCTTAAACTTAAATGTCCTCGCCCTTCAATACAAGCCGCAGTTTTCTGTTTTTGACTGTTACAGTCCTTTAACCAAAGCTATCTTGTCTGATGATAAAACCATAAGTGTATGAAGCTCACACATTTTTCATCTCTTTTATGACCTTATCTTTCATGAGCGGCTTCTGTGAAGGTATCCTAACTATAGGAAGCACCTGGAAAACATATGTGATATCTATTCTCTGATAAGCAGTTGTGAACAAGAAAGTAGATCTGTCACTTCTGAACTGTTCATTGTTAAAAAATACTTTGATGATTTAGCTGATTGCAAAATACATTATAGGGATGACTAACAGCTACAGTAACACTCCTAGTCAAGAAAGTTCAATAGTTTCATTGTACAAGAATTTCTATAAGAGGTTAATATTGATAGGAACTACATGGATTAAAAGAGCAGGATTGAGAAAGGCTGTTTGCCTGCATGACTGCTTTCAAACACTGCTGCTATTTTATGCGGAAAAAGTGAATGCCTCAGAACGTGGCAAGTCTTTAATTTCTACAGGAATGTCTAACTTTCAGTGAAAAGATATTTATTTGTGTTTTGAAATGATTTTTGCCTTGCAAATAGAGCCACTGCTTTCACCACCTTGCCAACAATACCTAATATGGAATCAAAGACACTGTTTCATATGTTCCAAAGACTATATTCTAGTGCATTTCCCTGAGTCATTTGTGATGTTTTATAGTGCTCAATAACGCCTTCAATTTCCTCCTTTAGGGCTTTCATTGATTCTGAAAACTAAACTAAGAAAAATGGAAGGGCCCACAAAATATGTATGATATCTTTTAAAAGAGCAACAAAAGAGTTTAATCTTGCAATGGAAAACCATTAACTGCATAGCCATAATTTCAGAAATATTGTAGATTTTGTTACCATTTGACATTTATTCCATTTCATCACTTATGAATTGGTCTCTGGATGTATACAGTGGTTATCCCATTAAATGTGTTGTGCTTTGCTAAAAATATACTGAAATTTCTATTTAAAAGCATGTGAATAAAGAATTTAGCAAGTAAATGAATGGATATCAAATGGATTTCTAGCTCTTTCTATAATACTCATCCTGGCATCCTTTTCTCTCCCTTTCCTCTTCCTACCAACAAAGCTTTTGAAGCAGTATCTGAACAAATTTGTCATTATCTTAGCTATTAATTATTCATGCCATTTTTTCATAAGCTGTTCTAGAGTGCTGCTTTCAAACATATAAGAATCAAAAATGAATAAAAGTTAAAAAAAAAAAGATGGTCAATGAAGTCATTCCCATTCAAATCAAGAAGAGGCTAAAATTGGGTTAATATCAAAATAAAGTTCTATTTATAAATTTTCCATGAGAATAAATATTGATAGGAAAGAAGCAAGTCTCCATTGTGAGGGGAAAATACTGTTTCTTAAAGTAATTTAGAGATTTCATATTCGATTAAATTATTTTTTAATCATTTCATTTTTCATTAGTAAAAAGATTAAAAATGAATTAGGTGAAAACATTACCATAAAAATGAGAGCTGGTTTCCTGAAATAAACTTAAATGATGAAGGGTTTAAAAGTTGAAAAATGTGACATATCTTAGTTATTAAGTAGTGCTGAAAGCAATTAATTAGTAAATGTAATGATATTGCAATAGGTTATGCTAAAAAGTATAAAACCAAAATCTAATTTTCTAACTGCACAGTGAGCAATGGTTATCGATTAAGCATTTCTGTATAATTTGATTTTAGCAAGTTCTAAGTAAATAGCACACCTAAAATAAAAATGAAGAAACGAGGCTTATATGTGATGAGGAGAAGCTATCTCATCACATCTAGCTGTCTTTGTTGCTAGACCTCAATTCAACTATAATATCCTAATGGGTTTGGAGTATGGTCTTTGGAATTGGACTGCCTTGGAATCAATTCGTGGCTCTGCTACTTAACAGCAGTGTGCTTGGGCATCTTCTCACATATCTGCCTACTGGTTTACTCTTCTGAAATATAGGGATAATAATGCATGGCAGAGTTGTTGATGTGATATGATGTTCATTTAACTAGTTCTGTGTGGTGCCTAAGAAATAGTAGCCATGTTTAAGTTCCATACAGAATCTGAACTTTGTGACATTATCTCTTCTTTATTCATCTTTATGAATTCAGTATTTGGCACATAGCAGACATTGAGAGGAGAAGGCAATGGCACCCCACTCCAGTACTCTTGCCTGAAAAATCCCATGGACAGAGGAGCCTGGTGGGCTGCAGTCCATGGGGTCGCTAAGAGTCGGACACGACTGAGCGACTTCACTTTCACTTTTCACTTTTCATGCATTGGAGAAGGAAATGGCAACCAACTCCAGTGTTCTTGCCTGGAGAATCCCAGGGACGGCAGAGCCTGGTGGGCTGCCGTCTACGGGGTCGCACAGAGTCGAACACGACTGAAACGACTTCGCAGCAGCAGCAGCAGCAGCAGACATTGAGATAAATATTAATTTAATTCTGACTCATTTTTTTCTATATCTAAATATTAATATATCATTTCATATGATATTCTTATGCTTTTGGTCATTTTTCCATTTTGGGGTTCTTTAAGAAAACACAAGTAATTAGTCAATGACTTTTATTCTTCTCACTCAGGATTTATTTTTATTAATGTGATGCATATTGTACATTTAATCAGTTTCATAAAAGGTTTAAAATAATTGTAAAATGTAATTTATTTAGAGCTGTTAATTGTGTACTATCAGCTATTTTTGAGTGCTTCTTTACTGAATACTCTGCAGTATTTATTTTCAGTCATTTTCTAATTATACGTGCTGCATAATGAAACAAATTAGATCAAATTGTCCCATGAATCAGGATGATCAATACTGAGTATTGCTGCAGATGTTGGCACAAGTTGAAATCTAAGCTCTACAGTTTTGATTTGGCAGTTAAGTGATATTTAATGAAGGCATTTTGTTATATGAAATTACTAGTTCAATCAAGCCCTTAATAGTTGAATGATAATATTTTCATTTTGAGTGATTTATTAAAGTTCTATGTGTATCAAATGTCTGCTGGGATTTGTAGTCATCTTGCCATCTTCTTTTCCTAGTAGTTACTGATGAAAATGATCATGGGTAAATTTGGCCCATACTGAATGAGGGAAAGGACTTCATTCAATCAACCATCAAACAGTAGGAATATTTCTTGAATTGTCTCTTGTTAGCATCTTAAAACTGTCTGGATCCTATTTTTGCATCATTGAAATGTCTTTAGTTTCATCACCTTCAAGCTGCCATTTTTCCTGCACATTAACTTAGCTGCTGCTGCTGCTGCTGCTGCTGCTAAGTTGCTTCAGTCATGTCCAACTCTGTGCGACTCCATAGACAGCCACCCACCAGACTCTGCTGGTTCCTGGGATTCTCCAGACAAGAACACTGGAGTGGGTTGCCATTTCCTTCTCCAATAATCTTTTTCTTTGGGGAAATGGTTCTCATTTTTAATCTGAAAAAAAAAAAAAAGGTTTTTAAACATGGAGCCCCTGGACATCAAACCTACAGAGTTTAGATTCATTTAAGATTATGCCTCCAAATTTCAGATATTTTATTGGTTCCTTTTTCTGGGAAACTTCCATGACACCAAGTTTTCATTAAATGTCATGCCTCTGTGCTTCTGTCACCATGGACTGCTCGCAGGAAATCATTAATTGCATGAGGTTGCAGTCTGTTCATTCGCCTCTGTCCTAATCTACAGGTTGTATGAGAGAAGGGACCATCTTTGTTTTGTACCCTTAGTGCTCAGAGACTCAAAAGTAGTCTTTTAATCAGTAAACTAAGAATGTTTTATATCACTTCTGTCTAATAAAGATAGACAGAATAGATAGATCCATATATCTAAGTCAATTCTTTTAACTGCTAAGTGTTGTGATTACTCTTCAATATAGTCCTCCACAAATACTTGTTTCTGTGTTTCTGAATACTTTTCCTTCCAAATATGCAATTTTCCAAATAAAGTAGTTTAGAGTAGACTTAATTCCAGTCTCCCAAAAAATTTAGTGAAGGGATGTCTGGGATGTGAGTTAGATTGTTATTACAGCTTAAGAGAGGGAAAACTCAAGGACCACAGGTCTGACAAAGTGTGTTCATAGAAAATAAATATGTGTTCATTACTGTATTTGCATTACATGATCATGTCAGTTCCCCAATGCTTCTCCGTCTTCAACAGGAAGGTAGAACTTCAAAATTAATTAGAAGGTTCTCCATGGTCAATGTCATTTCATGCTTTTGGTCTCTGAGTTTCTATATCTTATGTGATCTCATTTGGAATTATTCATGGACTACCCTGGTTATTTTTGTCAGTGGCAACCTCTTTTATGCATGTGACGTGTCTCCTTAACTAGATTATATGGTTCTTAAGAGAAAGCTTCTTTTTGTTTTTCATATATTTCATTGCATCTTCAAATATATGCCTTGTCAATGTTAATTACTGATTGAATATTGCATAGCAGTGTTTTCAACAATTAAAATGTAATAGGAAAAGTCAGGAAGATTTTCTTCTCTCTGTGTACTTAGAATGATATAAATAATAACTGAATATAGTACTTAACTTACCCAAGTGGTTCTGATGAAAATTTTACTGTTCTCTGGGTCCTTGGATGTGTGATTTTTAACAGTGTAGTCTCATGCTTAGTTTTTATCCGTCTCTCTATGACTAAAATTTAACCATTTTAAGGTGTATGTGTTCTTTTTTCAACTAGTGGGGTGGGGAGGAGGTAGGGAGGCAAGAAAGGACGTTTTCGAAAGAATGCCAAGCTGATAGGAGACTCAAATTTAGCCCCTAACCTTTTACCAACTGCTGATGTGGGTGGTCTTCATGGTGCCTCTCTGTGCTCCCCCATAGCCCTACTGTTCTGCTTGTTTGGGGAAGGAGATGGCTGGGAAGCACTTATTGCTGAAGCATGAGAAGGCTTAGGGGAGATTCCCAATGTGGAAATGAATGTTTTAGCTCTAAAACTGTAGATAAGTCACCATCTCTGTACATCAACTTCCCGATGGGTGAACTTGTCTCATTTGGGTTACATGTTCTCCAGAGTCCCCTGTGATGCTCACATCCCTGTTTCAAGATCACAAGACATGAGAACAGTGCTTAGAAGGCGTGGATGTTGTTTAAAATATATAGGTTGATGGTCTAGCTTTCACTGTTGTTGGTGGAGGGGGGCGGCATTTTCCTTTGTAGACTCCTCTGCACCCATGCCTGGAGTCTGTGAAAAAGCAAGGAAAAGGTCACTCACCTAGGTGGTAGATTCTGGTGTGAATTATAGTCCCCATGAAAAATAGAGCATTGGTAAAGGCAGTATCAGTTCAGTTCAGTTGCTCAGCTGTGTCCGATTCTTTATGACCCCATGGACTGCAGAAGCCAGACTTCCCTGTGCATCACCAACTCCGAGAGCTTGCTCAAACTCATGTCCATCGAGTTGGTGATGCCATCCTACCATCACATCCTCTGTTGTCCCCTTCTCCTGCCTTCCGTCTTTCCCAGAATCAGGATCTTTTTGAATGAGTCAGTTCTTTGCATCAGATGGCCAAAGTATTATTGGAGCTTCAGCTTCAGTATCAGCCCTTCCAGTGAATATTCAGGACTGATTTCCTTTACGACTGACTAGTTTGATCTCCATGAANTGTTGTCCCCTTCTCCTGCCTTCCGTCTTTCCCAGAATCAGGATCTTTTTGAATGAGTCAGTTCTTTGCATCAGATGGCCAAAGTATTATTGGAGCTTCAGCTTCAGTATCAGCCCTTCCAGTGAATATTCAGGACTGATTTCCTTTACGACTGACTAGTTTGATCTCCATGAAGTCCAAGGGACTCTAAAGAATCTTCTTCAACACCACAGTTCAAAAGCATCAATTCTTCAGCACTCAGCTTTCCCTTGACTGGGTCAGACATCCCTGGTGGCACTCCAGAAAATTTGGTGGTACAGGATATTGTTTTAAGTAACATTGACAAAAGTTTTCAGGTTTCTTAAATTCTTCCAATATACTAAAAGGCCATGGAGCCTCCTCGTGTGTAGAGGCTGAGAACCAGTCCTATTTGTGTCTGAGAAGTGAGAGCTGGTCTCTTACCCTGGTCTCCCAATTGGTTGGTGCATCTGTGTTCCAAGTGAGCTACAAAAAAAAGGAGCACAGCAGATTCAAACTGTTCCCTTACTACTGAGGCTTTGTACATACATTTGTTACAGCTCTTGGATTGTGTCTTACACTCTATTTATGGACTTGCTCTCTATAATGAGCTTTATACTCCTTTCAAAAAGATATTTTTCCGTATATATCCTACTATGCCTACCATAGTTCCTTAAACCTGGTAGATGCTCAATAAACATTTTCTGGAGAGGATTTCGTTTTGATAATCCAGAAAAGAAGAGAAAACTCACTTTTTAAAGAGCCTTCAATTCCAGGCATGGAGTTTGGTGGTACAGGCATGTGTTTTATTCTTTGTTACCCACCAGAGGCAGCACTTCTCTATTAGGGAAATTAAGTTCAGCAAAGCTGTCACTGGATTTCTGCATTGTATTCCTTTACTTTTAATTGACTTTTTAAATGATTTATTTTTGTGAAGCTATATATAGAAGTGAAAGTAAAATTTATGGAGTTTAAACTTTAAAACTCATATTAACATCACACTACTGTCATTGTAATAATAATTGTTTCCTGAAAATTTTGGATTTTCTAGGTTACTGTGAAAGATTTTAAAAATTCAATGTATAATTTATAACAATATAAATATTTAAGTACTATTAATATTAGAAATTTAACAATTGTGTGAAAAATAGTTATTGAATGTTTCAAAGGGCAAGCAATTTGACTTTAAAAATTTAGCATTGTTGGATTCAAGGTTTAGTTTCCCTGTTTTTATATTCTTTTCATTTTTGTCATCACATCACATTTTTTTGTTATTCTGTTTTCTGATTTCTGTTATCCTTATAAATAGGAATGTTTAATATTATTATTTGCACTGTATTAAAGTCAGTTATTTTCATTTAAAGCAGTAGTTCAGTTCAGTTCAGTTCAGTCGCTCAGTCGTGTCTGACTCTTTGCGACCCCATGAAGCGCAGCACGCCAGGCCTCCCTGTCCATCACCGTCTCCCGGAGTTCACTCAGACTCACGTCCATCGAGTCCATGATGCCATCCAGCCATCTCATCCTCGGTCGTCCCCTTCTCCTCCTGCCCCCAATCCCTCCCAGCATCAGAGTCTTCTCCAATGAGTCAACTCTTTGCATGAGGTGGCCAAAGTACTGGAGTTTCAGCTTTAGCATCATTCCTTCCAAAGAACACCCAGGGCTGATCTCCTTCCGAATGGACTGGTTGGATCTCCTTGCAGTCCAAGGGGCTCTCAAGAGTCTTCTCCAACACCACAGATCAAAGGCATCGATTCTTCGGCGCTCAGCCTTCTTCACAGTCCACCTCTCTTTGTTACATTATCATTTAAAATGAATGCACTTACAAAATTAGACTTTTTGCTTTTAAAATGTGGTCATGTTAGTATGTTTCTCATTCTTTGCCATAAGTATACTTTTGGTCAAAGTATATTACATCATTCTTCTTTTTTATGTGAGATGAAGGCATGATTTTGCAAACCAGCTCTACTTACTCAAGAACAAGTATAGGTTTATAGCTTTCTACAGTTTGAAGACGTGTGTGACTCACTCATCTTATATGATAATCATTCAATTATGACCTTTTTATACCCATTTTTAAAATAAATACAAACATATTTTAGTAAGCTTAATGATAGAGAAAAAGGCAATCTTCAAAATAACTCACTTTCAACCCAAACACAAATATGTCTTCTCTGCTGCATCTTGCCTTTATAAAAATGTAATTTGGAAATAAGCAAGTTACAGTTTTCTGTATTGAAAGCAGTATAAAGAATACATATGGATTTATTTTCTTCTTCTGTCTAATACTAATAATTCCAAATGAAAAAACTTATGGAAATGTTTTTAGTATTTATAGCAGTTTATTTATTTGTGAGTAATGTTGACTTTATTTATTATAAAGCCATAATTATTATCAAAATGATTAATCATAGACCTGTGTTCAGTATGACCATGTATGTAACAATTATATAATTAGACATATGCTAAGGACATCCCTGTAGGATGATTTGAATGTCAAAGAGAGGGCTTTAATCACTTGTGTTTCTCTCTGTATGTTGGTGTTTTCCAGGTGATGATGAAGGAGTCCAGGAGACAGCAGAATCAGATGGGGACATGCAGTCAGAGAAACCAGGGCAACCTGCAGTTGAGACAGATGACTGGGATGGACCAGGTAGGACAGAAATGTAAAATCAACCATCTGTTGCTACTATCCACTTGTTTTTCCCCTTGAATTTGAATTAAATAATAAAACTCATACTCTCATCTCTGATTTTAAAAAATATGTGTTTTAAAAATATGTTTGTTACACAGAAGGCTGAATAAATAACATCATTTAAAGAAGATTTTATCTTTGGTAAACCAGTGTAAAAACCAGTGTTACCTCTACTTGAAGTTTTCATCTTTGTTTTCTTTTATATTAATATAAGAATTTAGTCAATTCTACTTGCATTTTCTTTGAACAGAGATCTTTATGCCATATCCATCTTTAAACTGGTTATACTTTTAAAGCTTCAAACAATAACAGTACTCCAAAGAAATTCATTTAGTTTAGTCATGTTGTAAGTCATAGATTCAGTCACAGTATGTTTTTAGAAGTTTAGAAAATATTAACAGATACTCCCTTTTGATCCAAGGTTTTGGTAACATTTTCACTTTTACAAATGAAAAATAAATTCAGTTTTAAAGACCTTGATATTTAATCATTTCAAGAAAAAGAAAAACTAACGTAAAATATTCTAAAACACCAACATCATTTTACAAAGATATATACAGTTATAAGAACCCTGTGGATAAAAAACATTTATGCCAACTTTATTTGGTGCCAACTAATTTGAAGTTAATGGTATATTTATAAATGGAGACTATTACATCATAGGGCTTAAGGATATAGACGAATTTTGAAATAGTTTTAGCCATAATTTCCAAAGCAGTAACATTTTTCATTAAGAAAGATCCCTATGTTTTAATCACATTTTCACCCTTGCATGACTTTGCAAATTGCTCTCTGTTGTGCATGAAAAAGAGAGGAACTCCAGTGGTAATTTTCTGAGACCAGCAGCTGGAAAATATAATGCAAACAAAAATGGAGACACAGTATATCTGATTATTATGATATCATTTCTAATGTTATTTATGACATATGCAAATATTTGTATTCTGTATACTATAGCGTAGTGTTACACAAGATTTTGGATCAAGATGTATTATATTTAAAATACTATATTACCAAATTTTAAGTGTTTGAAAGAAAATGTGGACATGTGGCATTTTCACCTTATCACATAATACTTCTGTCTCAATATAGGTAAGAATTCCCTTGATTAAAAAAAATAAGAAAAAAACTTTGGAAAAAAGTTTTTGTCCTTGGAGATTACATTTAACTTAAAAAAGGTGCGCAGTTTTATGTTGTATGGTTGTTCATTCATGGAATTGGGTATGTATCGGCTACTTAGAAGACTTTTTACATTTAGATTAGATGGCCTTTCTGATATGCCTACCTGCAAAGGGTACATTCTGCATTCTCTCAAAGGGGAAAACTTGGAGGTGGCTGGTTTTCCTCCTCGCTCAAGTCTGGGGCCCACAGTGTTCCCAGTGACTTGGAAGTATGTAAGCAAATTTCAGAAGGGTAGTGAATTATTAATCACATACTGAACACCCAGTGCTACCTTTTTCAGGTATATTTTGCAGAAAGAAAGTCATATGTTAGGTAAAAAAGGAGGGGGGCAAGGGTAAAGCATGATAAAAATTTTCACATCTGAGTTATTTAATGTACTTAATGTATCTGGTTTTATTCAGCTGATATCAGTGAAAATGTATATACTCTTTCTGTGGCACATTTGGATATGAAAAAACTTTAAAGGAAAAATGTGCACCTCCATGCAGGTATACCTAGAGGAAATCCATCCTTTGTATGCTGTAAAATCAGTAACACATTTTTCCCTTTATTTCAAAAAATAAAGGGGAGTTTATTATTTTGACATCCTCTGATTAATGAAGTTGATTCATAACAAAAGATTACCTATTGGACATGTATCTTTTAATGTATAACATTCCTCCAATCAGGAGAAACTATACAGGATGTTTCTGGACTTTTCCTTTTACATGAATAGTGATTACATCAGTCATACTCATGCTCAGTTGTTCAGTCATGTCTGACTCTGCAACCCCTTGGACTGTAGGCCGCCAGGCTCCTCTGTCCATGAGATTTTCCAGGCACGAGTACTGGAGTGGGTTGCTGTTTCTTTCTCCAGGGGATCTTCCCAGCTCACAGATTGAATCCTCTCCTGCATCGGATTCTTTTTACTGCTGTGCTCCGTGGAAGCCTAATTACATCAGTATTTTTACCCAAATGTTTGTTTTTCAGAAAAATTATTGGTATTTCACTACTGTATCAAGGAGAGGAAGTTTTCGAGATTTCCATACATGTTAGAAAATGAGTTCTGGATTCTAAAGGTTTAAGTTCAAATTCTGGATTTGCTGCTCACTTGCTGAATAATTTTTGGCAAATTGCTTAATCTCTCTGTGCCATTATTCTGGTTTGTTAAAATTTGGAAAGTGATACTAATGCCTCTTAAGGCTTTTGTGAGAATTAAACCAGATCATGCACATAAAGTGTTAATGATCATTATTATGGCTTTGAAATTGTTGACACTTGAAGCAGAACCTTTAAAAATTCTTTTTGGCATTTTTTTTTAAGTTCAGTAGTACATCTGATACAACAAGGGCAAGCTTTTGTAATGCTAAGCATATAGTTTTGAATTTAGCCATAAACTGTCAGTTAAGACATGAGGTGATGAGTCAGGTGTGATTTCAAGGTCTTCTAACTTTAAGAAGACCTCCACCCAGTTCTGAAAGTCATCCTAAGATGGACAGTTGTCTCAAAAAAATAGAACAGAATCTAAGGACAAGGAAATTATCTAAAGAATTTGAGGCACAGAGCTGACATCATTTACGATGGATCAGGATTTACCTTATTTTTAAAGTTTGATTGAAAACTCCACAACTTTTCTTGATGGCTTAATTCTGTAATGAATCACCTTCTATCTAAAGTGTTCTATTTGTATCAAATACAGATTCCCCAGTGCAATTTTTCTTATTTGTTGTTCATCTAAAAGGTACATTTTGTAATTGCTTGTACCGCTGCTAACTCGTAAAGATGGAACCTGAACAATCTTTGGGGCTTCCCAGGTGGCTCTAGTAGTAAAGAACTCATCAGCCAACGCAAGAAACTTAAGGGATGCTGGTTCGATCCCTGGGTCAGGAAGATCCCCTGGACGGGGGCATGGCTGCCCATTCCAGTATTCTTACCTGGCATAGACAGAGAAGCTACTGTCTGTAGGTTTGCAGAGACAGACACAAATGAAGTGACTTAGCATGCACGCATGCAAACAATCTTTAGGAAAATTATCTTCCGTTTGTAAAGATGTCTAATGGCAAAATTCTTTAATGTTTAAATACTTGTGACTCTTATTTGAATAATCTTCCATTTCTTATGTGTCTTTCCTATTTGTGTGGAGTTCTAAACTCACACTAAGCTAATAAAGTTGAGGCCAATATAAGTCATTACCTCATTATTTCAATATTTCACACATCTATTTGCAACTTTCATTCTTCTTTCTTTCTCTCAAGAAAATTACCTTGACACTACCTTGCTTGGAATCTAGTTCAAATGATGCTATCCACTGTTCTTCCTTTTCATCTGCACTTGCCTATACCTCACTTCAGAGGGTAAAGAATCTGCCTACAGTTCAGGAAACCCGGATTTGATTCCTGGGTTGGGAAGATCTCTTGGAGGAGGAAATGGCTACCCACTCCAGCATTCTTGCCTAGAGTTCCATGGACAGAGAAGCCTGGGGGACTCCTGTCCATGGAGTCGCAAAGAGTTGGACACTTACTTTTCATACCTTTCATATCATTTCAGTCTTCTTTTTAAGTAAATGCCTTTTCTTTATCACCCTCACAGGTAATTCAGTGTGCCAGTACCCATACATTTAACTACTTAATAAACAAACATTGTACACTAAAAAACTGAAAGGCACCAGAGAGAAGTCCAAACATGTAATATTATGCTGTCAATAAGCTCTTGTTTTTATTGAGGTATAGTTGATTTACAGTGTTGTGTTAACTTCTTCTGTGCAACAAAATGATTCCATTAAACATTCCTTTTTATGTTCTTTTCCATTCTGATTCATCACAGAGTATTGAATATAGTTCCCTGTGCTATACAGTGAGACCTTGTTTATCCACTCTATGTATTATAGTTTGCATCTGCTAACCTCTAACCTCCCCCTTGGCAACCATAAGTTTATTTTCTATCTCTATGAGTCTGTTTTGTAAATGAGTTCAGTTGCATCATGTTTTGGACTCCACATGTAAGTGACATCATATAAGTGACTTCCACATCTGGCTTCACTTAGTATCATAATCTCTAGTTCCATCCATGTTGCTGCAAATAGCATTATATCATTATTTTTCATGGCTGAGTAATATTCCATTCTGTGTATGTACCACATCTTCTTTATCTGCCCCTCTGTTGATGGACATTTAGGTGGCTTTCACGTCTTGGCTATTGTAAATAGAGCTGCTCTGAACTTAGGAGTCTGTGTATCTTTTGAATTACAGTTTTGTCCAGATTTTTGCCCAAGAGTGAGATTTCTGGATCATATGGAAACTCTATTTTTAGTTTTTTGAGGAACCCCCATCCTGTTTTCCATGGTGGCTGCACCAACTTACATTCCCAACAGCAGTGTAGGAGGGTTTTCTTTTCTCCACACCCTCTCCAGCATTTGTTATTTGTAGATTTTTAAATGATGGCCATTCTGACCAGAGTTCACACTCTCTTTTTGATGCCATTTCTCTCCTTTAATATTCTTTAATTATCCATGTATTACAGTTAGGTAGGATGCAGTAATTAAGCATGTCAACCTACCAAACAGATAATGGTCTTGATTACAGGAGAAAATGCACACATTTTAGAGCCAGACAGAACTGTATATGAGTATACATGCTGACACTTATGGTCTTGTGACCTGGGGAGTATGGAACTGCCAGAGCATGATCTTAGGTGTTTGAATGTTGAGTTTTAAGCCAGCTTTTCCACTCTCCTCTGTCATGCTCATCAAGAGACTCTTCAGTTCCTCTTCACTTTCTGCCAGTAGAGAGGTGGATTTGCATATCTGAAATTGTTGATATTTCTCCTGGCAGTCTTGATGCCAGCTTGTGATTCATCCAGCCTGGCATTTCTCATGATACATTGGGTTAGTTACTAACTCGCCAAGGGCTCAGTTTCCTTATTTATAAAATGGGGCTAATTGTAATCACTTCATCATTATTTTCTATGTAAAACATGGAGATCAAAGCTTCATAAGTGCTCAATCAGTTCAGTTCAGTTCAGTCGCTCAGTCATGTCCGACTCTTTGCGACCCCATGAATCACAGCACGCCAGGCCTCCCTGTCCATCACCAACTCCCGGACTTCACTCAGACTCCTGTCCATCGAGTCAGTGATGCCATCCAGCCATCTCATCCTCTGTCGTCCCCTTCTCCTGCTGCCCCCAATCCCTCCCCGCATCAAAGTCTTTTCCAATGAATCAACTCTTCGCATGAGGTGGCCAAAGATAGATAGCTGTTATTACTTTTAGTATCATTTTGGCAATTGTGCCTTAGAAGCCTTTATAATGCCTTACAGATGATAAACTCACATTTGTATAGTGAATTAACCTTGCCATATTTTGCTATTAGAAATCATCATAGGGTTATATTAACTATGTTGTAGTCAACTGGATTTAAAACATAATTCAGTGAAAGAAATTTTAATGTAAGTAAATTTTCAAGAATGTTTAGCATAAAATCAGATATGTGTACTTGTTGCATCTGGACTAAAAATTGGTCAAGACATCTTATAAATGTCACCTCTTTTCACTTGCTTGTCAGTGTTGTGGATGCATGCAGAGGATCAAGCTAGTTGTGGTCTGTGCCTGAAATTAGACTGTGAAGATGAGGACTGTTTTGTGCAAAGTGGAATGGCAGCCGGGAGACTACTGTGAGGAAGCACACTAATGATACAGAGGTGTTTTTTTTTTTTTTTTCCCTTTACTAGTCCAAAGAAGGGCTTGGAGATTACAGTTCTGATTTAGTTTCCTTTTTGATTGGGAAAATGTGGTAGATATAAGATCTGGGAAATGCCATTTGAAGTAAATTAACAGAAACCTATGAAACATAGTTAACCATAGATATAGTCTGACAGTAAGAAGAATATTGTGAGAAGCGGAGGAAATCGTAAAATGACTGTGTATTACTCTGACAGTGAATTGGTATTATCTCTGCTATCAGATAATGCAGTTATCATTAATTTTCACATTTGCATTTCAATCTTTGGAAGGAAATGACTCTTGCCGGATGAAGATAAGAGCTCTGTACCACTATAATGAACCATCATTTTATCCCAACTCTTTGTGTCCATATGAAAATGAGGCAGGGAGTAGTGTGTGTGTGTGGTGAGGGGGGGAGATCAGAAAAACATTATAGCAAAGTGTCAAAAATTTCTGCGGACTTTTGAGCCCCTTCTGAAACAAGAGGGGGGTCAAAATAAATCTTCTATAGTGTAGTTAAGTGGATATCGGATTAAAGATGAAAGCCTTACTCTTTGTAGAATGGAATGTCACATAAACACAGTGAAAAAGTTTTCTTTATCTTATTCCTTTACTCCAATTTGCACTCTGATATAGAATTAGAACACACATAAACCTAACCAAAAAAAGGAAAAGGTAGATTGAAGGCAAAGGACTTATGATTATTGTTTGGAAAGAGATGTCTTTGAGTAATAAGCAACTGTATAAAATATACCCATTTATCATTATTATTCTTTCTTCAAGAATAAGAATCAAGGATATTTAAATAATGGCTTGTTTTAGAATATGCAAATACCTGATTTGTTTGCATAACTTTAATTGAAAAATTCAAGTTAAGGGATAATGAACTGAGATTAATTTTTTTTGGACCTTTTCTTTCCAGTGACTTTTTCATCAAACACACTCCTGGAAAATAAAATACAATGTCAAGTTTATAAATATAGCATGATCCCAGAAAAATATATGACAACACGTACTTTGCTATCCCAGACCCTACTCTCATGGAAAAATTCATTAATTAATCTTTTACATTCAAAGCTCCCTTCATTCAACTAAAATTTCCACTCTTTCTATGAAACTTACTGATTGAGACTGTTGTGAGTTAAGTCAGGTCCCCTCGTAATTCACATGCTGAAGTCTTAAATTCCAAACTCTCCAAAGAGTGTGGTGTTATTTGGAAATAGGGTCATTAGAAATGTAATTAGTTAAGACAAGGTTGTACTGGATTAGGGCAGGCTTTAAATCAACATGACTGGTATCCCTTTCAGAAGGGGAAATTTGGAGACAGACCACATACACAGGGAGAACATTGTGAAAATGAAGGCAGAGATTGAGATGATGCTCCTACAAGCCAAAAAAGGCTGAAGATTGACAACAAATCACCAGTAGCTAGGTAAGAGGTATGGAACAGATTCTTGATATTTGTAAAATGTGACATTGTTTCTATGGCAACCATATTGAAACTTTCAAAAGACTGGGTAAAGAGAAATAACTAAAACATTTAGGAGTGGACAAAATAAAGAAGCAGGGAGAAAATCATAAAAATATTGTAAGACTCTATCTTAGATGGCTTTGCAAGTGCTTTTATATCCCACTGTACTCTAATGAAACAAACTAGAAATTGTAGATGAAGCATTTGAATGACATTTATGAAACTGGAGGACCAATCAGTGGACTCTTAGGCTCAATACAGTTAAAGGTCTAGGTCTTACATCAAATGTTTATTAAAAGTGCTTTTGTATATTTTAATATACTATATATTATAATACTTCTATTATTTTGTATATATACTATTATAAAAGTATACTTCTATACTACTTCTATAAGTAATATAATACTTCTATTATTATTTAAAAATCATTCCGTGGTTTGGCTGTTTTGATTAACTACTCACCTCAGTTTTGTCCAGTGATAGAATTTCTACTGTGTTCCTTCCTCCTGAGTCATAATTTGCTTTAGAATTCTCAGCATGCACTCTAGGAAGACACTTGTCAATAGAGTATGAGAAAAACCTTTGATATCTCTTTTATAAAGAATCTGCCTGCAAAGCGGGAAACCTGGGTTCAATCCCTAGGGTGGAAAGATCCCTGAAGGAGGGCATGGTAACCACTCCAGTATTCTTGCCTGGAGAATTCCATGGACAGAGGAGCCTGGAGGGCTGTAGTCCATAGGTTGCAAAAAGTCGACCACAACTGAACAACTAAGCATAGGACATCTCTTTGATAACTCTTTTTATTGAAACATGCATTAAGTGTTATTTTGGCACAATAATTTTTGGAAAATTGTTTTCCTTGTCAACATTGCATCTGGAAATATGCCTAAAAATATGACTGACTCTTAAATCTAAAAATTTGAAAGAAAACTTAAACTGTGTAATTATTTGCTTCTCTTTTGTCTGGTTCAGAAAGGGACTTAATAAAGCTCTGAAGGGTAAGTAAAGACCAACACAGTGACAGAATCTAGAGGTAAAAGTAGTTTAAAAAGATGGAAAATAAAAGCAAGTGCATAGAGACATGCACACTTGCTATTAATGGGCCACAAATTGAAACTAGATTACTATTCAGTTCAGTTCAGTCACTCAGTCGTGTCTGACTCTTTGCAGCCCCATGGACTGCAGCACGCCAGGCCTCCTTGTCCATCACCAACTCCCGGAGCTTAATCAGACTCACGTCCACTGAGTTGGTGATGCCATCCAACCATCTCATCCTCTGTTGTCCCCTTCTCCTCCTGCCTTCAATTGTTGCCAGCATCACAGTCTTTTCAAATGTTCTTCACATCAGGTGGCCAAAGTACTGGAGTTTCAGCTTCAGCATCAGTCTTTCCAATGAATATTCAGAACTGATTTCCTTTAAGATGGACTGCTTGGATCTCCTTGCTGTCCAAGGGACTCTCAGGAGCCTTCTCCAACACCACAGTTCAAAAGCACCAATTCTTTCGTTCTCAGCTTTCTTTACAGTCCAACTCTTACATCCATACATGACTACTGGAAAAACCATAGCCCTGACTAGATGGACCTTTGTTGGCAAACTAATGTCTCTGCTTTTTAATATGCTATCTAGGTTGGTCATAAATTTACTTCCAAGGAATAAGTGTCTTTTAATTTCATGGCTGCAGTCACCATCTGCAGTGATTTTGGAGCCCAAGAAAATAAAGTCTGTCACTGTTTCCACTGTTTCCCCATCTATTTCCCATGAAGTGATGGGACCAGGTGCCATGATGTTAGTTTTCTGAATGTTAAGCTTTAAGCCAACTTCTTCACTCTCCTCTTTCACTTTCATCAAGAGGCTCTTTAGTTTTTTGCTTTCTGCCATAAGGGTGGTGTCATCTGTATATCTGAGGTTATTGATATTTCTCCTGGAAATCTTGATTCCAGCTTGTGCTTCTTCCAACCCAGTGTTTCTCATGATGTACTCTGCATATAAGTTAAATAAGCAGGGTGACAATATACAGCCTTGACGTACTCCTTTTCCTATTTGGAAGCAGTCTGTTGTTCCATGTCCAGTTCTAACTGTTGCTTCCTGACCTGCGTACAGATTTCTCAAGAGGCAGGTCTGATGATCTGGTATTCCCATCTCTTTCAGAATTTTCCACAGTTTCTTGTGATCCACACAGTCAAAGGTTTTGGCATAGTCAATAAAGCAGAAATAGATGTTTTTCTGAAACTCTCTTCCTTTTTCAATGATCCAACAGATGTTGACAACTTGAAATCTGGTTCCTGTTTTCTAAATCCAGCTTACTATAAGATTATTTAAAAGAATAATATTGATTAACACAGTTAAAATGCATTTCTTGTAGTTGGTAGTTGAATTTAGATCCTTGAATAAATTCAGGTTCAGTATTGTAGGCAACAGTGCTACACAGACATTACTGGTGCCTTCCAATGCATCGTATCAGTAAGAATACACAGGCCAGGCCACCGTTCCACTTGTGGTGAGTTTATTGTATCAAGTGTTCAGGTATTTTTCACCTCCATCTATTGTAAAATTTCCCATCAACTTTTCACCTCTTGATTATGCCAGGATCCTGTATATCAGTAGGGCTTGTGAAATGGTGCCTTTCACAGGTGGTGGTTTTGTTGCTAAGTCGTGTCTGACTCTTGAGACCCCCATGGACTGTAGCCTGCCAGACTCCTCTGTCCATGGGATTTCCCAGGCAAGAATATTGGAATGGGATGCCATTTCCTTCTCCAGGGNTGATTATGCCAGGATCCTGTATATCAGTAGGGCTTGTGAAATGGTGCCTTTCACAGGTGGTGGTTTTGTTGCTAAGTCGTGTCTGACTCTTGAGACCCCCATGGACTGTAGCCTGCCAGACTCCTCTGTCCATGGGATTTCCCAGGCAAGAATATTGGAATGGGATGCCATTTCCTTCTCCAGGGTCTGTATTATTAACTAACATTGTTACCTTCTGAAAATCTTTCCCTCACCTACTATTCAGTTACCCCTAAATACTATTCATAAAGGAAAGAGTGTTTAATTCTTTCCTATTACATATCAATTTTCAGAATAGCAAAGAATGGTATAAGGCTGGTAAAGTAAGCTCTAAGTACTATTGTTGGATTTAAATTCAAGATCTGTGTGAAGACATGTGATACCTATAAGACACATACTGAGAAGTACATTAAAAATAAACTACTTAGACTACAACATGAAGAAAAGATAGAAGAAGGACAGGAGAAATAGAAATATAGCAGTAGTCTTATCAAGAGGTGATCATCAGGCTTTACATGATAGATTTTGCTCATTTCTTTAAATTTTATTATTTCAACTTTTATGTCCTAAGAACTGGGAGTTTATGTGTGGATTTCTTTTGAGTTTTCTCATTTTAATGTAATTGATATGCTAAATTTAATAATAATATATAAAAATTTACTATAAATGTGATGTTAGAGTTATGCTTTCCCTTTTTTTCTAATAACAGATCTTAAGGTTTTACTGTTATTCTGTTTAAGCCTCAGGAATACACTTGGACCTTGGGGATTATTATATCTTTGTTTTCATAATAAACTCCTACACTGTTTCTGAGATTGATTCTTGGAGCAAGCAACTTACTCACTCATAAATATAATTTGCATATGCTTGCCAGATCATGTACTTCTTCCCCTGCACCTTAGCAGACCACATTGAATTAATTAATTTAATTAGTTCAAACACTTATTGAAAAATAACTGTGTGCCAGACTCTAAGGCTAAAACCATGGCTTGGGCTCAGACTACCTTCAGAAAGCTCAAAGTACAAAGAAGACAGACAAATGATGAGATAATCGAAATCCATTTCTATGGACTTAGTTGTAGAGGCATGTCCAGGGTGCAGTGGTGGCAAAGGGAGAGGAAGGTCATCCACTGCAGAGTAGGAGGGGTGGAGGGAGAGTGGCTGAGCGATCAGCTTTCAGAGACAGAGTAGGGAAGCATTGCTGATGCTGTTGGTGAGACTTAAAGCTGATGAGATAAAACAAGCAATAGGAATCTCTTCAGTGATCCCCGGGACAGAGTGACAGATACACATTGGACACACTTAAGTTGTTAATGATAGATAGGACATGTTCAGTTGTTTGCAAAATTATACATATATTATATATTAAGTATAGTAAACGTGCTGCCAGTGTGCCTGTATAGAAGCTTCCATGTTCCTCTTAAACCTGCCCTTCTGTACCACTGTTACCTAGAAGGTACTGTCCTTCTCTCACTCTTGGGCTTTCTGAAAGATAATGGAAACTAAAGTATCCTCAAGTCATGCCTGGAAATCTATAGTGAAGAACTGTTGAATAACAACAGTTAAAGAACTTAGTAAAAGGTCAGCTAAGAAATAAACAAAGAAACCTGATTGTTATTTTAGCCATTTAGCTGGAAATTGAGCAGCAAAGCAAGGTATATAGCGGCCCAACTGGTCTTGCCTGTTGTTTGGAAGAGGGGCTGACTCTTGGAGGTTCTTGGAGAATTTAGGGGAGGAATAAGAAAGCAAGTCTCAATGTGGAAGGTCTAAGTTTTTTGCTAACAGCAGTTCTTCTTGGTAAACTTACCTGTAGGCTATATTTTAAGGGTCCTTAAAAGAAAATTTCTAAGTGCTGCATAAAAAAAGTTATTGAATACACTGTCACATACAGGAGAGTAATGAAAATAACATTTGATGCTAAGCATAGTTTATATTAGGGTAAATACATGAGAGGGCTTCCCTGGTGGCTCAGAGGTTAAAGCGTCTGCCTCCAATGCGGGAGACCCGGGTTCGATCCCTGGGTAGGGAAGATCCCCTGGAGAAGGAAATGGCAATCCACTCCAGTATTCTTGCCTGGAGAATCCCATGGACGGAGAAGCCTAGCAGGTTACAGTCCACGGGGTCGCAAAGAGTCGGACACGACTGAGCAACTTCACCACCAAATACATGAGAATCAAGTATCTTGAGTTTTCATGGCAGAATCCCTTGATGTTAACAAGAAGTGTAACATTCTTTTTAACTGAAACTCTGAGTAAAAACAGTTATAAGCCTTCCTAATTGAATGAAGTTTTAACAAATTCTTTGGTTTTTCAGTTAATTTTTTCATATGAATTAATCAGCATTCTTTAATTTTTGAGCATTATATTAATGTAAAATATAATGAAGAATCGGGGAAGGCAATGGCACCCCACCCCAGTACTCTTGCCTGGAGAAGCCAATGGATGGAGTGGCCTGGTGGGCTGCAGTCCATGGGGTTGCTACCAGTCGGACAGACTGGGCGACTTCGCTTTCACTTTTCTCTTTCATGCATTGGAGAGGGAAATGGCAACCCACTCCAGTATTCTTGCCTGGAGAATCCCAGGGATGGGGGAGCCTGGTGGGCTGCCGTCCACGGGGTCACACGGAGTCGGACACGACTGAAGTGACTTAGCAGCATAATGAAGAATACACAATTATACTAAGGATGGAAACATGACATTTTTTACAGAATTAAGTAAACTATAAACCAGATGAAGAATATGAAATGGCTGAGGATGTGAGACTGGCAGCATTTATTTTAGTGTGTATTTTAAGTAAACAATGAATTATTTAAGTTTATAATGAGGGAATGGCAACCCACTCCACTATTTTTGCCTGGAGAATCCCATGGACAGAGGAACCTGACAGACTAAAGTCCACAGAGTTGCAGAGTCAGACACGACCAAAGCGACTTAGCATGCAAGATATTTAAAATTTTATTTTCTATATAAAAGCAATGCAAGCTCACCAAAAGAAGAGAAAAGCGAGTGGAAGTCAAATCAGCCATAAGAGTGTTTGTTATTTCCCTCTACCCATTTTTCTTTAAATTAGACGCTTTCTGAGAATTTAGTAAAAGGGGAACATTAGATATATAAATAGCAATTGCTGTAATATGATTAATGCAATAGTTGTTAAACAGGGTGATAAATGATAAAACATTTTAAAATATTACGCCTGCAATTTCTAATCCTATAGCTGGAAATAATGACTTCTGAAAACCATTCTGCTGTAAAGAAGTCAGTTGAGTAGCCTTTCTTAATTATGCAAATATAAGAGCCAGGATATTTCAGACTGGGTGTGGGAGCCCTTTGTCTCCTTGGGATGCATGCTTCCTGTCTTGTCATCTCACAGTTCTGTGAGAGGGCAGGGAGATGGAGGGCTGGTTTACACATGCAGCCTGTGGAGCTCTCTGGGTGGCAACCAACCACACTCTCCCACTTCTTCCCCGCATTGTGGTTTGCATTAGGCTACTCAGGCTGCCATAACAGAGCATCATAGACACAGTGGCTTAAATGACAGAAGCTTATTTTCTCATAATTCTGGAGACGGGAAGTCCAAGATCAAGGTGCCCACAAAGTTATTTCTGGTGAGACTTCTCTTCCTCGCTTCGCGACCTTTTCACTGTGTTCACACACAGGTTTTTCTCCGTGTGTATGCACTCCTGATGTCTCTTCCTATTCTTATGTGAATACCAATCCTGTTGGTTTAGGACCCTACACACTTATGACCTCATCTCACACGCTAGTAAAGTAATGCTCAAAATTCTCCAAGCCAGGCTTCAACAATACATGAACCGTGAACTTCCAGATGTTCAAAATGGTTTCAGAAAAGGCAGAGGAACCAGAGATTAAATTGCCAACATCTGCTGGATCATCTAAAAAGCAAAAGAGTTCCATAAAAACATCTATTTCTGCTTCATTGACTATGCCAAAACCTTTGACTGTGTGGATCACAATAAACTGTGAAAAATTCTGAAAGAGATGGGAATACCAGACCATCAGACCTGCCTCTTGAGAAATCTGTAAGCAGGTCAGAAAGCAACAGTTAGAACTGGACATGGAACAACAGACTGGTTCCAAATAGGAAAAGGAGTACATCAGGGCTATATATTGTCACCCTCCTTATTTAACTTATATGCAGAGTACATCATGAGAAATGCTGGGCTGGATGAAGCACAAGCTGGAATCAAGATTGCCAGGAGAAATATCAATAACTTCAGATATGTAGATGACACCACCCTTATGGCAGAAAGTGAAGAAGAACTAAAGAGCCTCCTGATGAAAAAGTGAAAAAGTTGGCTTAAAGCTTAACATTCAGAAAACTAAAACCATGGCATCCAGTCCCATCATTTCCCGGGAAATAGATGGGAAAACGGTGATTTTATTTTCTTGGGCTCCAAAATCACTGCAGATGGTGACTGCAGCCATGAAATTAAAAAATGCTTACTCCTTGGAAGGAAAGTTATGACCAACCTAGACAGCATATTAAAAAGCAGAGACATTACTTTGCCAACAAAGGTCTGTCTTGTCAAGGCTATAGTTTGTCCAGTAGTCATGTATGGATGTTAGAGTTGGACTATAAAGAAAGCTGAGCACAGAGAATTGATGCTTTTGAACTGTAGTGTTGGAGAAGACCCTTTAGAATCCAACCACTCCATCCTAAAGAAGATCAGTCCTGAATGTTCATTGGAAGGACTGATGTTGAAGCTGAAACGCCAATACTTTGGCCACCTGATGCAAAGAGCTGACTCATTTGAAAAGACCCTGATGCTGGCAAAGATTGAAGGCGGGAGGAGAAGGGAACAACAGAGGATGAGATGGTTGGATGGCATCACCGACTCACTGGACATGAGTTTGATTAAACTCCAGGAGTTGGTGATGGACAGGGAGGCCTGGCATATTGTGGTCCATGGAATCACAAAGAGTCAGACAGAACTGTGTAACTGAAGTGAACTGAACTGAACCTTAATTACTTAAATGTCCTGACTTCAAATACAGTGACATGGGGAGATAGGGCTTCAACCCATGATTCTTGGAAGAGAGACAGTTTGGGTCATGAAGAGTGAATAACAGTTTCGATTGGGTGGGTTTTACCAAAGTCTGCTGGTAGGGAAAGGACATCTTGGAGGATTGATTTGTGAAGAACAAGCAAAGCCAGGACACAACCGTAGGGCTTGAGGTTTTAAGAGAGAAGTCTATTTTTAAGAGAGAGCGCTATTTTTCCCCCACCCTTTGTTCCTAAATATGGAACTGTTTGTGAGACCAGCTTACATGTCCTGGGATCTTGCTCTGGAGAAGGATGGCTGCTGAGATGTGATGTGAATTAAGTGAACTAAACCCTGAAGTCTAAGGCAGAATACTATGGCAGACTGTATAAGACTTGAGTCCTTGGGTGTTTCCTTAGTGAAGAGGGGGAGTCCACCATCCTGTGTGGTACCCGTGTGCAATAATGATCCCAAGGAATCGAAAGCAAAGCACAGGCTTCAGTGGCCTAACTGGTCCCTTGGAATTCAGTGGTATGGTTGGCTCTTGGGCAGTTCTTGGAGATTTTTCAGGGAATGAAGGAAAAGATATCAAGAAAGAGAGGCTTAATTTCATTTTAATTGAGATTTTACCCCAGGCTGAAGAATGAGGACATATAAATCATGGGAGAACATGAAGGAAGTCCAGGGAAAATGGCCCCTATCTCTGCTCTGGGAGGACAGTCAAGGCTTCTTTACTTGTAAGCATGGATGCATTTACGGATGGAGGGAGCAATGAGGGGAAGGACATTCCAACAGTCCAGGCTGAGGGAGCATAACATATCTGCATTACTAGAGATCGTGCATTGTGGTTGGCCGTGAAGTAGGGACTCACATTGGACAACTAGGCAACAGCCTCTTGCAAGAGTTTGGATCAGAGTGCATGGAGATTTGGGTCATAAATGTTGCCAGCATCATTAATATTTGTGTAGGTTCAAAGTAGGTTTAAAGAAGTAAAGAAAGAAGAAGGGATTTCTCCCACCTCCAAATCGCAAGCCTAGGAAGACAGTGATCTGGAAGTGACACTAGGAGCAGGTTGGAAGCCGTCTCATCTCTGAAGCATTGTCTCTCTCTGTCTCTCTCACACACACACACACACACTCACACATGCACACACACTCTCTTTCTCTCATTTTTTATTGAGCAATGTGAAAGCAGACATTTTCTTATGAACTTTTACCCTTATTCTGCAAGGAGAAAAGATACTTTATCCATTGTGAAAAAATACTTTAACTTTTTTCAGTTATTAACTTTAATCTTTACATTTTGTATTAAAGTTGAAAATAAATATGAGATTTTAAAAGGCACTCAGCCACATATAATGCACCTTTTTCCCCCAGTTTTGATATAATGATATGTATGATAGAAAAAATTATTTGATTTTCAAGAATAAGTAGATAGTTTTGAAAAGGCCAAATTATTCATTCATTAAAAATCATAATTACAATTATGTGGCAAAATTAATTTTGTATAAAATAAGTTTTTCTGTCTGGAAAATGGAAGTGAATTATTTTACAAACTCATGTAACTTAAGGCTACTTTTCATGCTCATAACTCATAATTAATATATGGTAGAATAACAGCACATTTTAAAATTAAAGAAGAGTTTTTTAGTTAACTCAGCTTTCTGAATTTTACTCAATTTTTAACTTTTAAATGTAAACATAATAAAACAAAAAATAGTTATTCGATATTATAATAAAGTAAAGTGAAGATAGCATTAATGTAACTATTTCAAAAATACAGGAAACATTTCAATCATTATTAAAAAATACATTAAATTAATACTACTTCTGGTTCTCTTTGGGCCTTATTAAATATCACACACACACACACACTCACACATGCACACACACTCTCTTTCTCTCATTTTTTATTGAGCAATGTGAAAGCAGACATTTTCTTATGAACTTTTACCCTTATTCTGCAAGGAGAAAAGATACTTTATCCATTGTGAAAAAATACTTTAACTTTTTTCAGTTATTAACTTTAATCTTTACATTTTGTATTAAAGTTGAAAATAAATATGAGATTTTAAAAGGCACTCAGCCACATATAATGCACCTTTTTCCCCCAGTTTTGATATAATGATATGTATGATAGAAAAAATTATTTGATTTTCAAGAATAAGTAGATAGTTTTGAAAAGGCCAAATCATTCATTAAAAATCATAATTACAATTATGTGGCAAAATTAATTTTGTATAAAATAAGTTTTTCTGTCTGGAAAATGGAAGTGAATTATTTTACAAACTCATGTAACTTAAGGCTACTTTTCATGCTCATAACTCATAATTAATATATGGTAGAATAACAGCACATTTTAAAATTAAAGAAGAGTTTTTTAGTTAACTCAGCTTTCTGAATTTTACTCAATTTTTAACTTTTAAATGTAAACATAATAAAACAAAAAATAGTTATTCGATATTATAATAAAGTAAAGTGAAGATAGCATTAATGTAACTATTTCAAAAATACAGGAAACATTTCAATCATTATTAAAAAATACATTAAATTAATACTACTTCTGGTTCTCTTTGGGCCTTATTAAATAGTATTATTATTAACAGATCTGTGTAATTCAAGACAGTTCATCCATTGGACTCTGAAAGTCATTTTCAGAAATCCAAAAGACATACAGATAAAAGTGCCGTTAAAGTAAAATCAGTAAATCAGAAAAGTTAAAGCCTTTATTTTTCAGAGTGTTATTTTCTTGAAATGAAACCCACCTAGAATTAGTGTTGAGGTCATAAAACTCTGTTGAGCAGTATTGTCTTCCTCCATGAACTTTTCAGCTTTCCTCTTTCCAATCGTGTCTCTAGTACCCAATATTTATTAAGAGTTACTTGGTGCTGGTCACTGCTTTAGGCATGGGGAGTGTAAGAGCAAATTCTCATTGTTTTCTTTCTTTTTTTCCCCCTATTTATTTATTTATTTATTTATTTTCTCATTGTTTTCTCTCATAACCACTCTAGGAATATTTTTCCCCTCTTGGCAAAAGAGAAAGCCCAGGCACAGAAATTAACTTGCCTTAGATTACAAAGAAAATAATCATGAAATTGAATTGAAACACCTTGACTCCAGAGATGGTGCTCATCATCACTTGCTTTTCTCCATCTTTCATACAATGAGCCCGTCTAAACTATGCCACCTGTTATTTGTGACCACATTTTGACATCCTTTCACCTGAATGGGGTTCTTTTTCCTTCCCTAAAATACAAGCAAGGAGAATATATTTTATCTTTCATTAAAACCTTTTAATACGTTTAATTTATCCTTTGATAAAAATTGTTGTGAATCCAAGACTTTCTTTCTAGTCACAGCATGTTGGTTACTATGTTTAATTTATCATTTGTTTGGCTCTGCCCCGGAGAACAGCATACCCTTAAGAGCTACCATTCATTAAGCACCTTGGCTCCAGTCACTGTATTTCATTTTACAGTTGAGGAAATTAAGGCTTAAAATTTTAAGTTTGAGGCATACCTTGGAAATATTGTGGATTCTTTTCCAGACCACTTCAGTGAAGCAAATATCACAACAGAACAAATCACACAATTTTTTTGGTTTCCTAGTGCATTTAGAAGTTTTCTTTACACTATAATGTGGTCTATTCAGTGTGCAAAGCATCAAGTCTAAAAAACAATGTACATACTTTATTTAATTTAATTTTTAAAAGTTATTATTGGAGTATAGTTACTTTACAATGTTGTATTCGTTTCTGCTGTACAGCAGAGCAAATCAGTTAAAAGTATACATATATCCTGTCTATTTTTTAGATTTCCACATTGTATAGACTTTAATTTAAAAGTACTGTATTGCTGAAACAATTCAAGCCATCATCTGACCCTTCAGTGAGTTGTGGTAACATCAAAGATCACTGGTCACAGAGGACCATACCAAATACAACAATAATGAAAAAGTTTGAAATATCGCAAGAATTACCGAAATGTGACACAGAGACCTGAAGTGAGCAAATGCTGTTGGAAAAATGGTGCTGATTGACTTGCTCAACACAGGGTTGTCACAAACCTTCAATCTATAAAAAAAACACAGTATCTGAAAAGCACAGTAAGGCAAAGTGCAATTAAACGAGATATGTTTTCCCAGCCCAGATTCCCATCCCAGATTTCCATTGAGAGTGGTGATCAACAATGCTGGTAATATTCCTTTGGAGGACATTTCCTTTTTTTTTTTTTTTTTGTCCCTGTGTAAATTGATGTCTTTGGGTACTTCTTTTAAACCCACAGCAAGTGTGACAGGTTATCCCTATTTTATATGTAAAGATGTTAAGTCTTAGAGTAGTTAGGTCCCACACTGCAAATATGTGACGAGTGGCTTACCTAGTCTCAGATCAATGGTGAGGTCAAACTTGTAGGGGTAGTGAAGTAATAGAAGATACAATATGAGATGAATATAACTTTTAGATTCTGTTCTTCCACTTAACAGCTGGGTAAATTTGTCAAATTATGTCACCTTTCTTATCTGTTAAGTGGGACTATTATATACAGTCCACTCTCATTATCTGCAGGTTCTAGATCCTTGAATTGAATCAACCGTGGATGGAAAATAGAGAAAAGTTCCAGAAGTTTCCAAGAAGCCAAACTTGAATTTACTATGGCAGGAACTATTTACATAGCATTTTCCTTATATTTACAGCTATTTATATAGCATTTACTTTGTATTCAGTATTATAAGTAATCTAGAGATGATTTAAAGTATATGGAAGGATGTATAGCTTCCACGCAAATGCTACACCATTTTATATAAGGGCCTTGAACATCTGAAGATATTTTCTTGCTGGGAGGTCCTAGTATAAGTCCCCTGTGGATACCAAGGGATGACTGTACCTGCGTCATAGGATTGTATGAGCTTTGCATTAGTGAAGCGCTGAGAAGAGGGTCTGGTCCAGAGTGAGTACTGTGTAAGTGATGTAAGCATGACTTCATCCTCATCAGCATCTTCATCATCCTTATTTTATAGTTGGGTTTTTTTCTTCTGTCTTAAATCTTGCTTCAGTTTTGTTTCTTCTCCATTAGATTTATTCAGGTTTCGCATGGCCAGAGTAGTGAGTCCCTTTGTGTCTGTTTGTTTAGAAAACAAGATTGTTTCATAGGATTCAACATCCTTGATCAGAGTAAAACTTTCAGTTGAATAGGAATTGAGTATTTTAGAGTAAAAAAAAAATAATAGTAATTTAGACATTGGTGGTTTATGCTCAGTCTCATTCCACAAAGGATTTGGTGTGACTGACTGATGGAAAACATGCAATATAAAATGATAGTATAATTATAAAACTAGGTGAAAGAAAACTAGACAGGAAAATGGTAGAAGCGAGCTAAACCAGCGTCCAAGAGAGTTGCTTAAAAGCCCCACCCACCTCCTCAGATAAACGTACTGAATAGTTCTCATGAGACCTCTATTCTCAATTGGTATTGTATCTTTCTTTTTACCCAGAACCGCTCAGTTCACTTTCTGAAGAAGAAACAGGAAAGGGCAGAATGTTACTAACTCCTTCTTCCGGGGTGTTCAAATTGCAACAACACTGACAGCTTTTCATTTTGGATGCTTTTCCAACAATTCCTATTTAGAAAATCAAATATATGCTTATCATTATTTTACTAAAAAGTCCACTGAGTAAATGAATTCCATAGGATTAGGAAAAAATAGTTTTCTGTGATTGGTGGATGACACTGTTATTCAATAGGGTGCTCTTAAAAACAGACCGAATGCATTTTGCAGTTTTCAATTTGTAAGAAAATGATTTCATTAGAGGGGAAGAGAGAGGGGAAAAACCATCAGTGGGAATGTTGGAGAATGCAGGCTCCTCATGAGACCTGCAGAGAAGACAAACTAAGTGTACAGATGCAGATTAGGCCTCAGAACATGAGGGTGTAAAAGGGATTTAATGGTGGGGTGGATTATAGAAATCCATGTAACAATGTTAAATAATTATAGTTCCAACCGAGATCAAAGCAGTGCTGATTGAACGCCCTCAAGCTGTTAACACGAAATATCGTGAAGGGAAAAAACCCCTGCCTCAGAGATTGGTCAGCCTGGGCAAACAATGTCTGTGATCTATAGAAGTTCCAACTCTATTGAAGGCACCCGTTGTTGGGGGAGGAAAAATGGAGGAAGCCTGTGAGGGCATTTCTTCCTTTGGATCTTGATTTTGAAACTGACTTTTACAGCTGTTTGTAATTGGGTTGAAATTGCTCAAAAAATATGTATATGATTAACCCTTTCATTTGGAGGCTGGAGAAAAGACTCAGGCGTATTACAGATGTCAATTCTATAACTGATTTACCATTCTTGATTTTTATCTTTGAGGAAAATGTCACTTTTTGCTACATATACCAGGATTGATATTGACTATAGATGGGGTTACAAGAAAAAAGATTCTTTGTGGAAGACACATTTGTCTACAGAGGAGCAAATATGTCTTGACTATCAAGGGGGGAAAAAAGAATGAGACAACATTCATTTGTGGATATTTTTTATTTTGTAATGTCTCCAAGACATTATAAAATGTAGAATTATGAAACAATTGAAATTAGTTATCAAAAGGGACAACCAATTAAATTAACTGCAATCACAAGTGTGTTAGACTAATTTCATGTAGAACTATATATATATTAACATCTATCTATTTGTTATATGATAAAGGAAAAAGAGAAGCATAGTTTTTACACCATATAGATAGATGCATCTTTTTCTACTTAAATGAAATTGTTTATTATTTTAAGTCACTAAAAACACAAAGCCAGCAAGTGTTAAAACTAGATTTATGGAAATTACATTTCTGTATTTTATATTTCTCTTTAAAATATGTAGCTGACATATATGATTGACTTGTACAGTTGCTACATAGCTGACATAAAACAGTTGAATTATGCAGTTGAAGAGTCAAGTCTTTGCAAATGGTTTTCATGGTACTGTGGATATTGTGACTGGAATTTAACTTGAAGTAGATTAAAACAGAGATTTCAGTAAGGCACATGACATTTCTAATACAATTAGAATTTTAAGATTTGGAATGTTTGGAACAAAGGTATCTACCGCATTTTACATTTTGAAAGGCTTTTTGTTAGGAGATGAAATAGTGATCCAGATATTTGATAATAAATATTTATACATCAGTTAACAAGTTGGTAATGACTTTTTGAGAGAAAATTGGTTTTGGATAGACAAAATCTGAATTTTCTTAGTAGAATAATTTAATACAATTTTTGCTCAGTCAGGTACCTTTGGCTCAACGTTTGGGTAAGGATGTTTCAAGAATGAAGACTTTCTGCTGTATAACTCCTTCTATTGTAGGAAATAACCAATATTAGAGATAATGCCTCATTAAATTGGTGTGATAAATGGTCTAACTTCATGGCTTTTCTTAGGTACAGGTTTTATGACATTACATTTAATTTTTAATCTTTTAATATGAACACATTTTCCTTGCCAAACTAATTTCTGTTTTTATAGGGATACAGATGTGTTAGCTGTAACATCTTTTTTCATTTGTGGAAAACATCATTTCTTCTATGTAAAATATTATTTTAAAATCATATCCATGTGGTATTAAAGAGGATGATAAGAAATTATAGGAGTAAACTCTTAATGAGTATATATTGAATATTCTCAAAACTGTTTAAAACAATAATAAAAATATAAATTAAGACAATTTCTACAAGCTACCAGCTAATTATTAGTCAATTTTATGGTTTCCTGCACGTTTTTATGTTTAGGATGTCAGTAATGTTCTAAAGTTGGTCTTATATATTTAGCAACTGAATAATTTGGTTATTTTATTTTATTTATTTTCATTGTTCCTTTTCATTTACATGGACACAAGTACTTTTTTTTCATTATTATTTCCATAGTTTCTGCTTTACAGAGAAGGCTTAGAAAGTTCATAAAGAATTCATTAACTGTCCAAGTTACCCATAGTGAAATGCTGTTACTATAGATTGTAAGTTTAATTTTTTTAGTTGTTTAAAGTAATATCATTTTACTCCATAGGTAATTACACAATTGAATAAATGCCAAATGAAGTAATTTTTTAAAATTGCTTTATTTTCTTATTTTTGAGAAAATTCTCTTTTTGGTTTAAGAATACAAAAGACGACATGGTTATTGATGAGTTTGTGCTTCATTGCTTCATTCGTGTCCCACATTTTAGGAACCCGTGGACCTTATGTAGCCCGCCAGTCTCCTCTGTCCATGGGATTCTCCAGGCAAGAATACTGGAGTGGGTTGCCATGCCCTTCTCCAGGGGCTCTTCTCAACTCAGGAACTGAACGTGTGTCTCCAAGTCTCCTGTGTTGCAGGCAGATTCTTTACCTACTGAGCCACCTGGGAAGCCTGTTGATGAGTTCAGCATAAATGAAAAGATTTGGAATTATAATTGTGTGGAAAAAGAAAATTCTAATATGTTTATTTGTACCCAGTTGGGTCCAAATCCTGACTCAGTGTTTGATTACTCGTTAGTTGAATGACCTTGGAAATTTTGCCTACTATCTCTGAATTTTAGTATCTTCACAGAAATGATACCTGCCTCATACATGTGCTGTGAGAATAAACCAAGGTCAAGTGAAACTTTGTATTTCACCCTAGTCAGGCTGCGGGCATGAGTTCCTGGAAACTCTCCAACACCCTTTACAGTTAAACACAGATCATAGCAGAGTGTGGGTGGAGAACTCTGACTATGAGCCTGGCAGTTCTTGAATATGTCTGTCATTTCGAATACAAGCCTTTTTACCAAAGTGAAAGGATCTTGGAAAGAGTGTGATTTTAGCTGTTAATCTGTGTCTCTTCTCAGTTTTTCTCATAACAAGCTACTAACTAGCAAGTGGGGGTAATAATACTAACTAGCTTGCTACTAACTACTAATAATACGAATAGTAGCAAGTTAGTATCATTGCTAATTAGTTAGTATTAGTAACTAACTTAGTATTAGTACACTAACAAGTTAGTACACTAACAAGTTAGTATTAGTGATAATACTAACTTGCTACTAACTAGCAAGTGGGGTAATAATAACTGCTCTTAAAGTATGTCTTAAATAAAAGGAGGCACAGTTGACATATACCTGACACTCAGAAGTTCTCAGTTATTGACAATTGTGGTAATTTTTGTTGCTGTCTTAGTCAAAGACTACTGGTAGTAACTAACTAAAAAAAAAAAAAAGTTAAGCCCACTGGGTTGCTAAGTATTTACTGAATGTCTGTATCTAATGGGAGTTCTGCCGAACCACGAGAATAGTTGTGGTCAACTAGAGAGAAGCAATCACTGACCTCATGGAGCTTGCATTGTACTATGAACTTTGCTTAAAATCCTTTTAATCAACATTAAGTATATCAAAGCATTTTTCAAACCGTGTTTGTTTTAATGATGATAAAAGTAATACACCTAGTCTTTGAATGACTGTGTTAGTTTTATGGAAGGAAAAAAACTCTTTTGGCAAACATCTCAACTTCACTGTTTTAAACTTTTCTTATCTTATTACCAACCTCGATACCTTCTTAGAGGAGAATCTCTCATTTCCTCATCACCACTTCTATTGAAAACATCACCCAGATCCCTTATCTCACTTTCCTTCTCTGGGTTCTCTTGTCATCCCTCACTGCTCCCTCTAAACCACAGCCTTATCTTTTTTTGGTTCAACAAATCATACTTTCCCAACGTGTAGGCCCCCTGGTTACACCACTCTCTCTACCATTAAGCCAGACAGTTTTTCTCCATTGTCACTTGCTGATCTCAGGTTTCCCTTAGGATTCTTGCAGTGTTACTCAACATTTGCCTGTCATTGTCTAGCTTTCTCATGCCATGCCAAGTTGCTTCAGTCATGCCTGACTCTGTGTGAACCCATGGACTGTAGCCCACCAGGCTCTTCTGTCTATGGGATTCTCCAGGGAAGGATACTGGAGTGGGTTGCCCTCCTCCAGGGGATCTTCCCGACCCAGGAATCGAACCCATGTCTCTTGTCTTCCTGCATTGGCAGGCAAGTTCTTTACCACTAGCATCACCTGGGAAGCCCTTTCATTCTAGAGCACATTCATTATCCCTAGCTCTGTGACCATTTAAACCACAGTTACCCCTGCCTGAGGGATCACCTCTTCCGAGATCTCCTGTGTCAGCCCTCATATATAACCACACTTTATTTTTCTTTGTTACCCAGAATTGTTGCTACACACTTAGAAATTCTCTCCTCTGTTTATAATGATCTATGCATTTTCTAGCAACCTCATTGTGCAGCCTACGTATCTCCTGGCTTATTTCGTGTGTGTATGTGTGTGTGTGCGTGTGTGTGCGTGTGTGTGTTAGTTGCTCAGTTGTGTCTAACTTTGCAACCACGTGTTCTGTAACTCAGCTGCCTCTTTGTCCATGGAATTCTCCAGGCAAGAATACTGGAGTGGGTTCCTGTTCCCTCCTCCAAGGGATCTTCCTATCCCAGCGATCGAACCCGGGTCTCCCACATTGCAGGCAGATTCTTCACTGTTTGAGCCACGCGAGAGAAGCCCTTATTTCTAGTATTAGTCTCAACCCCGAATCTAATTTTTTCAACATTATATTTATCAGCATCTTAAATGGCTTGACCTCCGTGATTCTGGCACATTATTGCTTCATTGTGAGGATGAAGAATAGACATTTTCTATTAATGCTACTTATATCATCAGGGAAAAAATAGCTTAGATGTCTTAAGTGAGCATTTATTACATATGAGACACTGTGTCAGACACGTAATAGCCAACATCTCAAACAATCCACTCAACATCTAAGGACCCAAGAAAATCATATAACTCTGTTAGCACTATTGCAAATTTTAAGTTATTACTGGTTATTAATTTATTTCCTGAAAACTTTGTATGTAAACCCCCACAGTAGTTGTTTTAAAACTCTCCAGTCTTAGAATCATTAATCCTCTTTCCTCTCTACATTCCTCTCAGCTCCTCTCCTGAAAACAGAGTAGTTATTTTTTATGTCAGGAATTCCTTCTTGAAGACCTTTCAAAATTCAGAGCTCTCACTTGTCCCATGGCACAGAAAGGGGATGTGAGGAGAAGCTCCTCAGAGCACACAAATCTAGAAACCTTGTAGCTTAGAGGTATTACAACTGCTTTGATCAGGGAGCCATGTCATCACATTTTTTTTTCCTATTATCTTTGCCCAGTTATAGAATAAGTTTTGCCAACTTCAAGGTGAATCTGCTTTAATGCTACTTTTAATTTTTCTCAGTGTGATCTCTAATATTTCAGAGTGCTCACTTTTAAATTAATTGCTGCTTGTGATTAAAAGAAAAAAATGACCTCGCTATTATGTGAGGATTTCCTATAATGAACTTCTTTTCTTGTTTCACATCTCCTCATCCTTTCTTATCCTTCCCCTATCTCTCAATTCCCTGCCTGCCCCCCTTTGGATCACCAAGTATCCCATTTTCCTTCTGTCTTCAATTTTTATCTCGCTTGTTTCTTTTCTACCTGCCGTATCTCCCCAGCTAACATATTCATTCCTGTGTGCACGCGGTCAACAAATATTTCTTGAGCACGCATACAATGGAGGGTTCTGAAGTCAGACTGACTTCCAAGGATTGACTTTTTCATATCCATGCTCTGAGAACTTGAGCAAACCCCTTCACCTATGCCTGTTTCTTCATCTTTAAAATAGGAATAATAGCAATGGTAGCGATAAGAAGAATAGCCAAAGTTTGTTTTTAACTTACTACATTTTGGTAAGTTGTAAACACATTACCAGTATTAAGTCATCTGGACAAATAAAGCATGGTGGTATTGATACTGTTAACCCCATATTTTACCTATGGGGTTATATATTTTCATAATTTGCTTGATGTCACAAAGGTGAAGGTGAAGCCGCTCAGTCGTGTCCGACTCTTTGCGACCCCGTGGACTATAACCTATTAGGCTTCTCCTTCCATGGGATTCTCCAGGCAAGAATACTGGAGTGGATTGCCATTTCCTTCTCCAGGGGATCTTCCTGACCCAGGGATCAAACCCGGGTCTCCCACATTGGAGACAGACGCTTTAACCTCTGAGCCACCAGGGAAGCCCTGATGTCACAGCCACCTAGTTTATCTGAGGAGTAAATGAGTTCATTCATGTAAAGTGCTTAGCAAAGTGCCTGGTACAGAATAAATGCTTGAAGATATTTAGCTATTATAATTATGATGTTCATTATAAATATTCCCATTACTACCAAGGAAGTACTTAATTAATGTTAGCTATTGTTATTATAATGATGAGTAAGGCACCATGCTAGGTGCCCTGGTATAAAAGATAAGTCAACTATGATGGCTGTCCTCAAGAAACTTACAATATGTCAAAGAACTGTGAAAGTTTGTAATTTTCTCTTTTTTTAAATTTCCTTTTTTTCTCCCGCTTCTCTGCTGCCTGCCATCACAACCCCCAACTCGTCTTCTATCTCTTTCTTAAAAACATAGGACTTAAAAACATAGACTCAGGAGCTAGGAAGAAGACCTGCTTCATGTCTTGACTTCTGCTCTCTAGCTGAATGACTTTTGACAAGTGAATTCACTTTGCCATGCCTCAGTATCTTCTTCAGTAGAATGAGCCAATAATATGGCTACCTCATAGGGTCATTGAGAATATTAACTGACATGTACACTTAAAGAAAATAGTACGTGGGTGTGGTAACGCAATGGAAGTAGAAGCTAATTTTCCTCTGTTTTACTCATTTAATTGCAAAAACAGATGTGAAGTTGTACATATACACTTTGACTGAAGTGAAGTGAAATCGCTTAGTCGTGTCCAACTCTTTGCGACCCCATGGACAGTAGCCAACCAGGCTCCTCCGTCCATGGGATTTTCCAGGCAAGAATACTGGAGTGGGTTGCCATTTCCTTCTCCAGGGAATCTTCCCAACCCAGGGATCGAACGCGGGTCTCCTGCATTGTAGGTGGACGCTTCACCGTCTGAGCCACCAGGGAAGTCCATGTACCTTGATTACTGTGAATTAATTATATTGATTGTTTGTGTTCCCTGTTCTTAATTTAAACATGTTTCATGTTCAGTATTTTACATTGTTTACTTTTTAAAAAGTCGGTTCAGTAGCTCAGTTGTGTCTGACTCTTTGCAACCCCATGGACTGAAGCACACTAGGCCTCCCTGTCCATCACCAACTTCCGGAGCTTGCTCAAACCCATGTCCATTGAGTCAGTGATGCCATCCAACCATCTCATCCTCTGTCATCCCCTTCTCCTGCCTTCAGGCTTTGCCAGCATCAGGATCTTTTCCAGTGAGCCAGTTCTTTGCATCAGGTGGCCAAAGAATTAGAGTTTCAGCTTCAGTATCAGTCCTTGCAATGAATATTCAGGACTGATTTCTTTTAGGATTGACTGGTTTGATCTCCTTGCAGTCCAAGGGACTCTCAAGAGTCTTCTCCAACACCACAGTTCAAAAGCATCAGTTTTTTGGCACTCATCTTTCTTTATAGGCCAACTCTCACATACATACATGACTATTGGAAAAACCATAGCTTTGACTAGATGGACCTTTGTTGGCAAAGTAATGTCTCTGCTTCTTAATATGCTGTCTGAGTTGGTCATAGCCCTTCTTCCAAGGTGCAAGCATCTTTTAATTTCATGGGTGCAGTCAACATCTGCAGTGATTTTAGAGCCCCCCCAAATTAAACTCTCACTGTTTCCATTGTTTCGTCATCTATATGCCATGAAATGGGACCAGAAGTCATGATCTTAGTTTTTTGAATGTTGAGTCTTAAGCCAACTTTTTCACTGTCCTTTTTCACTTTCATCAAGAGGCTCTTTAGTGCTTCTTTGCTTTCTGCCATAAATGTGGTGTCATCTGCGTATCTGAGGTTATTGATATTTCTCCCAGCAATCTTGATTCCAGCTTGTGCTTCATCCATCCTGGTATTTTGCATGATTTACTCTGCATATAAATTAAATAAGCAGGGTGACAATATAAAGCCTTGACGTACTCCTTTCCCAGTTTGGAACCAATCTGTTGTTCCGTGTTCTGTCCTAACTCTTGATTCCTGACCTGCATACAGATTTCTCAGGAGGCAGGTCAGGTGGTCTGGTATTTCTATCTGTTTAAGAATTTTCCACAGTTTATTGTGATCCACACAGTCAAAGGCTTTGGCATAGTCAATAAAACAGAAATAGATGTTTTTCTGGAACTCTCTTGCTTTTTCCATGAGCCAGTGGATGTTGGCAAAGTACTAAACTAAAATTATTTTAAGTTCTCTTATTATTAGTAATGTTTCCTCTGAACAATGACTCACATTTTTAAAAGTTTATTACTTCTCTGCTATGAGGTATAACTTTTTGTTTATTTGGTTACATTTTTTCTGTATTTGAAATCTTTCTCCCACGAGTCCCATTGGAAACAGTTTCTGATCATCCATTTAACTTTGATAGATCCATCGGTATCATTCTGCTGGTGATTTTCTCCAGTGGGTTAGCACATTCTCTTGTTTAGAGCATTCCATCTTGGAACATATTTTCCTTGGCAAACTGTATATGCTAAATACCAGCTTCAGACAGAATTGGGCAGAGTGATGAGTTTGTGTATACATGGTTTGTATACATTTGTTGAGAGCTTACCAGGCCTAGGACCACAAAGAAGAATAAGATATGCCATTTTTAGCATGAACTGCTCACTGTCTGGACGGACGAGAAGCAGAAACATATCTTATTTGGATGTATCATGGTTGGCACTATTTCAAGAGTATAATCAAAATCCCAAGGAAGAACCAAGAATAATTTAATCAGTCACTTCACATCTAAAGAGATATCACATTTGGGCAGAATCTTTGTGAACAAGGGTTTGGTTTACTCAGCTAATGGGTTGTCAAGTCTGAACATAAGATTGTAGGTTGTGGCTGGCCAAGCTTATATGTTTCTCCTAAAAAATTGGGATGAGGGTGAGGCGTAGGGGCAGGACTGCATGCAGAACCCTTTCCATATTCCCCAAAGAGAAACTTGCTCATGGAGGCCTCTTTTTAAGTTCTGCACAATCAGCTGTTCTCCACTGATTGCTTATGATTTTGGTTCTGACAAGAGCAGAAGCTCTGCTTAATTATAGCTCTTGTCAGAACTATCACTAAATTCTAATGCACCTGCATAGTCTCTTTATCATAAAAATAATTTAGATTAAACTGCCGGGGTTTGACCTTCTCTGGGAATCATTTGGGTTATTCCTCAAGGCCCCAATTTTCTAGGCGAGTGTTTCACAAAATGTGGTCAGTGGACTACTTGAGCATCACCACAGATATACCAAATAAAGTCCATAAAATTTTTATGTGCAATGATCTTTGAGAACCTGTCTGCTTCATGTATGCTAAGTTGCTTCAGTCATGTCTGACTCTTTGCAACCATATGGACCATATGCATCTCCTCTGTCCATGGATTCTTCAGGCAAGAATACTGAAGTGGGTTGTCATGCCCTCCTCCAGGGAATCTTCTTTGTCCAGGGATTGAACCTACATCTCTTACAGCTTTTGCATCAGCAGGCAGATTCTTTACCTCTAAGGCCACCTTGGATGGAGAAGGCGATGGCACCCCACTCCAGTACTCTTGCCTGGAAAATCCCATGGACGGAGGAGCCTGCTAGGCTGCAGTCCATGGGGTCGCGAAGAGTCAGACACGACTGAGCGACTTCACTTTCACTTTTCACTTTCATCATTGGAGAAGGAAATGGCAACCCACTCCAGTGTTCTTGCCTGGAGACTCCCAGGGATAGGGGAGCCTGGTGGGCTGCCATCTATGGGGTTGCACAGGGTTGAACACGACTGAAGTGACTTAGCAAGGCCACCGTGGAAGCCCTAAGAACCTGTATAGGCACCTGCAAAATAAATTGGAAACCAATGAACTTTAATGACCTTTTATTTACTTTGGTAAAATATTTGGGAAAAAAATTGACCTTTAGACAGTACCCCAATCGCTTTCAAAGAATCAGTCTAATTTATTTTAGAGTGTTGAACATAAGCAGATATATAATTTTTTTAGTGTTTGCTTGGAACTACAAAGTTAAAACACAAAAGCTACTAGGAAATCTGAAATAAATACATTATTAATTTACAAAAAAGATCTTCATGACCAAGATAATCACGATGGTGTGATCACTCACCTAGAGCCAGACATCCTGGAATGTGAAGTCAAGTGGGCCTTAGAAAGCATCACAATGAACAAAACTAGTGGAGATGATGGAATTCCAGTTGAGCTATTTCAAAATCCTGAAAGATGATGCTGTGAAAGTGCTGCACTCAATTTGCCAGCAAATTTGGAAAACTCAGCAGTGGCCACAGGACTGGAAAAGGTCAGTTTTCATTCCAATCCCAAAGAAAGGCAATGCCAAAGAATGCTCAGACTACTGCACAATTGCACTCATCTCACACGCTGGTAAAGCTGTCTCTTATACACATCTTTACTTTGCCAACAAAGGTCCATCTAGTCAAGGCTATGGTTTTTCCAGTAGTCATGTATGGATATGAGAGCTGGACAATAAAAAAGCCTGAGCGCCAAAGAATTGATGGCTTCAAACTGTGGTGCTGGAGAAGACTCTTGAAAGTCCCTTGGACTGCAAGGAAATCTAACCAGTCCATCCTAAAGAAAATCAGTCCTGCATATTCATTGAAAGATTGATGCTGACACTCCAATACTTTGACCACCTGATGCATAAAACTGACTACTTGGATAAGACCTTGATGCTGGGAAAGATTGAAGGCAGGAGGAGAAGGGGACAACAGAGGATGAGATGGTTGGACGACTTCATTGTCTCGATGGACATGAGTCTGACCAAGCTCCGGGAGCTGGTGATGGACAGGCAGGCCTGGTGTGCTGCAGTCCATGGGGTCTCAATAGACCTTGATGCTGGGAAAGATTGAAGGCAGGAGGAGAAGGGGACAACAGAGGATGAGATGGTTGGACGACTTCATTGTCTCGATGGACATGAGTCTGACCAAGCTCCGGGAGCTGGTGATGGACAGGCAGGCCTGGTGTGCTGCAGTCCATGGGGTCTCAAAGAGTTGGACACAACTGAGCGACTGAACAGAACTGAACTGATGCCTGTGTGCCGTCACTCCAGTCGTGTCTGACTCCTTGCGACCCCGTGGACTGTAGCCCGCCAAGCTCCTATGTCCGTGGGATTCTCCGGGCAAGGATGCTGGAGCAGGTTGCCATTTCCTATCCAGGGGATCCTCCTGACCCAGGGATTTAACCTGCCTCTCCTGTGTCTCCTGCTTAGTAGGTGGGCTCTTTATTACTGAGCCACTGGTGAAGCTCTTTTAACTCAGAGCATGGGCTATTCTTTGACCCCTCATCCCCGAGAAGTCCTGAATTCTGTCTAACCTTAGTTTCCTCAGGACTCAAAAAGGTGACACCCTCCCCCGCCCCCTAAAAAAACCTTCAGCTTTTCTGAGGTTTTCTGCTTTGATTCCTAAGCCTCTGTCAATCCCCACCCCATGGCTTCTGAATCCAGCCAGTACCTCGAGGGGAAAGCTGACAGTATCAGGGTCCATTTTCTTCCCCTTCTCACCAGGAAACTGAAAGTGAAGTCTCTGATCCTGGTCTCTGCAGTCGCTCGAGCTCGCTTGTTTCTCTCTCTGCTGGTAGCGGCCGGCTGCCTGGGCCTTCAGCCCCGGTCCTGAACCCTGGCTCTGCTCCCAGAATGGGTCCGGGACCTCCTCCTCTTCTGAGTTCTGAGGTTCCCCCTTCACTCCGACTTGTGTCCCTTTGAGCCCTTGTTGACTCAGCAGCTGTCTGTGTGTCAGACAGACGTTCTGCTGGCTTTTGTCTGGCTTTCTGTTTGTTCTCAGTGGAAGCAAAGAACTGCAAGCTGAACACCAACCCTTCCCTTTCTGGTGGGCATTCCTTTCTTTTTCTCTCTTTTTCCCCTCTTCAAACAATCATTCTTTACGTATCTCTATGTACTGATGCTTTCATCTCTATGGAATGGATTCCCTGGGGTAGGATTGCTTAATCTGACCCCAGCCTACACTCTGCCCCACCCCAGCCTCCGGCCACCGCAGCTCTTCCCTAACACTCTTGTTTGCGTCAGCTCCAGCCAGGTTCTCTCCCCCAGACCCCCAGCCCCCTGCAGCCCTGCCCTCCTCCCTGAGGTGGACCTGCTACTCAGGCAGTTATCTGTGTCCTTTTTATTCTCTGCCCTGTCCCAAGCATCTGAAACAGGGCAGAAGTACTCAGTATTCTTGGAATGAACCCAGTCAATTTTGGAGCATTGGAGAATTGCGTTTTAAAACTCTGCCTACGGCCATACCACCCTGTATGCACCCGATCTCATCTCAAAGGCTGACTCTGAGCCACACTCAAAGTCTCAAAGTGAAAGGCTTTGAGTCAAAGCTCAGTCATGTCTGACTCTGTGAGTGCATGGAATTCTCCAGGCCAGAATCCTGGAGTGGGTGCCGGGAGTCAAATCCCAGCTCTGTTGCCTAACAGCTGTGTGACCCTGGGCAGACCTCCGTGTGCCTCGGTTTCCTTCCCTCAGTGCAGATCGTTTTAGTAGCTGCCTTGTAGGATAGTCTGGGTGTCAGTCACTCAGTCATGCCAGACCCTGCGACCCCATGGACCACAGCCCACCAGGCTCCTCGCTCCATGGGATTTTCCAGGCAAGGATACTGGAGTGGTTTGCCATTTCCTTCTCCAGGGATTGTAGGATAGTGATAAGGATTAAAGGAGCCAATACGTGTGTCGTGGCTTCTTAGGAGTTTGTAACAAATCACCACAAACTGGGTGGCTTGAACCACAGAAGCCTCTTCTCTCACAGTGCTGCGGCCAGAATCTGAAGTCCGGGCGTCGCAGAGTGCTGCCGCCGCCACGGCCGATTTGTGTGAGGGCCCTTCCCTGTTGACTCTGGCTCCCAGCCTTGCTGGCCTGGCGGCCCCTGGCTGCCCTCAGCTTGCTAAGCTGCCCTCACGCTGACCTCTGGCCTCTGGCTTGTGTCTGAGTCTTCACCTGTGTTGAAGACGCTCCAGGGTCCCTTCTTTTTATAAGGACTTCAGTCCTTGGACTTGGGCTCACGGCTAATCCAGTGTGTGCATGTGTGCCTGCTCAGTCATTCAGTCAGGTCTGACCCTTTGTGACCCCATGGGCTGTAGTCCACCAGCCTCCTCTGTCCATGGAATTTTCTAAGCAAGAATACTGGAGTGGGTTTCCATTTCCTCCTCCAGGAGATCTGCCCGACCCAAGGATCAAACCTGCGTCTCCTGCATCGGCAGAAGGATTCTTTACCGCTGAGCCATCTGGGAAGCCCAGTCCAGTATGACCTCATGGGAACTCAATTACATCTGCAAAGACCTTGTTTTCATTAAGGTCACATGTGCAGGAAACTGGGTTATGACTTAGGCATATCTTCCTGGGGACTCAAGCAACTCAGTACAGTCGGTTAGCCCTTCCAGGAGAGCCTGCGCCCGAGGCAGGGTTTGATCTTTTGTTCACCTTTGAGTTCCTGATGGCTTGAATAGTGTCTCGAATGTAGGAGTCCCCCAGTAGCTCTTGAATTAATTAATAATGTATTAGCTCTTTGTCTTCTGCACTACAAATATATTTATAAAACCTACCATTTGTCTCTTTGTCTTATTATATCCTTGGCCATTAAATTGTTTTAAGAGTTTTGTACAACTCAATGTATCTATCTTCCATTCTTTTTTTCCTCTTTTCTTTCATTAAAGATCAATTCTAGTCTTGCTTAATAAGTTTCCATTCTTCCCTGGTCCCTCCGGGTCTCCCTCTCATACTTTACAGATAATCTAGACTCTCTTGTGAGAATTTTTTACTGCTTTATTTTTTAAATATGAATTCCTAATCCATATGGAGTTAATTTTTTTTGTACTGTGTAAAACGAGGCTCTTCTCTATTTTCCCTTTGTTGTTTGTGAAATTCTCATTGTACCAGGGCATACATCGGAAAATCCTCATTTTGTTGCACAGTTCTATACATCTTTTTCTATATCAATGTAATTTTTTTTAATTTTAGTAAAACAGATCTTTCCTTTTTTTTTTTTTTCCTTCTTCTATTTTCTTGGCTACTCTCAAAGAAAAGAAAGTGAAGTCACTCAGTCATGTCCAACTCTTTGTGATCCCATGGACTGTAGTCTACTAGGCTTCTCTGTCCATGGGATTTTCCAGGCAAGAGTACTGGAGTAGGTTGCCATTTCCTTCTCCAGGGGATCTTCCTGACCCAGGGATCGAACCCAGGTCTCCTGANGGACTGTAGTCTACTAGGCTTCTCTGTCCATGGGATTTTCCAGGCAAGAGTACTGGAGTAGGTTGCCATTTCCTTCTCCAGGGGATCTTCCTGACCCAGGGATCGAACCCAGGTCTCCTGAATTGCAGTCAGACGCTTTACCCTCTGAGCCACCAGGGAAGCTACTCTCAGGCCACATTTAAATCTTTCCATATAAACTCTATCCATATAGAGTCACCTCCCAAATGCATTATTAAGATCATAACTGGACTTGCGTTAAGTTTATATGTTAAAAACGCATCTGCTTTTGAAGTTGAGAAGGGAGAAATAAAGTCAGGCCCAGAGGTGGCTGTGGCCGCCCCATGGCAGCTTCTCCCACTGCCTTGACCTTGTGCTCGGCTTTGGGCCCCGAGGTGTGTCTTCACCTGCCCTCTGAACAACAGACATGACTCCAGGACTTAAGAACAGTCTCCTCTGAAGCAGAAATGGCTTGTCCGCTTTCAACTGCAGTCTTCACAGTTTGTTACTAAAGTACTGGATTCATTTGCCCATGGAATGTGCTAAGATTTTACATGTGTGCAAAAAAGCACTCTACATTCTGGGGGATTGCCTCCAAGGTTAGACATGTCTGGTCCATTTGCGAGTCACCCTGGGAATCTCCTTGTTACTGAAAGCTGTCAGGTCACCTTGTCTTTTATTCTCCTTTCACAATTTCTAAAGGTTGCATTTAGGCTCAGCATTTTCATCACTCTGAGCCTTTTAAACACAATTTTAGTCTTGCTGTTCTAGGGGGATAATATAGTTTTAAAAACTCCACTAAACCAAATCATATTGTCATGTTTTCATTGTCATCATCACACCTGCATCAGGAAAGGAAAGAAAAAGCCCCACTGTTTTATAGCTTGGTGACTGCAGTTATCAAACCCTCAGTGTGTCTTGAAGGTCCAGAAGATGGGGGGATAGATTGTTTTTGGAAGCATTTTCAGCACCATCACCCATGGGTCAGGTGGAACTGGGTCTGGACCAGAGAGATCTCACCTGAGGGCTAAGTGTGTCTAGATTTGGGAGAGTGGTTGGATTGTGATAGTGGTATCTTTCTAGAGATCATAGTGTTGCCACCAAATGTACAGGATCCCATAGACTCGAGGAGCTGGAAAAGACCTCAGAGTTCATGCACTTGCTGTCCTTCACCCCCTCTTCATGGCCCTCCCTCTCTGCTCTCCAATACCTCAAGGGATAGTTACCCAGTGGTGCTGGACGTGGAGTGTGGCCGAGATAGCCTGAGCAGCAGCTGTGGGTCCAGTGCGGCCTTGGGCTCCAGCGATCAGCTGTTAGAAGAACTTCCCCGGGGCAGCTGCTGTCCCATCTGCATGGTCCCCAGAGTGAATGCATGTGAAACGGGCCTATAGCCACCCTGCAGGCTGAACCAGGAACCTCCCGCCAAGGCCATCTTAAATGAGCCAAACTGCACTTGAGCCGCAGACCCAAACATTGTTCAAGGACAAATGTTTGTTTTGTCATTGGCCGCCACATTTTGGATGATTGTTATGCGGTAGCTGGCTCACAGAGCCTCTGTCCGTGCTATCAACCGGACCCAAACATAGGGGCCACAAAGCCTCGGGAGCACCCGGACCCGGTCTCAACCATGTCCTCCGCAGACTGCCGGGCAGCTCGCTGGAGTGGGGAGTGGCACGCTTCCCGTCATTCGTGGAGCCCGAGCCTCACCTGTGAGTCCAGACTCAGCCACAGCGCCGGGCTGTTTGTCACTGGTTACCGAGCATCCCTGGGCAGTACCCCCACTGGAGTTATTCAGGTGTTATTCAAGCCCGTCCCCGGGGACAGGTGCTGGTGTCTCTGGGCTCCAGGCTCCTCATCTGTAAGTGAACCTGTAAATGCCGCAGCTGACACGCTCCAGGCTCTCCTCCCGCGGAGTCAGGAGACAGTGGTATCTCATGATGTCAACCCGACACACGTTCAAGCCTTTGCTCCACCACTCACAGCCGGCTCTTTCTGGCAAACGGCTGTTTTTACTTAGCCGTCCTAAACTCTGATCTCCTTTGTAAGATGGACTTGGTCATGTTTCTGTTGAGGAGCTGTTGCTCTGCTTACAAAAGGGTAGTGTGGGGAAGTCACTTAGTAACGTGACCGCGCCGGGCATGTCTTCACTCGGGGTCTCTTTCTCAGTGACACCTGTGAAGCATCCGTTGCCCCCTGGGGTCATGTCTGCTGCTCTGAAGCCGGCCCTGGGTCTTGTCATTGGGCCGTTGATGCTGGGACTGTGCTCGAGATGCTCCCCAGCTTCAGATCCCGCTTCCGAGTCCCTGTCTCCGGAACAGTCCCCGCCATCGGCGTCCTCACACAAGGACACTGAGGCGCTCGGTGTCTTTTATCTGAGATGCTCCACACCGTCCACGCTCTGGAATATTCACAATATTGCTGCCACCTACGAAACTGAAAGGAACTCCTGTTCCCTTGAACCGCGCTTATAACAGGCAACGGCCTCTCGAACTGAACGCACCGTGGCCTCTGCAGGTGATAGCACCATGATTGCCTCTCATGGGGGTTTGCATCAGCTGTGAACACCGTGCTTGCTGGGGCCACGCGAACGGTCAGATTGTGTGCCTGAATATTCACGGAAACATTTGCCAAAAGAGTTTCAGCTTTCTGTCTGAGTACACATCTGTTCTGAAAGTTCCGTACTCTTTTCCAGCCTTGGTGCTCTAATCCCTCATAGCAGATTTGAGTGTGATCAGGTCGTCTTGATGACTGAATTCTCTGATTGTTTCTACCCTCTGATGACTGAGGCAGCTAAGGGTCGGGAGGGGCTGGAAGAGCAGGAATTCCCGGGATAGGGAATGGAGGGTGGGGAGATAGAGTAAGTCTGAAATTCTAGAGAAGCCTTTTTTTTGGGGGGGGGCCTGTTTCATTTTGACTATGTATGTCAAGAAGTAGAAGTAATATTATTCATTAAAAATAAAACCCAGAACCCACATTGGTTTTTTCACAAGTAACATGTGGGAGAATCTCCAGGTGGGGAGGAATGGCTGAACAAGCAGTGTCCAGGTCTGCCCACCCGACTTCTGCCTTCGTTTCAAATCTTGGTCTTTAAGCCTCTGGCTTCTGCATAAGCTGGCGTGTAAACATAAGCCTTTCCCTTGGTCCCCCAGACTGACAGTCTGCAAAGAGAACATGACAAAGTGCAGGGTTAAGGGAGAAACAAAAAAGATCATGGCTGACCCGGGACCAGAGCGTGCGCCTTCGCAGGTCTGAAGCTTCTGTATGTAGTTCCGGTCTCAAGGACCAGTACAACCTTGCAGTTCTAAGTGCGCCTCCCTTTCCTCCTGCTCCCTTTTGTCTGCCTCCCGGGACAATGTCTTCTCGTCCTGCCTAGCACTATTCTGGGTAGTCTAGCTACTATCTAGCCAAGGCTAGATGGCCACTTGCCACTCACATCTGCCTCACGTGGACTCTCTCACATCAGGTGCAAGACTCACCCAGACATGCGGTAGGAGTTGGGCTTCCCAGGTGGCAGTAGTGGAAGGGACCCGCCTGCCAGTGCAGGAGGCGTAAGAGGCGTGGGTTTGGTCCCTGGGCCAGGAAGACCCCCTGGAGGAGGGCATGGCAACCCTCTCCAGCATTCTTGCCTGGAGAATCCACAAACAGAGGAGCCTGGTGGGCTACAGTCCACAGGGGTCACAAAGAACTGGATACAAATGAAGCGACCTAGCACGTAGTAGGAGTTGGGAGGGGATTCAGGGTTCCCTTACACTGACATCCCTGCCTCTTTTTGTCATTCAGCATTTACTGAGCACCTACTGTATGCTCTTGGGGTACATAGGTGGAAAGGAAGTGCTGGTAATTTCTCCAACCAACAGCCATTTATTTGTCGAGTGCCCGAGGGACTGTTTACAATATAAGCAAGCAGAGGGACTATGGACGCTCAAAAAAGAGCATTATCACTGCAGGTGGGTGGGTGGGAGGGCGGCTGGGAAGGCGTTTGCTGTGCTGGTCCTAGCTGTGATCTAAGGATGCACATCGGGGAGTTCTGCTTCTCATGTGAGTGAATCAGCTGCTACTAGACCAACTTTCCTAGAGACATAACTACAAACACTGGACAGTGTTAAACAAGTCAGTAAATTAATGAATAAATAGCTAAATAGAGTACCCGAAGGTCCTGGAGAATGAAACTAAGCAATTAGATTCTGGAGAGGAGTCAACTCAGAAATGGAAATAGCATGGGGAAATGTTCTCATGTTTTCAACTTCTCATCTGAGTGAAGGCTGAAGTTGGTGCCACATACGGTAGATAAAACACTGATAGAAAACCAGCAGCCTTTCCAGCCTGAAGAACCAGAGAGCAGAGGAGGGTCTGAGTGACTGATGCCACTGGGAAGTAAAGGGAGATTTCTGTAGAGGACAGAGCCAGAATGTGGATGCTTTAAGCTCTGTTTATAAATTCTTCCCAAATCTCTAGCTGACCCTGATGATACAAAAGCAGGGCAGACTGCTAGGAGCCTGGCTCAGGATAAAAGAGGCAAACTGAGATTTAAACTGCTGCCCAGCAGACAGAGGCCAGCCAAGTCTATTGTGTACTCAAACAGGTAGACAAAATGTAACAGAATCCAGAATCTCCACACACCGTAACATTCAGAATGTCCAGGAAGCCCACCCAGTCTTATTCAACATATGGAGAAATAGGGAAGAGTGACCTTTCTCAAGAGCAAAGACTCTGAGATGATCCAAGATGTTAGACTTAGCACTTGACATTTTTAACCATTAAAACTATGCTCAGTCATACAAAGGAAAGTATACTCATAATGAATGAAAACATAGGAATCTCAGCAGGGAACCAGTCCACGATCAAAGTGATGTTCCAGGAATGGCGGAAGTGACGATTCAGAGAATCAGAACGTGCCGGTCACAGTTTGTTCTCTGAGGGGCTTTCCTAAGGAAAATGCCTCCTAGAAAAGACCAAAGGAGAAGACTTCAATGATTAAACACTCGACAGTAGGTTTTATACATGTTGCAGTTTAGCCCTACCTTGTGTTATAAATCACCTCCACGGCTTGCGATAAGTCTAGTTGATTGGTGGCCCTGTTCATCCCAGGAATGAGTGGCACAAGGGGAGGCTTGAGAAACACGCATGTCGGTGAAGACCTTGGCACCTCTCTGGGGCCTGCGCTCCTGGGCATCACTTGTTCGGTGGCACTCTGTGCCCGTCGGGGATGGCACGCCTACAACCTCAGGAGGCTGCCTAAGGCACGCCCAGCCTTCCCGGGCTTCTCACCCCTCCAGGCTGTGGAAACATTCGCCTACAGACATTTTCTTACCATCCATTACATATGTTTTTATGAAAGGACTGAGCAGGAGGAATTTGCAATGAATAATTCATGTGTAATTGTTTTGAAAATATAGTTTTGTTTTGTTTTTTTTTTCCAAAGAAAGCCACCGACCTCTCCATTTCAGAGCCCCTTCTGCTGCTGCCTGGATGCCTGTGCGAGAGCCACGGGTGGGCTGTCTAAGCGCGTGCCCCGTCCCGAGCTGGGACAGACTCCCCCGCAGAGCGGGGTGGGCCGGAGTATGTGCAGCTGGGGCAGCGCCGCCAGAGTCCCCAGCCACGCGCTCTGCGCAGGCCCCCAGGCGGCCCCTCAGGGTAGTCTGGGCATCCAGTGCTGCTCCCGCCTCCGCTGAGCCCCCAGACTACCTGCATCCCCCCTTCCTTTCTCTCTCCTCCCAGTCCTGCACCAAGCCCGACCCGCAGCCTGTTTACTTCAATACACACACAAGCCCAGCCACGGCCAGGCCCTGACCAACTGGGCAGGTGCAAACAGAGCAAGCCGCAATCACATTCAGCTCATTACTCACATAGATGGCCAGTGAGGCCCACTCCCGGGTCCTGGCCCACACGCCGGAAAGGGCAGCACAAAGCAGGAGCCGGTGGCTGCCCTGCTGCTGTGAGTGCCTTGGTGCTGCTAAGTGGGTCTATATTTTACGGCTCTAGCCTGCGGGGACCGGGGTGGAAGGCGCCACCTGTCAGACCCCCGGAACCGAGGAGACTCTGTCTCCTGACGGCCTCCTGGGACATGGGGAATGGCAGGTGGCCTCGTACCCTCTTACTGGCAGCTGCCCCCTCTCTGGTGTCCCGAGGGCATCGCAAGGTGTTCTGCGGAGACCGAGGTTAGCCTTTGCCTACTGGTCTGTTTGGATCCGTGTGGGGGGCTCTTCCCCCACTTCCTACGGTCCTTTCCTATCTGTTTCCACTTGTTCTCTTTGTCTGGAGGCCAGTGACCTTTTTCCAGCAGAGGCTTTTATCACAGTGGTTAAGAAGAAGAACTGAGTTTGGATCCCAGCTTTGTCCCTACCTAATCATGTGTCTGGGGCCACTCTCATAGCCTCAGTTTCTGCATCTTTAAAATAGAGTTAGTGAGAGCCCTTTTCTCACAGCTTAAATGAGACGTTAATACCTGTAGAGACCTCAGGACAATGCCTGGCGTGTACTAGGCACCGTTGTCCAGTCGCTCAGCCGTGGCTGGCTCTTTGCAACCCCGCAGGCTGCAGCACAGCAGGCTTCCCTGTCCTTCACCGCCTCCCAGAGTTTGCTCACACTCATGTCCATTGAGGTGGTGCTGCCATCCAGCCGTCTCATCCCCTGTTGTCCCCTTCTCCTCCCACCTTCATCTTCCTCAGCAGCATCAGTGTCTTTTTCCAATGAGTTGACTCTTTGCATCAAGTGGCCAAAGTATTGGAGCTTCAGCCTCAGCATCATTCCTTGCGATGAATATTCAGGACTGATTTCCTTTAGAATGGACTGGTTTGATTTCCTTGCAGTCCAAGAGACTCTCAAGAGTCTTCTCCAACACCACAGTTCAAAAGCATCAATTCTTGGTGCTCAGCTTTCTTTATGGTCCAATTTCCACATTCATACATGACTACTAGAAAAACCATAGCTTTGACTAGATGGACCTTTGTTGGCAAAGTAATGTCTCTGCTTTTTAATACTCTGTCTAGGTTGGTCACAGCTTTTCTTCCAAAGGAGCAAGTGTCTTAATTTCATGGCTGCAGTCACCATCTGTAGTAATTTGGGAGTCCCAGAAAATAAAGTCTGTCACTGTTTCCATTGTTTCCCCATCTATTTGCCATGACATGATGGGACCGGATGCCATGATCTTAGTTTTCTGAATGTTGAGTTTTAAGTCAGCTATTTCACTCTCCTCTTTTACCTTTATCAAGAGGCTCTTTAGTTCCTCTTCCATTTCTGCCAAAAGGGTGGTGTCATCTGCATATCTGAAGTTACTGATAAGCACTGCTGAATCATGATGATGTTGATGGTGATGGTGGTGATGATGGTGGTGATGGTGATGATGGTGGTGATGGTGATGATGGTGGTGATGGTGGTGATGGTGGTGATGATGCTGATAGTGGTGATGATGATGGTGGTGATGGTGGTGGTGATGGTGATGATGGTTATGATGATGGTAATGGTGGTGATGGTGGTGATGGTGGTGATGATGCTGGTGATGGTGGTGATGGTGGTGATGATGCTGATAGTGGTGATGATGATGGTGGTGATGGTGGTGGTGGTGATGATGCTGGTGATGGTGGTGATGGTGATGGTGGTGATGATGGTGGTGATGATGGGTTCTATCTCAACCCATCCTCCTGCTCCCTCCGCCCCATTCAGCTCCCTCCACAGAATGCAGTCGGTGTGGCACTGACCCCGCTCTTCTGCTCTCTACCTACTCTGGCTTCCTGCACCACCACAACCCCTGAGCAGCATCATGTTAATGGTCTGTGTGTGTGTTCCCCACAGACAGGCAGAGCCTTTCTTCTAACCCATCTCTGTACAGCCTTCCTGGGTCTGTCCTGGGAGAGTCCAGTCATCCTGGGTATCTTGTTCCTTAGATGCACAGACACATTTTGAATTAAGAGTCAGTGTCCTTTTCTGGCAGGAAAGCCATGTTTTCCATTTAAATTGTGAGCACTTCGTAAGAGTCAGGGGTGCTGTCTTCTGTCCCACTTCTACCATCCCTTCAGGGGCATTCACCTCCAGGCAGGTAGCTGTGTCCAGGCTGCTGACTAACTGGCTCTCGGCAAAGGGCGGCCAATGTCACCTGCCCCTGGAACAGCCCAGACCATCTGTTCCTCCTGGGCAGAGTCATCTAGGGGATTCTGCTTCCGTCTGCAATGCAGGGAAGTATGTTTTCTCAGTCGCCAGCCCCCCAGCCCCCACTTGCCGCACACACAAAACAGAGACCGCAAGTCAACAGTAGGTTATGTGTGGTGGAGTGAAGGGATCCTGGATAACTTTCAGCGAGTGGATCACACAAGGAGAGGAAGACAGGTGTCTGTGGATCCCCCACAAAAAGCATAGTAACTTATCGTTTAAACTGATGAAACTCCGATCAAAATTCTAGTTTTCCCTCCTCAAATCGCCTTGCTTTACTCTACCCTGTTCGTGTTTCCTAGCGTGTATGTGAATATATATAAACCTAACTTTTGAAACTTGAGAGCTGCTGCCGTCACAGCAAATGTGAGTTTGGACACCTGGACGGCACAGCCAGTGACGAGGTTTGCAGCGATGCCTGCAGCCTGCATGCCAGGTTGACCAAAGCCAGGTTGGGCCAGGTTGGGAGCCCACCTGCACCTCTGTTCTCTCGCTCAACCAACCAGCCTTGCCCAGGGCCCCAGCCCCAGGACACCCGGCCCTGCCCGCAGGAACCCGGGGGTGGGAGCAGATGAGAAACAGCCAGGCTGGCCTGCGGAGGCCGTGGTGACGAGCTCGTCGCAGGGCTGGAGGGCTCAGCCAGCACAGACCCGAAACCACCTAACAGCGTTTCCCCCTCACTTGTCTTCCTCGTCAGGTCCTAGAAGATAACGGAATGCCCATGGATGACGATCAGTACGCTCTGTTGACCACAAAATTAGGATATAAGAAAGAAGGGATGAGTTATCTTGATTTTGCAGCAGGATTCAAAGGTAGCTAACAGCCAAGTACCAACCTGGCTCCCACGTGGGGCACCACGGGTCTTTCCGCGTGGGCCCCCAAGGCCACTGGGGTTGAAGTAATGTGTGCTGAGATGTGGAAATCACATGCGTCCTAAGACTGAAACAGACATTCTTGTTTAATTTTAACCGTGTTTCAGCCTTTTTCTTTTTTACCCCCACTCAGCTGCACTGTGAGTGCTGAATTTTGTCTGGCAGAGCCTTCTACAAATAGTAAGAGGACAGATGTTTCTAAAATTGACTCCCAAGCCTGGGCTCCTCCAGTCACACCTCGCGTCCTCTAAGGTTTGCCTCCTGAAAGTAGATGCTGGTTATCGGTCGTCAGAGCCACCTGGACCCAGAGGTTCTGAAAGGTTCAGCGACTTGGCCCTGATCAGCCGGCCCCTGTCCCTCCCCTCCCCAGCCCTGCAGGATTGTCAGGGGACTCGCGGTCCACAGTGCAGTCTGCTCAGCGCCCGGGTCCACAGTGCAGTCTGCTCAGCGCCCGGGTTCTCCCATTTGCCCCTTGCCCCTGCTCTGCTCTCCCAGCCACACACCCGGCAGATGGACGACCAGCACCCAGCCTCCCGCTTCTCAGCTCTTGTCTCTCCCTTCCCTTGTCTCCACTCTTACTGAAGCTTAGATGGACAATCTGGCAGCTGCCCCCTCTCTGGTGTCCCGAGGGCATCGCAAGGTGTTCTGCGGAGACCGAGGTTAGCCTTTGCCTACTGGTCTGTTTGGATCCGTGTGGGGGGCTCTTCCCCCACTTCCTACGGTCCTTTCCTATCTGTTTCCACTTGTTCTCTTTGTCTGGAGGCCAGTGACCTTTTTCCAGCAGAGGATTTTATCACAGTGGTTAAGAAGAAGAACTGAGTTTGGATCCCAGCTTTGTCCCTACCTAATCATGTGTCTGGGGCCACTCTCATAGCCTCAGTTTCTGCATCTTTAAAATAGAGTTAGTGAGAGCCCTTTTCTCACAGCTTAAATGAGACGTTAATACCTGTAGAGACCTCAGGACAATGCCTGGCGTGTACTAGGCACCGTTGTCCAGTCGCTCAGCCGTGGCTGGCTCTTTGCAACCCCGCAGGCTGCAGCACAGCAGGCTTCCCTGTCCTTCACTGCCTCCCAGAGTTTGCTCACACTCATGTCCATTGAGGTGGTGCTGCCATCCAGCCGTCTCATCCCCTGTTGTCCCCTTCTCCTCCCACCTTCATCTTCCTCAGCAGCATCAGTGTCTTTTTCCAATGAGTTGACTCTTTGCATCAAGTGGCCAAAGTATTGGAGCTTCAGCCTCAGCATCATTCCTTGCGATGAATATTCAGGACTGATTTCCTTTAGAATGGACTGGTTTGATTTCCTTGCAGTCCAAGAGACTCTCAAGAGTCTTCTCCAACACCACAGTTCAAAAGCATCAATTCTTGGTGCTCAGCTTTCTTTATGGTCCAATTTCCACATTCATACATGACTACTAGAAAAACCATAGCTTTGACTAGATGGACCTTTGTTGGCAAAGTAATGTCTCTGCTTTTTAATACTCTGTCTAGGTTGGTCACAGCTTTTCTTCCAAAGGAGCAAGTGTCTTAATTTCATGGCTGCAGTCACCATCTGTAGTAATTTGGGAGTCCCAGAAAATAAAGTCTGTCACTGTTTCCATTGTTTCCCCATCTATTTGCCATGACATGATGGGACCGGATGCCATGATCTTAGTTTTCTGAATGTTGAGTTTTAAGTCAGCTATTTCACTCTCCTCTTTTACCTTTATCAAGAGGCTCTTTAGTTCCTCTTCCATTTCTGCCAAAAGGGTGGTGTCATCTGCATATCTGAAGTTACTGATAAGCACTGCTAAATCATGATGATGTTGATGGTGATGGTGGTGATGATGGTGGTGATGGTGATGATGGTGGTGATGGTGGTGATGATGCTGATAGTGGTGATGATGATGGTGGTGATGATGATGGTGGTGATGGTGGTGGTGGTGGTGATGATGGTAATGGTGGTAATGGTGGTGATGATGCTGGTGATGGTGATGATGGTGGTGATGGTGGTGATGGTGGTGATGATGCTGATAGTGGTGATGATGATGGTGGTGATGGTGGTGGTGGTGATGATGGTAATGGTGGTGATGGTGGTGATGATGCTGGTGATGGTGGTGATGGTGGTGATGCTGATGGTGATGGTGGTGATGATGGGTTCTATCTCATCCCATCCTCCTGCTCCCTCCGCCCCATTCAGCTTCCTCCACAGAATGCAGTCTGTGTGGCACTGACCCCGCTCTTCTGCTCTGTACCTACTCTGGCTTCCTGCGCCACCACAACCCCTGAGCGGCACCATGTTAATGGTCTGTCTGTGTGTTCCCCACAGACAGGCAGAGCCTTTCTTCTAACCCATCTCTGTACAGCCTTCCTGGGTCTGTCCTGGGAGAGTCCAGTCATCCTGGGTATCTTTGGTCCTTAGATGCACAGACACATTTTGAATTAAGAGTCAGTGTCCTTTTCTGGCAGGAAAGCTATGTTTTCCATTTAAATTGTGAGCACTTCTAAGAGTCAGGGGTGCTGTCTTCTGTCCCACTTCTAGCATCCCTTCAGGGGCATTCACCTCCAGGCAGGTAGCTGTGTCCAGGCTGCTGACTAACTGGCTCTCGGCAAAGGGCAGCCAACGTCACCTGCCCCTGGAACAGCCCAGACCATCAGTTCCTCCTGGGCAGAGTCATCTAGGGGATTCTGCTTCCGTCTGCAATGCAGGGAAGTACGTTTTCTCAGTCGCCAGCCCCCCAGCCCCCACTTGCCGCACACACAAAACAGAGACCGCAGGTCAACAGTAGGTTATGTGTGGTGGATAGCCAACGTCACCTGCCCCTGGAACAGCCCAGACCATCAGTTCCTCCTGGGCAGAGTCATCTAGGGGATTCTGCTTCCGTCTGCAATGCAGGGAAGTACGTTTTCTCAGTCGCCAGCCCCCCAGCCCCCACTTGCCGCACACACAAAACAGAGACCGCAGGTCAACAGTAGGTTATGTGTGGTGGAGTGAAGGGATCCTGGATAACTTTCAGCGAGCGGATCACACAAGGAGAGGAAGACAGATGTCTGTGGATCCCCCACAAAAAGCATAGTAACTTATCGTTTAAACTGATGAAACTCCGATCAAAATTCTAGTTTTCCCTCCTCAAATCGCCTTGCTTTACTCTACCCTGTTCGTGTTTCCTAGCGTGTATGTGAATATATATAAACCTAACTTTTGAAACTTGAGAGCNGCAGTGTAGTTCAGGCCTGCAGTACTAGTGAAATATCTAAGGCTAGCATTCTTGAAGCTCAGAGCTTTAGAATCAGTCCTCATAAACAAAGAGGAACTTGTTAGAAGAACTTGTTGCATTTCTCTTTTTGGAGTTCACTGGCTCCATTGTTAAAAGAGTGTTTCACAGTTATGGAAATAAAAGCCATTAGAAGCTTATTTGTGTGAGATAATCTATAACACTGCCTTTCTATAATCTGAAGATGGGTAGCGAAACATGTTTACAAAAATCTTGACTGCATGCTTGGTGGGATTCTTTTAGGAATAATAGCTAGTACTTTGCCAGTCCTATACATTTTTCTGTGTATCAGATATCATGATTATATAACTCTCATTGTGTTTCAAAGCTGTTTTTATTACGTTGCCTAAGTCAAGGTACTGCCGAGTTGGTGAGTTGCTTGAACTCCCCATTGAGCATCAAACAGTGGGTAGGTAATGCAAGCTGCAAGCTCAGTTATTACCGAGATAATCTTTTGAGAGTGGATGATTATGGTAGTACGTTGTTTTCTTGTCAGTGGCTTTTCTCATAGGTCATTTGACTCAGGTAAATTTTAAATTCTGTTTCATGGTTTGCAGGGGAGCAAGGAGCAACCATATATCTTGTGCCTAGCTCTCTGAACTGCATGTATTTGAAAGCAAAGAGCAATACTTACCAGGGAGCACTGATACCTTATCTAATTTGACACTTCTTTCTTCCTTTCAGAATCTTTTCATCTTTCTGTGCCTATGTTTATGCATGTATCTTCAGGGCAGGCAGTTAAATTACATAACTCTGTACCTACTAATATAAACAATATAAACAACTATATCTAAACAATCTCAGGTATTGCACCAGGATCACTATAGATCACAGATTGTGTGTTATCAGCGTAAAAGTAAGTTATGTATGAGGTAGTTTCTATTCTTATTTTTTATTTGAACTCTTAATATCAGCTAAACTTATTTTCCTCTAATCAGGTATTTATTGAATTCATACAATGGAATCTAAAAGATTGGAATGTAAAATTAATATGAAAAAAAGTTATACTCTCAAAAATTGAAAAGATTCCTTTGCAGGGAGAAGAAATAGTTTCGTATGTAGTAACCGCAATCAATACATGTTGCCTAAATTAATGGAGGATGACACTATAGGATTATTTTCCCCAAACTCCAGAAAACATGTGGAAGCAAAGTGATACTAACAGAAGCCTGGTATGGGCTGGGAAAATGTGTTATATCACATTATTAGTGTAAGAAGAATAATTTTAAACACGGGCTGCATTGCTTCCTTTAAGTTTCATGGTTTGTTCTGCCACTATTAGTATATTCAGTGTGCCATAACAAAATACCTTAGACTGGGTGGCTTAAACAACAGAAATTTATTTCCTCACCATTATACAGGCTGGGAATCTGAGATCTGAGTGCCAGCCTGATCAGGTTCTGGTGAGGACTCTTCCTGGCATACAGACAGCCATCTTCTTGTGTGCTCACATAGCCTTTTCTCAGGGTGCGTGGAGAGAGAGGGCACTCTGCTCTCTCAGCCTGTTCTTATAAGGACACATCGCACTGGGTCAGAGCCCAGCCCTTAAGACCGCATTTATAATGGGTTCCATAAAGACATTGTCTGCAAATAAGGTCACATTGGGAGTTAAGACTTCAACATATCAATTTTAGAAAGACAAGTCAGTCCATAGCAGTCAGTAATGAGTTTGCTGAGAGAATGGCATCCATGTAATAAGAATGTATCTTAAGTAGGTAAGTAAGCATCCAGCTGATGCTCAGATAAGAACCACATGGCAGGCCCTCTACTGGGTTCAACTCTATTTAGAATAGAGTGTCAATTTTGAGTGCAGTTACAAAAGCATAAACTAGCTTAAGTGTAAAACAACATCAACATCAACTTCTTAGTGCAAATGATGGGAATGCAGCTGCAAATCCCAATTTGGATCTGGCTTCCAGTNTGTGCTCACATAGCCTTTTCTCAGGGTGCGTGGAGAGAGAGGGCACTCTGCTCTCTCAGCCTGTTCTTATAAGGACACATCGCACTGGGTCAGAGCCCAGCCCTTAAGACCGCATTTATAATGGGTTCCATAAAGACATTGTCTGCAAATAAGGTCACATTGGGAGTTAAGACTTCAACATATCAATTTTAGAAAGACAAGTCAGTCCATAGCAGTCAGTAATGAGTTTGCTGAGAGAATGGCATCCATGTAATAAGAATGTATCTTAAGTAGGTAAGTAAGCATCCAGCTGATGCTCAGATAAGAACCACATGGCAGGCCCTCTACTGGGTTCAACTCTATTTAGAATAGAGTGTCAATTTTGAGTGCAGTTACAAAAGCATAAACTAGCTTAAGTGTAAAACAACATCAACATCAACTTCTTAGTGCAAATGATGGGAATGCAGCTGCAAATCCCAATTTGGATCTGGCTTCCAGGTAAATATTCTGTGGTTGAGTGGATGAGCAGTCAAATATTACATATGTGCTCTGAAGAAAATCCATACTCTCTGAGAAGGTGCAGATTCTGTTAGATCAAGCAGTTTAGCTTGACTGTTAGATTGTCTTGTGTTTTTCTCTATTTGATTTGCCAATTATGGCAAGAAGTATATTTTCACCTCCCGTTATTATGAATATGAATTTGTCCACTTTTGTAATTCACTAAATTTTTGCTCATGTGTTTTGACGCTACGCTATTAAGTACATACAAGCCATTGTCACCTCCTTTGAGTGAATACCGAGCTGTGTGATTGCTGTCCAATGGGAAAGATGTGTTTAGTTTTATAAGAAACTACCAAATCATCTTTCAGAGTGACTGTACTATTTATATTCCCACTAGCAGTGAATGAGAGTTCCTGATATTCCATGTTCTTGCCAACAACTCATGTTGTTCTAGACTTTGGTCATCCTACTAGGTTGTAGTGGCATCTCATTGTTTTAATTTACACTTGCCTGATGATGTAGGATGTGGAACATCTTGCCATGTGCTTATTTGCCATCTGTATATCTTCTTTGTTGACATACCTGTCAAGATTGATATACCTGTTTTAAAAAAAATGATGGCCCATTTTTCATTGGGTAGTTTTGTTTCTTGTTTAATTTTACGAGGTTTTTTGATCCTTTGATAGTTGTATCTTTTGCAGATATGTTCTCCCAGTCTGTGGCTTGTGTTTTCCTTCCCTTGACATTATCTTTTGCAGAGAAGACATTTTAAATTTTAATTATTCCTTTACCTTTATTACTTTTTTTATTTCAGGTGTGCCTACTTAATGTACTATGTAGGCAGGTTTTTAAAAATTGTTAACTCAGAGTCTTTGTTCATTAACTGGGTATTTCTTCTGTTTGCATTTATCATGGTTGTATATCTACTTCTATGTATTTCTACCATAAAATTTTGTATCTTATATATTATTTGATTCTTTTTTTACCCTCTTTTACAAACTTTTCTTTCAGCCTTTATAAAAGTCTTTTTTCTTTACTCACTTGGAAGGTATATATTCTTATTTCTGTTTTTTAAAATTTCCTTTATGTATTTATATTGATATTTCAACAGCAATGAAGTCTATCATTAAGCAACATCTATAACCTCCTGATGAATAATTCTAAGACTATAAAATAATTTAATCCCAGTACTCTTTCTTATTTTATGTGCTCTTATTTTCCCATGTTTTAGGAATTTACTGTTATTACAAATGAAATATTTATATAGATGTATTCTGCTTATTTGCCTGGGTTCTTTGTCTCTGTTGCCTTTTGCATTTGACTCTTTTAATATCTTATTCCTGAAAGAACTTTGTGCTTCCTTCTGCAATATTCTCCAAGCAGTGAACCCTTAACATCTTAAAGCCTAGAAAGATCTTTATTTGGCTTTTAATACTGAATAATAAACTAGCTATATTAAAATTTATGTTGACAGTTAATTTCTCACAAAATTTAAAGAGATTATTCTGTTATTTTCTGGCTTCATTTCTTGCCATTGGGAAGATTAATTGTCATGTTAATTGTCATTCCTTTGTAGGATATCTATCTTTTCTCTTTGGTTACTTTTAATAAATCTTTTTTTTTTTTTTTTACTTTGAGGTTCTGTAGTTTCACATGATCTGCTTAGGGGTGGCTTTTTAAAAAATATGATGTGTGTTTTCCAAATATGATGATTCATTTCATTTATCAATTCCAGAGAAAATGTTAGCCATTATGTTTTCAAATATTTATTTTCCTCCAGCCTCACTATTCTCTTTTCCTGGAATTTGCTAAAGATATAACTATTAATTCTTCCCTCCATATATTTTACTACAGAGATTAAATTNTTTTCCAAATATGATGATTCATTTCATTTATCAATTCCAGAGAAAATGTTAGCCATTATGTTTTCAAATATTTATTTTCCTCCAGCCTCACTATTCTCTTTTCCTGGAATTTGCTAAAGATATAACTATTAATTCTTCCCTCCATATATTTTACTACAGAGATTAAATATTCCCCTGAGGATTTTTTTTTAATTTAAATGTATTCATGTCTAGAAGTTAAATTTTTCTTCAGATCTGACTACTGCTTTAATAGTGATTTATTTTAATAGCATGGAGTTTTTGATTACTCCCTTTATATCATGAATTATTTTAAATATCTCTCTTTTTTTTTTGGCCTTTATCTACTAGTTTCAAATCAGTTTCCTCAAGTGTAAAAGAAGGTAATTGTACCCACTCACTAAGTTACCATGGCATTAAAAGAATGAATACATGGAATGTCCTTGGAACAGTGCCTGGCAAGCAGTAATGCTTCAATAAATGTTGACTGTCATTATTATCATCACCCAAAGTTTCTAGGGGCCCAATTCTGATAAATCTATGTCTTTAATCATATATTTTCTAATTTGGGGTTGTGGAAAAGGACTGCATCTGTGCAAATCCTAGGTGTTTTGGGAACATGTTTTACCAGAACAGTTTTTATATTTGCTTCTGTCAGCTGCCTTATGAAATATTACCAGCCTGGACTATTTTTGGTCCCAATTTATCAGAGGTTGGGTTCTCAGAGTAAAGATAGTGTAAATTCTAGCCCTAAACCCTGATGAAGGTGTATAGATATGTCAGTGCTGACACTGACATAGAAAATACATGTTTTTTACCACCTAAAACCCAGGTAAGACAGACAAGTTTTCCACGTAACTTGATATGTTGGTAAGTTTAGTTCATAGAGATACCTGAGTTCACATAGTGCGCTCAGTTCATTGTTAACCACGTGTGGCCACAAATGCCAAGGGTGACAAAATATAGAGCCCAGGAGCCTGCCTACAGCTGGTGATGACTTCACAGGGGTGACTGTTTTATTTTGTGTTGTGTTTTGAGACAAAGAATGAAAAGTCAGATGTACGTTTTAACAAAGTTCCTATGATAGGCACCTTGTGATGGAGTGTAGGCCTGACCAAATAAGTTAGGAGAATAAATCAATAACCTTGGCAAAGCATGATGAGGTCTTGAAACAAAGCAAGTGAAGCAGAGATTGAGGAGATGGGAGAGGCTTTAAAGAAGAGATGCCTCAGGACTCTGTTAAAGATTGTGAGAGCTTTAAGTTTTCCCTGATGGCTTGGGGGTAAAAAATCCACCTGCAGTGCAGGAGATGTGGGAGTAAGGGTTCAATCCCTGGGTTGGGAAGATCCCCTGGAGGAAGGAATGGCAACCCACTCCAGTATTCTTGCCTGGAAAATCCTATGAACAGAGCATCCTGACAGTCTACAGTCCATAAGGTCACAAAGAGTCCAATAAACTGAGCGTGATGGGGGATGAGGGTGGGGAATAGATAAGAGTATTGAGTTAAAAAATGTGGACTATCCAAACAAAAGAACCATGTAGGACTGACATTTAGGGAAGGTCAGAGTAAGAGGATCTAGCCAAAGAAACTGAGAGGGAACTGTCAGAAAGATAGGAGGAAAACAGAGAGAGGAAGTGATTTCAGCTTATTTCATAAAAATTTAAGGCATTACTGATATATTATGACTTATGCTTATCATCTATTTGACTAAATGTGGCCTGATTTATATACCAGAGCAAATTCAGGAACACAGAACTCCATCACTTGAGCTTTGGATGATTCACATGAAAGGCTGACCAGGAATGAGAAAATGGAGGCATCCTTTTAAAAGCTTTTCAGAAATGGATCTTTCTGATTGTCACTTTTCCCTTCTGCCTGATTCATAATCCGACTTTCAGCATTGAGAAGGTGATAATCTCCTAAGAAGTCACTTGAACCTTATGGAATGGGCTCCACTCCTCACTAAGCACCTTACTGATGTTTAGTCCTAATATCTGAGTGTTGCTTGTTGAGATAGAATGCATAACTTCTCGGAATGTATGTATTTTAAATGACTGATCTTCGAACTTGTGTTCTTGAAAAAGGCTGCCTTATTTGTATATGGTGTGTGTATTTTAATTAATCTGATTTAACAAGAGTCTATATAGTTTTTTCTTTTTCTCCCAGAACTTGAGTTAAATGTTTTTGCTCTTGGAAAACTTCCTGATACTTGTTCTTGAGAGCCATCCTTCTAAGATGTTTGATTATATTTTGAGAAGCAGAGGCATGTCCTGGCCTGTTTGAGCCACTATAACAAAATAGCACAGACTGCAAGGCTTGTAGGGAGAAGGCCATGACACCCCACTCCAGTACTCTTGCCTGGAAACTCCCATGGGCGGAGGAGCCTGGTAGGCTGCTAAGAGTCAGAGATGACTGAGCAACTTCACTTTCACTTTTCACTTTCATGCATTGGAGAAGGAAATGGCAACCCACTCCAGTGTTCTTGCCTGGAGAATCCCAGGGACAGCGGAGCCTGGTGGGCTGCCATCTGTGGGGCCGCACAGAGTTGGAAACGACTGAAGTGACTTAGCAGCAGCAGCAGCACTGAGGCTTATAAGCAGTAGAACTTGTTGCTCACAGTTCTGGAGGCTGTAAATCCAAGATCAGGGTGCCAGCATGGTCCTCTGGAAGAAGGTCCTCTTTATGATTACAGACTTCTTGTATCCTCACAAGTGAGGTCTGTGGGACCTCTTTTATAAATGCACTAATCGCACTCACTAAGTCTCTACCCTCATGACCTAATTGTCTCTCAAATGCCCAATACCACCACTTTTGGAGAGGGGAATGTCATCATATGAATTTTGGAGAAGCATAAACATTCAGGGGCTTCACAGCTGGCTCTGGTGGTAAAGAACACACTTGCCATTGCAGGAAACTTAGGAGATGCAGGTTCAATCCCTAGAAAATCAGGAAGATGAATCAGGAAGATCCCCTGGAAGAGGACATGGCAACCCACTCCAGTATTCTTGCCTGGAGAATCCCATGGACAGAGGAGCCTGGTGGACTACAGTCTATAGGGTCACAAAGAGTTGAACATCACTGAAGAAACTTAGCATGCATAAACATTCAGACTGGAACAAGGGGGAAATGTA